>JANKKI010000409.1:0-577756 GCA_025175665.1 Cinchona pubescens
TTTCGATCTTTTTTCCTTTAGGCATTACTTGGTTCTTTGATTCCTTAGGATAGCCAGTTCCTTAGGATCTGATATTATTGAATATTTTTCATGTGGTTTGATTTTTTTTTTTTGCTCAACTTTATCCTTCTGTTTGATTTCTAATTATTTCCAATGCCTTCCTTTGCTTCTGATTTAGTTCTAGGCATATGCATATTCCTTTTGCGGCATTAGTGACATGATTTAATCTCAAACAACATCCCCCACACCTTCCCTGGCTCGAAAAAAAAAAAAAAAAAAACCCATCCTTTTGTTTTTAAGATGGCCTATAATATTTTAATTTTTTTTAACAGAAAATTAGTATCATTCTCATTTATTATCTTTTTTTTTTCCGCTGAAGATTCATTATTAATTCACAATCCAAACAAGCTTTTGATATTTTTTTTTTTCCATATAATATTCCTTGAACCAAAAAGAGGTGTAAGTTTGCAACATTATATCCGAAGCAAAATCTGAAGTTTTATATAATGTTCGTGACGAATATTGACAAAATTTAATTATGATATGATTAATAATTTGTAAAAGTTGCAATTCGACCTATTGGACTGCTATCTTTTCTTTGTCTAATATACTTGGGAAACAAATACTAATGCCTCTTTATACTTAAAATTAATATAAGGACAATATTATTTAGACATATAGCAAATACGAACAACAAATGGAGAAAAATGAATATATATATATATCGTTTGTTTATTGGTTCTTCAGTAGAAGCGAGAAAATTAAGTCCTAAAAGGTTCAATTTTTTTTTTTTTTTTTTATTTTTTAAAAGAAGAAAAAATTCAAGATCTCATCATTTTTTAGTCTATTGTACAAACAAACTGCTAGCAAAGAAATGATGAATTTTTTTTTTTTTTTTTTGACATCTAGAAAATTCGTAACTACTACTTGAGGGGAAAAAAAAATCTTATTTTGTTTGGACTATATATAATTCTTATAGACTATCATATACTCGACTAGTGTCAGACCCTCTGGCAATAGAAGTTTCGTGACAATTAGTCGTGTGTATATGATTGAACATTTGTTCAAAACCATCGGGTAAATTTATAAATTACTGCATACATTTGTTCCAAACCGTCGGGCAAATTTATAAATTACTGCATTGCTTATTTATTGAGGTTTTTTTATTTCTTAATTAAATTTTCTCAATTGATATAATTCTGTGAAATTATCAGGTAGCAATTTCTTATATGGATTCCTTTTCGAACGACCACAGGTCCAAATCATATGGAAACCTTTGATATACGGACCCAAAATATGCAAATCTCAGTTGGACCACCATTCAATCTATACGGAATCGAATTATTGAGTATACATCACATGCAGTTGTGAAACCACAGTTTTGGCTCGCACTTTATTCTTATGTAAGTATATATATATATTTAAAATTTCGTAATAAAGGATAATTCCTCATGATCATGGTAAAATTCTCGGGAGGCATATTTCATGTTCCCAATTTTTTGTACATCAAAAAAAGATAAATGCAAACGAGAATCTTTTTCTCCTTTGTCTTTAAAATGGGTTATTTTTAGTGACTTTGTAGACAAATATTTAATAAATGCGAAATCACTCAAAACTTTACATCTAGTAAAAAAATTCAATTATTTTATGTATTTATATAGAATGACAAATAAATAAAAAAATCAGGTAGATGATATAAGACTATAGATATTAGTATTTCTATATTAGACTGCATGATTAGATGAGAATGTGTTAAAAATTTATTAAAAATATAATAAATTCGTAAAAAAATTTAAATACAAGAATCATAGGTGATTGACTTGTAGATAATACTAAAATTTACTTTCAAATTTGTCAATCAAAATATGATCTTTCACTGGCACATGACAGATTACAATCAGTGGCTTTCTATCTATCCTAGTGGAAGTAGTCTCCTTGACATGTTGGCAATTCTCAAGGATAGCATTGTTCACTGGAAAATGCAGAAAAATATATAATATTAGTACCTAAATATCATAAAATAGAACAAATGGAATTTAAGTAAAAATTTTTGAAACAAAGAGACACAAACAACAGAACAACAAAGAGATCATGGGTACAACCACAGCCATACAATGAGTGAGAGGCTATCTATCATCAATTATCTCATCCACTCTATCTTACTACATAATTCATCTCCAAGTCCAACTGATCGCCCTCCCCGTAAACCTTCCCATACACATTTCTTCTTCTTCTTACTCTACTCTGCTCTACATTGTTGGCTCCAACAAGAAGTTTTTAGTCATGGCTTCGGCTGCTTTATCCGTCGCCAATTCATCTCTCCAGGTGAATCATCTCAGCAGTTAAATTCTATGGATTTTTTAGAACATAAAAAATGATTGGATATGTGGCTGAATGTGTGTATATATATGAATTGTTAATGCAGGTTAGTAGTAAGAAGGGATTCTCCGAATTCACAGGTCTTCGCAGTTCCTCACTTCCATTTGCTAGGAAAGCAAATGATGATTTGCTCTCGGTTGTTGCATTCCAGACATCTGTCGTGAGTTTTGAAGTTTTTTTTACTTATAAGAGTTTATTTACTGTTTTGCTAGCTTTTATGTTTATAAATTATAACTGATCAAGTTTGTTTAGAATCATGAGCAGTAGTTTAGAAGCCTTTGTTGTATGTACTCAGAAAGTCCAAATATTCGACTGGGTACAGATACATATTACATAATCATTTTTTAAATTTCAAATATTAATTTTTACATGTGGCATACTTTACGGTCAATGGTATAAAAAATTCTTTACACCAACGGTGTATGAAAAGTTAACTCTTAAAATTCAGGTTATAAATTGGAATTGTTAATTGATGAGATCAGAGTACTATAGGAAAAATGCTTTTTTTTTAAGTAAAACAAAGACAGTTCAATGAATTATTGTCTTGAGAGGTTGTTAGAAAAAGGTTCAGATGCTGGAATAAGATTTTGCCGTTTTGCCTTTAGTAGCATTCCATGCATGCATAGGAAGTGTAAATAGCTTTCAACTCTTTGGAAAGGCTTTGACATTAAATATATAACTCCAACTATATTCAATTACTTTCAAGAATTCTAAGCCGAATTTTGTGTGTACATATATAATTCGAGCAATGTAGATTGGTGGAGGCAACAACAAGAGGGGAGTTGTGGAGGCGAAATTGAAGGTGGCCATCAATGGATTTGGGAGAATTGGAAGGAACTTCTTGAGGTGCTGGCATGGCAAGGACTCTCCTCTGCACACATGTAGTCTATTAAGACACCGGAGGCTTGAAGCAAGCCTCGCACCTTGTCAAATATGACTCCACTCAAGGCATCTTTAAGGCCGATGTCAAGCCTGTGGGTGATGATGGCATCTCTGTTGATGGAAAGGTCATCAAAGTTGTCTCAAATCGCAACCCTGTCAATCTTCCTTGGGGGTAATTACTGATAAATTGCATTTACAACTGTGGTAGAGACAATAAAGGACTTAAATGGTGTAAATTCTTGTTTGTGCAATCAATCAGGGATTTGGGCATTGATCTAGTGATAGAAGGGACCGGAGTTTTTGTGGATAGAGACGGTGCACTTGGGTAAACACATCCAAGCTGGGGCTAAAAAAGTGCTGATCACAGCTCCGGGTAAAGGTGACATTCCCACCTATGTAATTGGTGTCAATGCTGAAACTTACAACCCTGATGAGCCAATTATCAGCAATGCCTCTTGCACCACCAACTGCCTTGCACCTTTTGTCAAAGTCCTTGACCAGAAATTTGGTATGTATCTGCTGCAACATACCATCTTATGTATTCTACATGATATTTATATGCATTCATTATAATTTTTCATGAAAAAAAAATTGGACTCACAGGTATTATTAAGGGAACAATGACAACAACACATTCCTACACTGGAGACCAAAGGCTTCTTGATGCAAGTCACAGGGATCTTAGACGCGCAAGAGCTGCGGCGCTCAACATAGTTCCAACTTCAACTGGTGCTGCCAAGGCAGTGGCTCTTGTCCTTCCCAGACTCAAGGGAAAGCTCAACGGCATTGCCCTTCGCGTGCCGACCCCTAACGTCTCAGTTGTGGACCTGTTCACTGAATTGTGATTCAGGTTGAGAAGAAGACATTTGCTGAAGAAGTGAATGCTGCATTCAGGGATGCCGCTGATAAGGAGCTAAATGGTATTCTATCTGTTTGTGATGAACCACTTGTCTCAGTGGACTTCAGATGCAGTGATGTTTCTTCAACAGTTGATTCTTCACTGACAATGGTTATGGGAGATGACATGGTTAAGGTTATTGCTTGGTATGACAATGAATGGGGTTATTCGCAGAGGGTTGTTGATTTGGCCGACATTGTTGCAAACAACTGGAAATGACCTTCAATGGCTTCTTAACAGGCAAGTTTTTTTCTCTCTTTAAGAGACTTTGTTTGTATATTTTTATTCCTTCTCGCAAGATTGACTTATACTTTAATGTATTTAAACATTTTTAATAACAAGACCCCAAAAACTTTTATGAAGATTTGATGCCTTGGACACGGTTGTAAAGGGTATTTATTGCTGTTACCGTTAGTTATAAAATCCTTCTTTATGTTGTCTCCAAGCAGATTATAGAGGTTACCATTTCCACCCATTTACTCCATTATCTATAAGGTGAAGAACATTTTATTTTCTTCCCCCCGGGTGTAGAATAGCAAAGTTCTTTCTTACAGATGCCAAAAATATAGGGGGGAAAAATGATGGAGAAGCAAAGATACTTGCCAAACAAAACCCCACATATAATCCTACCCTGGACAATGCAAACACGTGCAATTTTTTTATTTTATTTTATTTTATTTTTTTGGGTTCAGGAATGAATACTAACTATTCAACCTAATCAGAAAATTGACACAGTAATGAGGGCAATGACTTCTGAAACAAAATTTCCAGTTTTATCACTAGAATAATTCCCATAAATGAAAATGCCTTCTCGATTTCTGGTTAAGCAGCAAAACTTAATGACAACGCCTAGAGGTCTCTTGTAAACAAATATATATAAAGGATGACTCTGGCGTTAAATGTCCATCCCGTGAATTAGAAAGTACGAGAATCTTCGAAAGCAGGGGTGTTCAATGAGCAAGAATCTACGAACACTGTTTTGCCAATCACAGGTTCACTCCCCCGCCAATTCAGACCCGTATAGCAGCTAAAAGATCTCATTACCAGCGCAACTCTTTACTAAAAAGGGTGACTAGCTAGCAAAAAACAGATCTTCGTATCTTAAGAGAGAAAATCAGACTCATCAACACAGACAGTATTTAAAGACCAAAATACCATTGACTGTAAAGAATGCCACATAGTAAAAAACTAATGTCTTGACAAAAGAAAACCTATAAGAAGGAAAGTCATGAGATAAATTAGCAACATTTATCATGAAAGTAACATAACACAGCAAGGAAAAAGGGGCAAGGAAAAGGTTCATTAGTTTGTTGTTCTGGAGGATTCAGAGATAGCAAACATTACCTCTCTGGCCAGGGTCTCTTAAACACATCTACCTACAATCAGCACCAATCACCCTGTCTCTTATACACATCTAATGTCCCTTTCTAAGCACTGAGCAAGTTCTGAACTGCTTAGAAAGTCGCATAAAATTTTGGAACACTAGTTAGCAACTTTTATTTTTAAATTTTTTTTTTTTTTACCTCAAAATTAAAAAATGGCCAAACATAAAAGAAACAATTGAATTATATCCATCAACAGCTGAAAATACACAAACTATAGTAAACCAAGCATGGATCATCTTTGTCAAATGCACACATTCAGTTTTGACTCAGAAATGTGCAGTAGAGGCTTCCTCTACAAATAAATACAGGTGTTCATAGAACTTCCATGACCTCGTCAATACTGACAGTTCAAAGATGCCTAAGAACTTTTTAATTGGCATGTAGGTTCCAGGATATTCTGACAGAACTCCTGATGCAAATGGACCAAGGTAGTAAAAATAACAAGCATCACATTGAGCAATGAGGTATGTGAATTTGATTAACAAGTTTTTTTTTATGTAGACATCATTATTTCTTATTTATGTCCAATCGATAAAAACATCTGCATTTGCAACTTTGGAAGGACTTCATTGCATGTTTTCCGATTCATTCAACAAACATTTGTCACTTAATATCATTCAAATAAATCCAGTTGTTAAGGTGGAGGCTTCCCGAATCGCATAGAAAAAATTTAACAAAAATAGATAGTGGAAGTCAACAAATGCTTTTAAAGTGAACTTTTGGCTGTCCTTCCATAACTCAAAGAGGAAATAAAATCTAGCATGTGGGACTACATTGAGAATGTAAACACTAAGAGGCCACAGCTCTAAAATTGTAGGTTGATTTGAAGTGGCTTCTTAAGGCTTCCTAGTCATGGCATCTTGGGGGTTGGCCTTCTAATGTAAATAAGGTAATAAAACTACCACTATATTCAGCCAAGTAAAGACGTGGTAGTATCCTAATTCTGTTTATATCATTATGAATAGCGACAACACTGTTGATAAGAAGTTCGGTCTCTCAGTTCCTAAGGTCCTCCCAGTTTCATGCTTTCAATATAGCGTTAAAATCAAATATGTTTAAATACGTATAAAACAAAGTCTCTTGTGAGTAAGGTTACATCCAGCTTGAACCTTTGTAATCAAAATCAGCTCAGTACCTTCATATGAGGTATAAGTGACGGTCCACCATATGATAATGCACGTATAAAGCTGAACAAGAGAAGCACCTGCTCTTATTTTCTTGTATGCATCCTCACCCCTAACATCAACAGATTGTCAATCATATGTTTTAATTCCAATGCCAATTTTTAACAGCAGAAGATAGTAAGCATCTAAAAATAGTAAATACCAGATTCTTGGTTTTAACCTTTAGCAACAAGGCGTGCTTTTAATGATCAAAACTACCGTCAGATATGAAAATGGAAGCAAAGTTACCTGCTAATACCTCCACAGCCGATTAATGGAATCTTTCCCTGTAAACAAAATTAGAATATTGAACATAATGCAGAATTCAGTCACTGAAGATGATTAAGTATAAAGCGAAAGTACTTCGGACAATATGTAACTTTGTTAAAAAATCACATCAGTGAGAAGGAAGAAATGCCTTGCATATAAAGGCCCACCAAGATTTGCTGATACATACAAAAGATATATTAAAAATGTATGTATAAGATCCACTTGAAATTTTCAGTGTGCAATTATTATTATACACATATATATCGAGTGCATGCACAGCAGTAAGACAAACAAGACAGACAAATCACAAATACTGTGAAATCACTAAAATAACTGCATACCTTTGTCAGGATATACATTTCCTTCAGGATATTAGTGGCTAATAGGTTAAAGAGCGGCATCCCACTCAAGCCACCTGATTCTTGTGCCACAGGGTTGTTATTTACAGGATCAGGTCTTTGAATTGTTGTGTTTGATATAATCTATAAGCATCAAGCACATAAATCATCAAGCACCAACAACTGAAGCTTTGTAAGGAAGCATACCTAGTACTATAAAACATGCCAAGCAAACTTTTTCTTTCTTCTCAATTATTTCTCTCCAAACAGGGGATGTCATCATGATCACACATGATTTTACAGAGGCAAGAAAACATGAGCTAATAATTTCTTTTTTGATAAGTGAACAGATCACTTCATAATTTCTCATGGACAAAACCGCTGAAGGTATTCTCCAGAAAAGATAACATACATCTATGCTTTACATTTAAAATAGGAACATAAAAAATAGCAGAAACAAGTGATTGGCCCTCAATCATATTCCACTTCAGCAATAAATTATGATACCTCTTGCAAAATTTAAAACTTAAAAGGGTATATCTGCTACATCACATAATATTGTTGAGAAAGAAGGCTCTCGCTACTAGCAAAGTTATCTACATTAGCTATTGAAGACATGGCATATATTTATTGCAAGATGTATCATAATGGAATCAATGCCATATATTTATTTGTTGTTCATTCTTGGTCCTTCAATGTAACAAATGACGAAGTGTGAAACTTAGCAATAACATTTATGAATTAAAAAATAATTAACTTTTGCATGTCTTTGATCATTTAGCTATTGGTCATTTAGCTATTAATCAATAACAGTGTTAGGTGCTATTGACACTCAGTAGGCTGCCAGAAAACTTGGGACTCCCAGAAAAAACATGCAGAGAAATCCTCCTGAAGCTCTACTCTGCCTTTTGTTTTCAGGTGTGAAGCCCTTTCACTAAGTTCCAGCAAGACAAGAAACTTAATCAGGAACTAGATCTGTTTATGATCCAATTCCTGCATAAATTTACAAACAAGATACCTCAGCTTTAAGCCCAAAAAGGGAAACAGGTCTTCTCTTTTTCATTAAAAAGTCTTGCTGTGTGGGACATAATCTTTGTATGTACAAGGTAAAAATTCCCATTCATAAGGAATATCAGTGCAATGATGCTAAATGCTGGCAAGATATTCAATAACTTCTTCCGTTAAGATTTTTCTTATATTTCCTCAATGATTTTTCTTAAGGATTAGTAACAGCATTGACAAATTGACCAGTGACCATCTAAACAAGAAGAAGCAAAACAATAACTGCTACAGACACAAAATACTAAACTCACACAAAAGGATCACGCAGAAATAGACGCAAGCCATATTTTATTGATGGGGAAAAAGACCAATTTCGTCCCTTATCTTTAGGATATCAACCAATTTGGTCCCTTATCTATCAAAAGACCAATTTGGTCCCCGTCCTTAAAAAAAAATTATCTAATTCAAGACTTGTGATAGAAAGTTGCAGATAAACTAATAGAGTCGTTGACAACATATCTACTGCAGGTTAACAGCCACGTGATTATCACATGACTTGGTCCATTAATTTGTACTATTATTTTTGTCATAGGCCTTAGATTGGTTAATTTTTTTTTAAAGATAAGGGAACAAATTGGTCTGCAGTGATACATAAGTGACCAGATTGGTTGATATCTCAAAAATAAGGGATTAAATTAGTCTTTTTCCTTTTATTTATGCAACTCCATACCAAGCAAAAAGCAAATCAAAGCATCTTCATAGTCAGATAGTATAGGAAATTATTATCAAAGAAATGCATACCAATCCATCCAAGCGGAGAGCAAGAGCAACCTATAAATGTGGACAAACCGTAGAATCAATAAAGGGAATGAAGCTACAAAGATGAATTATAACAAGGTAGCATATTTAGGGAATGAAGCCACAAAGATGAATTATAACAAGGTAGCATATTTACTGCTGCAATATCTTCCAGATCTTGTCTGGACAGATCTGGTGCAATTTTGACAAGCAAAGGAGGTGGTCCTTCCTCACCCCATTGCATTTCATCACGAGCAGCTTGAACCTTAATTAAAAAAAAAGAAAAAGATTATCCTGAGTTTCCTCACAATTTTGCAACATGAAAACTGTTAAAGGCTGAGCTGGAGATGCAAAATTTTCAAACCTTCTTAACAAGGTCCTTCAACTGTTTCCTTCCCTGCAGTTGGCGCAGTCCAGGAGTATTCGGCGATGATATGTTGATCACCTATAAAGATTTCCACAATACAAGATAAGATAGAATATTGTTTATACTTCCGGGTCTAATGTCGATGAATCTTAAAGATGTGCAAATATTATAGAATACTTCAAAATAATACTTCCGGCATTGGTATTATAACTACCAAATTAAACGTGACTCTTCACCAAAGTACAAAATCTATATTGAATCTTCGATGTTTGGACTTGCAACATGTTAATAAACTATCAAAAACTGCATGGCCACCAATTAAATGTTCGTGGGAGTGAAGAGATGCCCATTGCCACTGGCAATTAAATCACTGAAAACTATTCCAGTGTGTCGGTCATCTTTAAAATCTGGAGAAGTGGACAAATGGGTAGTGGGAATAAAACAGGAATTTGAGACCCTCATTATTCATGCCTGCTCAAATATAACTTAAACACCAGTCACAACAAATTTCCTTGATAGCTCATTAGAAAAGCATATACCAATTCCAGAATTAGCGTGCCACTACCAAAATCTAACATAACCAATTCTTTGTCTTCTGTACGGTATACGTATGAATGACTATTTGACAGCATGAAAAAGTTTTTTTTTTTCTAAAAATACACAAAATATGACTTGAATTTGCTCCAAGACAAATATAAGTAGTAGATCACTGTCTCAATTTGTTTACTTTTAAGTCTGTCAGTTTCAATTGATTCTAAATCATGAAATACTTAAACATATATTGCTGAGACGGATTACTAGCCTTTTTTCCTACATTTTGTTCATCCAATCTTATTTTAGTCCTGAAATTACTTACTAGAAAAGAAAGAATGTATTAATAAATGGTTTCACGGATCAAGTTAAGCAAAGATCAATTCACCCCATCCATGCATATCAGGATTCAAAATCTGTTTCTGCTTCTTAGATATACAGCTTGCAGACATGTGTTGCATCCTCAGAGATTTTCCTCGGAAAGAGAACTGGGTATTGGAGAAAACAAACAAGCAAAAGAGAAAAAAAAAAGAAAAAAAAGAAGGTGCTTTTGGATCCTTCTAGGCGCCTATTCCCCAACAACCCCCCAAGAAAAAAAAATCTTTTATTCTCTTTGAAGGGGGCAAGAATGCTTATATACAGCATTGACGCAAAAGCCATCAAAGCATATGCAAAGAAAGAATATAACTCATAAATTAAGATTCCCAATTCATAGACAGGTCAAAACTTGAGGGTGAAGTACAGACATAAATTTTATTTTCGGAAATAATTGACTGACCAAGACACAAATCTTGATGCAGGTCCTTCATATAGAAGTAGTGGTTGATATTTCCGACCACAAGAAATTAGCCGAGTCTAAGATAACAAGTCTACTTACATTGTAAGTGTATAAGATACCAGGCTTGGTCAGTCAATTATTTCCGAATGTGTATAATTTATGTTTAGTCCTGTACAGCATTTAAAGTTACTCGATGAATAAAATCTGTAACCAATTTGATGGGAAGATGGATTATGATGGTAAACCGGGTCTAATTTTTTTACCTAAGATGGCAAATGGAGAATCAAAAAAGTTAGATTGCAAAGTGATTCCCTCCCCCTGTGTAAACTGTGGATAATTAGAATGTCGAACTACCAAACTCTCTTATCAACCATATCCTTATTGTCTGCATATGAAGACAAACAATGTCTTATTAGTATCAGCTTGAGAAACATAACATCTCAATTCTGAAGCGATATCTACTACCAATTCTCACCAACTGCACTAAAAAAGATGATGTCAGAAGATACCAAGTAGTCAGCATATTGGGCTAACAGATACAAATAAGTGAAAGAAAGATGTAGATCACAAAAGAAAAAAAAAAAAAAAAACAAAGATTATCTAAGATGATACCAAGTAATCAGCATATTGGGATAATGTGTGAACGCCTTGAACATAATCTGCTGCAGCATCTTCACTGGTCTTATTCTTTCCAAGGTTGACCCCTAAAATTCCAGGACCAGCTTTGCCTCCATGTTTGACATCGTCTTCAGTAGGAGATGAAGTGCTTGATGTTTCCAATTTTCTCTTGCCATGCTGGGCTCCTAACCTCTTAGCAACAGCAACAATTCCTTCGCTATTAAAGCCACATCTATTGATTATTGCACTGCCACAAATTCAAGTATTTCTTTTTTAATAAAAAATCTGGATTAGAAAACTCATGATACTTTGCAATTTAAAACAATCAACGATAATACATCACAATATGGAAGTGTGTTAAGAAGTTGTCAGATTACAGTCAATACAAAAGCTGTGACTGCATACACAAGCAAATTCACATTGATGTATGTCCTTTACCCTTCCTTAGGCAATCTGAATATACGAGGCTTAGATGTGCCTTCCTGAGGAACCGGAGTATACCGAGCCAACCTCCACAAAACCAAAACCTAATCCAAGTAAACCTTCAACGGCCTCGGCATTCTTGTCAAAACCAGCAGAGAGACCAATTGGGTTGGAGAACCTCTTCCCCCAAACTTCAAGCCCCAGTGTTGAAGGATCCGGCCTCTTCTCCCTTGGAACCCATCCACGAGCTGCAGCTGAGACACCTAATCTGTGGGCAACCTCTGGGTCCAGGAATGCAAAGAATGGATTTACAAGTTTTGTTGCAGAGAAAAGCCAACCACTGTACAGGTTTCGAGGAGATACCAAGTTATTTCCACAATATTAAATAAGAAAAATTGGCCCAAACAAACAAGCATTCAAGCAGAAAAGGGTCAATGGTCAGCCTAAACATGCACACAAGTAAATGAAAACATCATGGTAAAATATTAAGGACATGATTATTTTTTATTCAAATCTAATGAAGCCATCTTAGTAAACTATCATAAAAGATTGAAATCTAGTCCACTTTAACCATATCTAAACCAGAAATAATGTTGGAACTACTGTAAATGATTTTTAATTAGCCCCATTTGTTTGAAAGTCAACCAAAGCAAGATTGTTTTTTTATAACTAAGATGCACCATATAGGCACAAAAAAGTTTCCCTCCACTCTTGACGCACAAGCTGGAATTCAATCATTTGTCAAGATCAAATGACATGGGCACCTAAATTGCAAATTCTTATCAATAGCTAGTAATCAGATTGGATTTTTTTTTTTTTTTTTCCTTTTCATGCTTTCTGTATAAAAGATCTGCAACTGCATACCTACCTTGCCGCTTCCTTAATTTTTGATACAGAAGAGGAAGTGGATATAACAAGTTCTTTATAAGATCTTCTGGAGATAAGGCTCAGGCAAGGGATTGATATCATGATTATAGATGCTTGATTAGGTTAATACATCTAAACTGCATAGACTATTCACAGGAAAGCTAGATGAGCAAAATTAAGAATTCACCAATTTATTTAATTATTTGTTGCTTTCACTCAAAAAGGGATGAACCTAAAAGTTAGGAGGCATGAACTAGAGGAACGACAAGTAAGATGCAAAAAGCTACAATGATAGCTCGAGAAAATTTGGTTTCCTGAAATAACATCTTCCAGCTTAACATTTGAATCAGCAGATCTTGTAGTATGCCACTTGTATTTCTGCCGTCTTATTTTCAAAAAAAAAAGCAATTTCTTGTTTCTTAGATAATTTCGAGCAACTTCTAGGGTTTTGTTTTTTGGTTCTCTGCCTGTGGGAGATAGTTATGAATTGATTTCTCTGGAAAGATATATTCTTACTACAATAAAGTAACTTTTTTTGCTCTTAATAGACTTGCTAACTTTTACAAATTATGATTTGTATAAGTTAACAAGTCCTTTGGAGTTTCCCTAATGAGTCGCCTGGAACAAGTTAGAAACGGAGTAGCTCTAATAATCTCCCTGCCAAATAAGAACAGAAGAGGGAGAAGATACATGCAGATTCATTTTCTGCATGCTGGGAGATCTATGTCATTTTTAAAACATTTTATTGCAATTCATTTCCTACAGAAGTCTAATAAATACCTAGGGAGATCGATGTATCTTTTAGAACTTTTATTGCAATTCAACTTCCTGCAGATGTCTAATAAATACTAAGACGAAAACTTATTTTACATTAATTCACAGATCATTACACTCCATCCTTACACATATCAAGAATAATCTTTACCGCCAAATACTTGTGCCCATACTTTTTTAGGCATGAAGTGACAGAATTTACCTACAAAAGCATTTACATAATACAAAACCGCCTCTGATATCATATAATGGCAGGCACAAAGGAGACAGCAAAGACTATAACTTTCATAGTGGATACTTAAAAATTATAAAAGGCACATATTGAAAAGAATCGATAAAGTTTAGCAAAATACAACAGGACCATGCTTGAAATAGTAATTTAAGATAACAGGACCAAAAAGGCAAAAAGCTGCTGATTTGCACCTTGGTTGTTAGCATCTTTGCACAACTTTCACTCGCTCTAATGAGCCAGAATGAAAACCCCAAATAACTAATACATAGAAATTGACAAGGAAAAATTGCACAACAAAATCGCTGCAATGACAGATTAAATGCCATCTAAAGAATGTGTGGAAAGCACAGACAAACATGACATCCTTTTAGAAACAGTTAATTAAACATTATTTATGTAGTTCCAGAAACAACTTCACCAGATAGTTAGGCCTTTAGCTGAAAGAAACTTACAAACAGCTTCTAATTTCTTTGAAAACTGAATTTCTGAAACCATTTCCTAATATAACACCTCAAAGAATATCAAAGAAGAGAAGTCAACATTTCCAGAATATACATTATGCTCATGATGTTTAGATCAGTGTTGCACAAAACGCAGTTTGTTGCAGTACGCAATGATGGGTACACGATACGGTGGTTTATGTAATTCGTAATACGGCCATCTTAGTTGGTAGGAATTTTTCTGTTCTCAGTACGGTATAATTATTCTTATATGGCTGTGTAGTACTAGAAATTTTGGATATATACTTTATTGTTGCTAAATTATCATGGCACAAATAAGTTATTACTTAATTACACTAGAATTTTAGTTGTATTAGAATTTAAGGTACATTTGCAATCTCTTCGGAGATTGAATTTTGGAATGCTACTTTGTCCGTTTTGGTACCAAATGTATTGCATTTTGGTACACATGTACTAATATGGAATTGCAGAGGAAAGGGCGAATAAAATAACATCGGTTTGGATTGTACTAGTACTTAAATTATCTCTATAGGTTCATCCAGTGTAACTTCATCAGTCCTATTAATGAATTACAATCAAACAACCTGAGTTCTGCTAGTCTATTCACAGGCCTCATCACAAAAAACTCCCTTTTGTTTAAACATGTCAGTCTAATCCATGATATCCTCATCTGCAGAAAAACTTTAAATGGAAGGGAAGTCGACTTCTAAAATCAAAATTCAGTACCAGAAAGTAGCTTCGTCCACTGTGCTTGCATAAGCACCTCCACCAATAAGAAGAGCAATGGTGGCCCCAGTAAATAACCTCCCCTGCATTTCATCAGAGCCAATAAAACCGACAATCACAATTAACAAAGTATCTCCGCATAAAAAGACAACCAGAAATTCAAGCACACAAACTCTAATTCCTAACAACAACTTACAAAGATCATGAATTCCAAATATTAACTTCAAAAATTCTTTCTTTTTATTACAGAATGTGCAAAAACACCCAAAAAATCCAATCTTCGGCACACTTTTCATGGTTTAGCAGATAATCTCATCCTAAATTACTCCTAACCATCCTCATTCCTACAATAATTACAACTAAAGTGACCAGAATAACAACATAACAGCAATAAAATAGCACTATCTCTTAAACAACCAAAAAATTCAATGTAGATGTTCTTTTCTTGGTTTAGCACATAATTTAATCCTAGTTAACTTCTATCCTCATTAGCATCCTCATTACTTTTACAATGATTAAAACTACATATAACTATAATAATAACATAACAGCGAAAAATAAATAAAAAAAATCTTCCTACTTAAAAACAGTGATGAATTAACAATCCAATCCATCTTATGAATGCAGTAGAAAAAAGGTGCCACACACCAAATACCTCAAAAGGAAGAAAAACCCAGAAAGAAATACATAAAAGACTGTAAAAAGAAAAAGAAAAAAAAAAAAAAACTTCCATAAACGTGTAATTAATTCAAATACAGCAAAACAAAAGTGTAGCAATTATACAATTAATTCTCTTATACACATAAGAAGCTTACTTTTCTGGAAGAACAGATCTTAGAGGTACACTTATACACGACTATTTTATAAGATATAGTCCATTTACTTTTGATATATAGGCTTCCTTCTAATACTATTAAAAACAGCTTCTTTGGTCCATCTGAGAACAGTCTTTCTTGCCATAATTTGTTGGAGAAGTGAACTTCTTATTGCAAAGAGAAAAAGAATTGTGCAGATTGCTCAGAACTATATATCAAAAGTATATGGAATGATAGGCATATAAAATAGTTTTATACTCTCAGGGTTTTGAAGGGGTTTGATGCTCTTTGGTTAACTGCGGAAAGAAGGGGCGGTGGGGTTGAAGGGAAACAACTTAATTAAACAAAAAAAAAAATTATGATATATGCACTGGGCACGAGCCACTAGCAGTAGCCGAGCTAAAAAATTTATATAAGAGTGTAATAATTTATAAATTTAGAAAAATTTTAAGAGACAAAATAAATAAATTTGAATTTTTTTATTTATATACTATTGCTAAAAAATGTTAAGAATCTATATTTGAGTTTTAAAGTTATCATTCAACTATTAGTAATACTCTTAAGTAAAGCAAAGACCGTACACATTACTCACCGATAATAAACTTTAAACAAAAAACAAGAGGAGTGATATTTTGTCCCACGAAATAGGTTTCAACATCTAAATCAAAAATTGTTCAACAAAAAATAAATAAATTCTGTTATAGATGAAAGTTAAGAATAACAAATGAATTTAGAATGAGAAATGTGTTCCCTCCCTATTGACCTTGCACCTTTACTATTTATGCCAGTACTTTATGGTATTGGATAATTAATAGACTATAAATTAAATAGTTGGCTCATGAGTGCCTTAATAGTCTTTCGTTGACCATTAGCTTTGAGTTTAGATAGAAACGACTCAAATGCGCTCATGAATATTTATACTATTTTGACTAACTTGCTATATGTTCGGGGTCATTAGATATTATATTTATGTATTATCATTCGTTTCCCATTCTCAAATAAAATTTATTCGGTTTTAGAGTAATACTGTGGTTTTCGACTTATTGTCTTGACCATAGCTAATAAAAATTTTGATTGGAGTCAAAACTTTGAAAATCAAACTTTACTTCTTTGAGAGAAAATTGTTGATTTTCAACAAGTTTGTCCTTTACAATTTTTTCCCACAAAAGTTTAGTTGTAGATCACTTTGTTCATTTTAAAACTCAAGTAAAATTCCAATTAGTAGCTTCAACTTAAGGTCTCAACCTCAAGTTCCACCTTCGGATTCCCTCCTCAAGTCCAAGCCTAAGGCTCACACTTCAAGTACAAGCCTTAGTTTCAAATTTAAATTCAAACCTAAGGTTTACATCTCAAGCACAAGTCTAAAGTTCAACCTCAAGTTCAAACCTAAGGTTGAACCTCAAGGTCAAGTCTAGGCTTTATACCTCAAACTCCACTAGCATCCTTACTCCTTGGCTTTCTTGGCTTGACTTATAACAAGACTAGAGTCTTGAGCTCTACCCTTATTAACATAAAGTATAAAGTGGAAGTTGGGGTGTTTGAGTCTAGGTAGTTGTCTCACGTGAACAACACGTGATTTTTGGCTGGTTGATCGGTAATTATAGTGACTTTGGAGGCTTTTTTTTATTTGGTCTTTTGTCTATTATTCTGGGACTTATTCTTACTGTACAATTAGTGACTTTCGTCAACTTACGGTCTTTCTTGATCTTATCTCCTCTCTTATTTTTTTCTCCATAATTCTTTCTTCTCTCTTGTATCTTCTCTTCTCTTCTCAGTTTTATTTTTCTATTAATCAGTTCACCCATCAGGACCACATGTTGTTCATGCTGTTGATGAAGGCTCTTTTCCCACTTTCAGATCTAATCCTACGAAAATTTTTTGTGGTTTTTAAAAATTGTTTTGTGATTTATTATTTTCATTGTACAGATAACTTGTTTTATTTAAGGCAAATTTCTCCTATAGCATAACTTGTATACAGTAATTTTCTTTCCTTATGCCTAATTGGTTACTTTTTTTTATTTTTTTATTCTCTCCTTTTAGTTTTTCTCTTTCCCTGTTTTTTTTTTTTTATTTGTTGTGAATGAAAAAAATGAAAATAAAGTTCTTTTTAGAGAGATCTGTGATGAAGCTATGGATTTCTTTTTATAGATTACTGATAAGTTTTTTATTCTTTATTATTTGTTATTTTTTTAAAAAAATTTTGTGAATTTTTTATTTACTTTTTTGGCATGCACTGAATATGTCTTGTCTAAAGGTAAATTTTCTTTTGCGATTTAGCCCCTTTTTTTTTTTTTTTCTTTCCCTTTTGCTTTATGAAATTTTTTAAAGGGTTTTTCTCACTGTCTATAATTTATACACTTTTTTCTTTTTTTTGCTCTTTGTTTAACTTAAAAATTTATGCTGATAATCCAAGATAAAGAATTACTGTATAACAAACTAAAATGCTGTATAAGAGACAGAAATCATGTGTTAAGAGACAGCAGGGAGTTTTTCGATATTTTTCTTGTTTCCTTAACTGGTCCATGGGTAAATATCTAAAGATTATATCGATAAATCTTTTTTCTTTCTCCATAATAATTTGGTTTATTTTTTTTATGGAAATTTTTTTGATTTTTTTCTTCAGCTACCTTTCCAGATTTGTTGGTCTTACCACCCCTAAATATCTAACTATTCTCACTAGAAATTTTTTTTTCTTTCATTCTTGATAATTTTTTGGGTTAATATTTTTATGAATTTTATTTTCAATATTTTTTTTTCTTTTTGTTGCCTTTCCAGATTCTTTTGGTAAGTGATTTACAAGTAATATCGGTTGAGATTGAGGTATTTGACTGATCCATGCTTTTATTTTTGAAATATCACTTGACTTTTAAATCATATGTATTAGCACTAAGATATTAATAAATTAGAAAAACCAGTTATAACAAATAGGAAAAAATTAACCTTTATGATACAAGTAATGAGAATCTTATGGGTATTTAATTGGCAGGATAATCATGGCATCATCATATCTGTACAGAATACTTGATCCAGTTCTTTTTTAGTTTATTTTCGGTTTAATATTTTTGGTCTTTGCTCTGTCTCTTATACACATCTACGATGTGTACCCTCAAGATTTAATCATTCTTTGTAGACAATGGATTTAAAACTGTGTTCAATATATTACACTCTTATATAAATTTTTTAGCTAATTGTGACTATAACTGTCTCTTATACACATTAGATGTGTATAAGAGACATTTTTATTCATCAACAACATGGATTGTTTTTATTTTCTTTGGCTGTTTAATGATTCCAAGTGGTGATTAATATGGTTATGATGATCTTAACCACCATATTGGGAATTTTAGGGTTGAAAATAGCAAACTTGAAAAATGAAATGAGTTTTGACTTTGATTTCAATTTGCATATTTTACTATATCAATTAGGGAGAGAAATTTAGGTCCTGGCTATGATGATGCTAGGTTATATGTTGGACTTGGAGGACAAGATCCTAAATCTTGGCATGGCAACTCTGATGGCATTTTTAAATGATGACATTTTAATGCAACTGAGTTGCAGCCATGACAGTATTGGCCCTTTTTTCTGAATTTTGCTTATCTGAGCCTTTACTTGAGAAATTACTAAAGTCTTTATTTTCTTTCCAATTTTCCCATCTTTTTACATTTATATAGGTCATTTTGGAGAAGGTATACAGATGTGTTTGATATGGAGGAATATTTAGTAGTTGTAAGTTTTATACAAGAGTTGCATCATACTAGAAAATTATTAAATTTGCATATTAATGTTTTAAAATAGCTAAAGGAAACTAACTTCTATGGTTTTGGTTTTCCCTCCACCTTATTTTAAGCGATGTACCTCTTCTTTATTTCTATTTTCCTTATGTTACAAGTTCATATGTTTTTGGATTAATTCTACCAAGAAAAGGTTGTTTTTTCTTAGGATACTTCTTAGGTGAAGTTGTATGCTTCTTCTTGCTAATTTTTAGTTATTAGTAATCGTGTGGTTGAGTTTCGACTTAAAGATTATAGTATTATAAATATTTATAAAGTATTTCATAAATTTTTATTTGCTTAAAAGTTTTTGTTACACATCTAAATATCTATAACTTTCTTTTTTATATCCTAACTTTAAAGAAGAGAAAAAATCGCTTAAAATAAAGTCTGTCTCTTATACACATCTAGATGTGTATAAGAGACACGAGTTTTTTTCAACCATTTTTGTATAACTCTCCTTTTTCTAATATAAATTTTTTCTGAAGTTGGTGAATTATTATCTCTGTTTTTAGCATACTTTACAAAGGAGTAAAAAGTAAAGTGTAATCTTTATTATAAAGTTCAGATCTCTACTTTTTCAGTATGCTGAACAATATAGTTCTTGGCATGAGGTGCCAAGTATAAAGGAGGTACTAAACAGTATTGAAATAATGAAAATAGTTTTCTTATTTGTCTAATTGTACAGTAATTATAAGTATTGAAATAATGAAAATAGTTTATTGGTCATTAAATTGGAACTTAATTTGTTTTTACTTTAAGAATTATTTCATTTTCTTATATTGATGTATCTGACCCTTCATTAATTTACATATTTATAGGAATGTTGGTTGTGCACAACATAATTTATAATTTATAATTCATATAAATCAACTTGAAATATGTAGAAGATGTTTAGTGATTTTGGAATGTGAATATGTCAATGTTAGACATGCATCTCTTTTAATTGAAGCAGTTGAAAAAATAAAATTTTGCGATCCAAAATAAGGATATTTACTGTATATGAGTTGACTTGCTTGTAAAAGATGAGTTCTTTATTTTGATTTAATGGAGTTGATTAATTTGTTTCAATTATTTATTGACTTCATTGTAAAACTTAACTGAAAATTTGAAGTTTTTTATTGTGATGTTATATCAGTTATTATATTTGGTATTGCAATTACATGTGTCTATGCTGTTCACTTGGATCTTAAAGTTCTTAGCATCTTTTGGTAGTTTGTTCAATTCCAAGATATGCTATGAAGTGAGAGTGTCATTTTCTAACATTTTTCGAGATTGCATGGAAGATGTTGAATGCTATTAGCCATTTTTAACCTACTTGAGTCAGTGCATGCCAAGACGAGTAAATATAACTTGCAAGCTATTTATGTTTGGTGTGAAATTTGATAGTTATAGAATGATATATTTGTGGATATTCTATACTTCCTAAATTCAAAATTTTACTACACAGTGTTTAGCAACTAATATTTGCCTTTTGTATGGTATTAGAAATCAGGAAAACGTAGGTCAAAAAATTGACTCTTTTCCTCCTTTCCTAAACTAATGAAAACTGGTTTTGTTATGTTGCCTTGCGAAATTTAATTGTATGAATTTTGTATTGAATTCTTTTGGAACTAATTATTTAGCTAATGTTTGTAGTCTTGTCTATTTACCATCATAATTTTGTTTCTTTTCCCAACTTTTGAGTAATGACTTTCTGTTTTTGTTGTTTAGGAGGCTCGAAATTTATAAGATCAATAAAATATTGATGTCTTATAGGAAACTAGATACTAATATTTCATCAAGTTATTTTTTGTTTGATCAAGAATCAGCAAGTCAATAATATTTTATTATGTTTGTGCCAGGTGTTTGTTTAATGATAATGTTCCATTATACATGTCATTCGAGACTCAATGGCATTTGTAAAGTTAACCTTTCTGTATTTTGAATGGATGTTGGAAGTTGACTATTTTGTATTTTGAATGAATGATGAAGGTAAATTTACCTTATACACATCTAGATGACTTATAAGGCACAAACATTTAAAATTGTTTCTTATAGATTTACATTGATTCAATTTTATTGGGCATTTATATTTGGCTATTTTTTCACCGCGCAACGCGCGGTCATATCACCTAGTTCTTAATTAAAGACATCAAGTGAATTTTGCCTTGAAATTTCTCTAACATTTATCCCAAGTAAGTATTTTCTTGTATAACTTTTTATTCTCTCTATATTTTTACTTGGCATTTTGTCAAACACATGATAGGCATTCTTTAATACCTTCTTTCTCAAGAGTTTGGTTGACGATGATGATTCAAGTAACCATGACACTTTAAACTTAGGAGATATCAGACTTGGGAAAGGTCCCTTTGGTTTGGAAATGGACATGGGAAAAATGAAAAGAGAGAGGAGAGAAATTGATAAGGAAAAAGGAAAGAAAAAAGGAGAAAAAAAGGAGAGAAAGAGAGCTAGAAATAATGGCGTGAAGGGTATATCCAAAAATGATGAGTGTGATCGTGGGATAATCACTATTGGGGCTTATGTTAGTGAGGTTATGGCTGGTGAAAATATTTTTGAGAATGAAGGCTTAGGTGAAGTTAAAAATCCCATAATTGAAGGGATTCTTGTGAATGTTAGCCGAAGTTTATGCAACCAGAAACCATTCCCTTATGTTGTTGATCCCAAAGCAAGGAATCTTGTTGATGATCTGCATAGCCAGTAGCAAGGATTTGGGATCCTTCTCAGTAGAAAATTGCCTTCTTTATCCTGTATTGCAGCTATTCTGGTTGACGAAGAGCCAACTAAGTTCTTCCCATTGGAAAAGGACATGATAAGGGCTTGAGCTTAACACATCTCGACCGGAGCTCCTCCAAGCACCACAGGGTTGCTGCTGGAGCTATTGGTGAGCACCGAGGTAGTTGTTCCCTTAGCCATCTTCGGTTTAAGCCTTCTTCGAACCTCTAAAATCTTGCGAACAAGCCCCTAGTAGGTGCCAAAACCTCCGAACATCAAGAGGTCGATGCAGCAATTGCTTTTCATTCCTCCAATATGGTTCTTGCTATTCCCATAGCTGCATGCTACATAAAGAAAAAGGCTGCAGTAGGTCGTGAAGCTTCTTTGGTTGTGGACAACTCAATCGTAGCTATGGAGGATGATAGAGTAGCTATCCTTAATGACAATATTGGCCGAGACACCATTGAGAGAGACCACTGCATGCAACTGCCTCTGAGATTTAATTCAAATGACTCGGATATTTCTGATAGCAACCTTAAGTTTGGTTGTGCTAAAGGAAGATATGTTGATAATTCAGATAAAATACCAATTGTTAGAGTTAATTTTAGACCAAGTGGGTCTCAATATAATTTGTTCACACTAGTTCTGCTCTTGCTTGCGGGTTCTTTGTCTTCCAAAGTTAGAGTGAACTAACTGTCTCTAGTACTCCATTTTTGGTAGTGTCACTTGAATATTCTTATTTGCATCGGGTCAAAGACAAATCACTCCATGAGAGCACCCAAGGGCAAAGGCTTTGTTGAAGTTATATTTGTGAGTGAGTATGAACAAGCGCATTCTAGTGAAGAAGTATTATCCTAGTCTGAACACGAGAATTCTAGTGAAGAGATTTCATCTCAACATGAGCACGAGAATTCTAGTTAAGAGATTATAGCTTCTTCTTCACCAATCAAAGGGAAAAAAAATCCTTAGCTTCTCCAAGGCATGAGAGAACAAGAAACGCCAAGGGTGATAATAATGATCCTGCAAATGTTTATTCTAAATTACCTTCCTCATTTGTGGATAAAGACTTGATTAGGGAATGGGTGGAAAAGCTTCATATTCTCACTTTGAAACAATCAGAGATGTGTATAAGAGACAGAATCTACTTTGTGTACAAGAAGGATTTTGGATCGCATCTATTTTAAACATCAATGCTTATTTGATCACTTGTTCTACTCTTGGGAATATACCTTCAATCACCACTTTCAAGGAACTTTTCCGTGTTGTGATAGGAAGAGTAGGACTTACTTTTAGTGAAGGACTAATAAGAAATTAGTCGAGAAAGCATACCTCAAATACAGGTAAATGGAGAAGTCACTATTTTTTTATCCAAAGGCGATTGGATTGGAAGTTTCCCCCCTGGAATTATGACTTGAAAACTTCAAAAGCTAATAAACTTGTCTCTCTTAGAGGACCAGAGAGTAGGCATCTTTCTAAGCTTATGGGAGCAAAATAATTCCCTTGGTAAGTAGTGGTTAATGAACAAGTTTTAATATCGATAGGATTCATCCCTGCTAAACTTGATCGTACTCTCTTTTTAGGCTGATATAGCATACACATTTTGACTTGGTATTTTTGCATATTTTTTTTCATAAATAACTTGGGTATTAAGTTTACCTTTGATTTATCTTGTTCCTTTGATTTTGTAGTGGATGCCATAGACTCCACTATTTGTGATCAAGCCTTAAAGCAAAGGCAAGCTAAGCATCAAGGTATATTAGATCTACCTAGTGATTCTACCATTGTGGCCGAGGGATCTAACATCTAAGAAGCCTTCTCAAGGGTTTCTTCCACAACTCCCTTTAAAAGCAAGGCCACACTTCCACTTGAGGCTACTTTGTTATCTTTGTCTCCAGCTGAAGTTTCAATTCCAGATGTTTCTATTTCAATAGCTCCTGCACCATGTACGCCTCGAATCCAATCCTTTACTCGTGTTGGGAGTTCCTACTCTTCTCGTATGGTCTATGCCCTTTATTGGGAGATGCACAAAAATTTTCCTTTAGAGGATATAAGCTATCCTTTGGTAGAGGCATTTGCATTGCCTAAAGAGCAACAGGAGAGAATTAGGAAACCTTGGGCTCTACTTGTGGTGCCGACGCCGATAAAATGTACAATCATATTACTCAAGTAAGTTGCTCTTCTATGCTTTTAAAAAAATTTTGTGTCTTTTTGCTCATGTTTAGGACTAACATTGTTCTTCTTTCCTTTACCTTTAGATTGGTAATCTTCACTATCACTTGCATCATCAAGAACAATACTTAGCCAAAGTTTTAGAGTTAGAAAGTAGGCTCAAAGACGCGGTGACAGCGAACTCTAAGCATTCCTTTAAACCATTGTGCATGCATCTACCAATCAATACAAGAAGAAAATTGAAGAGATCACCAAGTTAAGGGATGAGATAAAGAAATTCAAGAAACTCATAAGGAGGTGATAAAGAAGTTTTGAGATTCTCACAAGGAAGAACTTAAGTCATGGATAAAAAAAACAAAGATGCGGCGATATTTGATTTCCTTGACTCCTAGGATTACCAAGCTCACTTGAAGAGGCACTTGGTAGACATATACCGTACTAGCAGTGAGTTTGAGAATTTGGTGAAGGATAATAGTATTAGATTCTTTGACCGAGATTATGATCGGGTCTTATCTTATGTGAAGAAGAAGTATCTAGACTTGGATATTGATGACTTGTTTCGAGGCATAGCTCCTCCTACCCCCTTCACCCTAGCCCACTAGGGGCTCTTATTGAGGATGAATTAGCATCAATTAGAGTTAATACGAGAGATGCTACTTCAAAGGTCGTCGAGAAGAAGGAAGGAGTTTATGTGAGCATTTCCGCCGCATCACCAACTTAGCTTAGAACTTAGCTTATCCATTTTCTCCTTTTGGAAACTTTGGAGCTCGGCTCTTTTATATGTGCGAGCTTCTACTAGGATCGTATTTATGTTGTTTACTTTCTTTAGTATTTCATTAGTTGCACTTGTTGCTTGGCTTTGAATTGGTGCCTTTCCTTGTACGAACTCTACCCATGTTATGCTTTCTATCTGTATATGATATTATGTCATCGTTCTTTGCTACTCTGTTCTTCTGTTTGATTTTAAGTGTTCCTCCATATGCCTTAGCTCACCTTAGATACTTGAAATTTTTTCAAGTGACTAAGTTGCTTTGTCGAGTTATTGTGTTCATACTTAGGTAAGAAAATTTTTTCGCCCTAGAAGAGGTAAGCCTTAGTCTTGGGAGGTCTCAATACTAAGGTCATAATACCAAGGTCATGATACCATGGTCTTGACTTCAAAGTCTTAATCTAGGTATAACTTTTCACCCCTGGATGGGTAAGCCATGATCTTGAAACCATTGGGTGATTCTATCTTTGTCCCCGGAAGGATACACTATGATTCTAGACCATGGAGTGATTTTAATTAGCCCTTGGAAGGGTTCACCAAGGTCTTGAAACCAAATTTAGCCTAGACGCAACTTTCCTAGGTATGTCTTAACCTTGGAACTAAGGTTACTATGGGCATAAATCTCCTAAATAAATTTTGTTTTTCCCCTAGAAAGATTATGGTTGTTCTTGTTGAGCATTCTTAACCAAGGAACTTCTTTTTCCAGGAAAATTTATTTTCGCCCTCGAAGGGGCAAGCCCATGTTTTGTGCCCTTGGAAGGGTTGTCCCTACTCCAAAGAGTGGTCTTGAGTTTGGTTCCCTGGAAATGATCTCAGAGAATTCTCGTGCTGTCACTTATATAACATCTAGTTTCACCCTTGAGTTGAGACTTAGCTTTAAAAAGACTTCACTTGTGAAGACTTAGGTTTGCTCCTAGAATCTGAGGTAATCTTGGAAGATGAAATGAGTTCGGAATGTCTCTTATGTCACACTTAGTATAGTCTTAACTTGTAGAAGCCTTCATTTGAGAAGACTTAGGTTTGCCCTCGAAGAGGTGATGTGATCCCGGACAATGAGATTTTTGACCATCGGAAGAGTGAGTTTCACTCTTAAGGTGAGACTTAACTTGTAAAAGTCTTCGTTTAAGAAGACTTAGGTTTGCCACTAGAATGGTGAGGTAATCCGAAGGATGAGTTTTTACACTTAGGACCCTCTGAAGTGTTGGCCCAAAAGCAACCTAAGAGGAGAGGTGAATTAAGTTATCCCTAAAAACAAACCTTTTCATGTGCTTGATGAAAATACAAACTTTGTGCAACAAATGAACACTTAAGCACAAATGATCGAAGATAAATATTTAACAATTGAAGGTTAAAGAATAAATAAAAAGATTGAGATAAAGAATATCAAACCAAACTCCCAAACTCCTCAAGTTTGGACTACATCCACTAGTAGTGCCTCTTCAAAGAATGTGAGGCAATAACCTTCTTGTACACAAAGTAGATTCACCCTTGCACCAACTAAATTTCTCTAATTGAGTCAAAGGGTTTTACATTACAATCTCACTTTTGTACATTTGTTATCCATTCAATCTTACACTTGAAGATCACTCACTAGTCTACTCTTGCTCACACTAATTCTCTCTAGTTGGGCCAAGAAAACTATACTACCCAAACCAATACAACCCACAATATTTTAGCCTATTTTTTCCATAAAATAGCTCTTACAATTGTTTGTATTAAATGCAGTAGTTCCACACATTAATTGGATGTCCTTGGGCTATTTATAGAAAAAAGATATGCTGAAATTTGAGTTCCAACAGTAAAAAATTATCTGTTAAAAACTAGCCGTTAGGAGTTCAGACGGTGGTTCAAACGTTCGATCATGCGTCATATATCTTCATGAACAGTGTCTCGGATAGTCATATGCATCCTAGAGTTTTATGAACAGTATCTCGGACGGTCATCTGCGTCTTACAATTTGACAGAAAATTTCTCTATTTTGAGTTCCTTTCTTCGGACGGTCTTCAACGTCCGATCCTTTTGGCTTTTGGATTCCTTGCCTCAAACTATTTTTTGCATCTGAAGCACTATCTTTCGGACAGTTATTTGTGTCCGAAAGATGTGCTTTTCCTCCGATGTTGTCTAGTCATATTTTGGACGCTCTCTTGCGTCCGAGCACTTTTATTTCGAATTCTCTTCATCGTCCATAAGGTATTGTTCATAAAATCAATTTTAGTTATTTTTCTTGATTGTGTTTGGATGATTATTTACGTCCGAACCTTCATGTTTTTCTGCACACTTGTTGTCAAGCCGTTAGTACAATTTGGTTATCATCAAAACATGATTGTCATAACTGGGATTCAATAGGAAGAGTAAGCCTCACTATTGAGGTTAAACTTAACTTGTAGAAGCCTTCACTTGAGAGAACTTACATTTTCTCCAAGACGGGTGAGGTGATCCTAGAGGATGAGATTTTTGACCCTTAGAAGGATGAGGCTCACTCTTGAGGTGAGACTTAACTTGTAGATGCCTTCATATGAGAAGACGTAGGTTTGCCCTCAAAGGGGTGAGGTAATCCTAGATGATGCTAGTTGAGCACAACCCTAAAGATTGCGAACAGTTGAGGACTTTACTTTGGAGGGTGAGAGTAAGTCAGAGCTCTACCTCGAAGGGCGAGAGCAAAATATATTTAAAGTGCTCCCTTTAGAAACTACTTAGTGTCCTCGAAGCGTATATGTAGAGAGCACAATCTCGGAGGGCATGAGTAGGGTTCTTCTCTTAGAATGAGTGGATGCTCCAATTATTATCTAACGAACATATCTTTCAACATAGAATTTGGTTGTCTTAGCTAATGGATCTCTCCATCCTTGTCTATAGCTCGGGAATTGGGATTCCCGAGATGCCCCATTTCAATCAAACACTTTGATTGATCAATTTAACTAACGTCGGGAGACAATTTCTTTGCCTTTTGTCTTGGTTATTTCAGTGAGTATTATGTGTGCCAGGTTCCATGACATAGGATGGCTTCTTGTAAGAATTCTCACAGACGGTGCCAAATGTCCATGCTAAAAACCATCAAGGACCTATGTTTGAGTCCTAGGTTTTCCAACTAGTAGTAGTACTCCAAAGCAAAGTAAGACCGTGTCAGTACTCACATATAGCAGACTTGAAACAAAGAACAAAAACGGCCGTGGGGCTTTGTCTCCCAAAATAGGTTTCGATAGTCAAGTCAGAAATTGTTCAACAAGATGAAATTTAAAAAGAAAATGTAAGCTAAGAATAACAAATGAATTTGGAATGAGAATGTGTTATCTCCCTATTTACCTTGCACTTTTACTAATTATATTACAACTTGATGGAATTGGATAATTAATGGGTCATAAACCAAATAGTTGGCTCATAGGGGCCTTAAAAATATTTGATTGATTATTGGCCTTCGGCTTAGATAGAAATGGGCAAATATGCTTATGAATATTTGATTACTTTGACCAACTTTCCATGTATCCGCAGGCCATTGTGTGGTATATTTATGTGTCATCAATATAGAATTCATTTTTTTTTCAACATGTAAGGAACTGTAACCCGTATCGTTATTCCTTCAACCACTATATGTTGGTGTGATAAAATAATATGCAAGCAAGAATTGACTCATATAATAAATAGGATGGCATAACGAATATAAGTTCTACCCTCATTACTCTAATCTGAATGAAACAAGTAGAATAGTAGAGACAGCTCCAGTCATGTCAGGTTTCCCACCTCTTATAGTATCTGTGTCTTATCCCATGTCACATGAGACCTGTTTCTTTTCGTGTTTGTGTTTGTGCCTAACCTGTTATTTTCGTATCATGTCATGTCTAACCCTTTTTGACAAAATAAATAACTAGCAATCTATTTGAATTAAAATAATGTCTTCTTCTACACATAGTTATTTAGTTATTTAATCTATTTGCAATCTATTTAATTATTTAAATAATTATTAATACTAATCTCATTCTCATAGCAACATAGAACATATTATTAAAATTTGTAATTTTTTTAGATAGTATTTAGAATAGTCATTAAGTTTAATTTAACAATCTTATATTAAAACTATTATTCACGATCTTAAATTATATTATATTAAATTATAATCAAGTGACATTTTAGTAAAATCTGCTCATTCAGCAAATTAATAGGTTGTTGTGTCAACCTACAAGTTGAACAACTCAGCTTGTTTACTCTTGTATCATAAACGGATTGACCCAATATTGACTCAATAAAATTTGAATCATGTCAAAACCTATTAATTTTATATCGTGTTTGTGTTGTGTCATCATGCCACTCCAGAAATTGCCAGCCTTAACTGCAAGCCACAAAATGTGACAAGTGTTAATGTCATGTGATTAAGATAACGTCATGAATGATATCATACCCGTGATATTTACCATGAATTACACCGTAGGGTCCATAAATAGTTGTTCAGATTAAGTCTATTATACACATCTAGATGATACATAAGTAGATGTGTATAGTCACACTAACATTTGATTGTTTTCAAATTAATCAATTTTAGTAGATACAATGTTGTCTCGTTTTTAAATTCCACATTTTGAGTATGAAAAAACTCTTTCGTGCAAAATTAAAATATAGAATCCATCAACTATTCTTAGAGTCAACTAAAGCATCTATAAGAAATGTATAGTTCGATGATAAACAATGTCCAAATTCTCCTTTTGTTAGTTTGATCTTCCTACACAATCTTTATGTTGATAAACTATATATTTTGAAAGCCATGTGAATTTGCTTTACTTGCTTGAAAAAATGGAATCCATATTGGCCTTCCATATTATTGGAATAAATTGACAGAACAACAAGCGAAACTAGAACAAAGAAAATCGAGGCATGTAATTACTATTCTTCAATGTGATCTCGACCCCCACAGAATCGTAATCCACTAGTGCAAAAGAGTCACCAGACGGTCAATGTCTAGAACACAACGACAGTCTCAGTCATGTGAACTCGCAAGTAAGGTTTCGAGTCTACCATACCACTACTCAATATTAAGGAAGGAAAGAAGGAAGTGAAAGCAGAAGGAGAAGAGCTTTCGGTATGTTTGGAAAAGGACCTCAAGGCCTCTATTTATATTGAATAATTCGGCTAGAGTTTGAGAGTAATTGGTCTGTCTTGGTAGAAAAAATAGGAATGTAATAGTTTTCTAATGCAAGTAAACAACCAATTAGGTAGAGTTTTACAAGTAACTAACTATGGAAGTTGGGATTGTTTAGAGTTCTGCATGGAATTGGTAAGTAAAATCAGATAAGAACTCTAACAGATTAAAAATATAGGAAGAAAAAACATAGAAGTAAATCTCTAATAGTTCACACACACAACACACTCCATAGCACTGTGTCGAGCAGGGCAAGCCCGCACACATGTGGTACAGGAAAATTCACCAAACCACTAACTATGCATAATATAGACTCCTAACTAGTATTGCCCAAAGCCAAAATACCAGACATATGTGTGTGTGTGCATGTGTGTGTGTGTGTATATATATGTATATGCGCACACACACAGAGCATACTCCATACAAGTTTCTAATGTGGGACAAATAGTTTACAAAAGAAGGGAGTAACAAATGGAGGGAAACCAAAATTTCATTCAAAATGTATTTTTGGAGACAAATCCAACAATCACCTACATGACTCAAAAAATACGAAAGAGGTACTGAGTAAAGAAATCTAACACATGAATGACTATGTCTTGTGGACTTGACTCGTATTTATTGTCATTCAACAAAGAAGTATATGGAAGATAGGTGACCAAGGTTTTGAACTTTCCTCCTTAATGTACACTTCTACAACTGAGCATATGTTAGATTTCAATCCATTATAACCTCTTGGTTTGGCACCTTTTGGGCCATGCACCCTACCAAGATGTGGTGTTTTTAAACTTGGATTGAACAGGTCGGTTCATCCGATTAAATCGAGAACCTGCTACGATATTGGTTCGAGTGAGCCGTAAAGCTAAAAACTCAAAAAACTCACCCAAAACTGAATAAAAATAGCGAACCATTATAAACTTGTTTGAACTAGTAAAACCTAGTTTTTGCTCCATCACCAATTTAGATCCAGTTCCACAATTCATCCACTCAAATCATATCCAATACAAAAAAATTCTCCATCAATTTTTCCAAAATCATCCATCACTTCCTCCAAATCATTCATCACTTTTTCCAAATTAAATCTAAAGAAAAATCAAATCTAATCTAAAGGAGAGAATGGAGAAGAGAATATCACGTAGAGAAGGTAAGGTGGGGATTGAGGGGATTGAGAAGGATGGAAGAGAGGGCGTGAGGGAAGGAGGAAGGAGAGGGTATAGGAGATATTACAGATAGGAAATAAGAGGGGGGAAACCACCTGGAGAGAAGAGACAAGCATTAGAGATGGGGGAGGAGAGGTAATGCTGGTGTGGGAAGAGGAGTAAAAGGGGAATAAGATTAGGGTTTTTGATTTTGTTTTTGAGCAAACTGATTTTTTGTGGAAAATAAAGTTTGATAAAAAAGGAAAGAGCAAAAGTTTGAACCTTGGTGGGTTGTCACGTACGCATATCTTGGCCGCTAGAACAATAGATTTGTGTAGGCATAACGTCCATATATTTTAATTAGATAACATTTTGAAAGAAATAAAAAGAAAAGATTTGAACCAGTTTTGACGTCTGTTGAACTGGTTAAACTGAAAATATCGAGAACCAATCACTTGTCGGGTCACTCTCCAGTTTGAGTTTAAAAACCTTGCCAAGATATTGCCTCATGAGTGCTTTAGAGATGTACCCGTTAATTTCATTAGAAGCATCTCCTATTTCCATAGTCAAATAGGTGAGCTTATCAAATATGTATTGCCACACACCATCTATAAAGGGTATAAGCTCATTAAAAGTCATCAACTCAACCCTCATAATTTATATATAGTAATCACTATCTACACTATAGGGAGGGACCACATATGATAGTTCAAATAGAATATTTTTGTAATTCGTTATTATCCATTGAACCTATTTTGTAGGATCTCCACTAATATTGGTGACAAGTTTGAAATTAACATTATTTTTGTGTGTGTTTTGTTATTAAATTTTGGCATATTTAGTTCTATTTGTCTTGTGTTTTTAGGATTTTAGAGTCGTCATGTTAGTTTTTATTGTTTTTATAGTTAAATGTGTGTTTTTGTTGATTATATTATCTATTTATGTGATTTTGTGTGCCGTGCAGATGACTGAGGGGTAAAAAGGTCATTTGATAGTTCAGAAAAAGACTGGAATCGTGGTGGAGAAACGAGAATCCAAGTAAGTTGTGATAGAGACCAACCACTACAGTTGCTGAAACAGAACATAATACAGAAAGATGTACCGCTGACAGCAGTTGATCCGGTCATCCTATGGGCCTTGTCATGTTACTTATAAATACGTGCAATTCTTGTACTAGAAAGAAGAGCGATACTCAAATTTTTATTTAGGGATTTATTCTAGGGTTTTGAACTACAATTAGATTAATTCTTTCTTCGATTAACTCTTAAGTTGTGGATCATTCAAGCATTAATTAGAAGCACTTTTGCAATTCTTTCAATTCTGGTATTGTGCCTTTTATTATTTTATTTTTAATTATTCTATTTAATATCATTAATTGATTTAGTATGTTTACATTCAATTCCAATAGTTTATTTTCGTTCCCGCATATCATGAGTTGCTAAATTAGTTAGGGTTCGGTTGAGGGTGATGCAATCAATCATAGGGAAATCAGCTTTGAGGGTTAATCATTAAAGAATTATACTACAATTGGCTAATAATTAACATAAAAAGACAATTCGAGGGAGTAGCTAACCCTAGTTTTGGTTAAGTTGATCTAATGTGTATAGGGGATAAGGCTTTTGAACCTTTGTCATAGACTAGTGTTAATTTATTGGGCTAATTAATCTAGTTTAGGTTGACATATTTAACTAGTTGATTCATCAAGTTTCTCGATGGAAATTTGAATTCTAGACAATTAATGACTCAGATTAATTGGATAGGTTAGTAGAAGGTTTCATGACCATACTTAAATCAATTGATAGGATTCCATTACGGAAAGTTTCAGAGTTGGGTTAAAATATGGAAATAGAATCATCATTAATTATAATTCAATTAATTGATAGAGCCACTGTTTGATTGACCTTAGATGATTTCTAGCCTTGTATTCAACCCACCTTAGTCATTATTGTTAGTTCATTAAATTCAATTTCTTTCTTAATTTTTAATTTTTTAAAATTGTTTTTCCGAAAATTGATTTTCACTACCAAACACATTGTTTATAAATCGGTCGTCTAAATAGAAGTTGCGTTAGAATCTTGGTGCTTGCACCATGTCCTCATGAGATTGACCCTTGTTTATCCTAGTACCTTGATAACTGTATCCTTGTGAAATCAGTGAAAGTATGGGATAAGGAATTTAAATCTTGCTCAACACGTGTCAAGTTTTTTGCGCTATTACCAGGGAGTTGTTATGGAAATATTGAGATGCTAAAACAATTCCTAATTTAGACTATTACTTTTCTATTATTTTTCTTTTCTTGTTACTTTTTCGTGAGCTATTTTTTATTTATTTTCTACTGATCATTGTGTTATTTAAAGCGGTGCTCATAATAGTTTCTTTGTGCCTATAATTTAAAGCGATGCTCATAACAGTTTCTTTGTGCCTATAATTTAAAGCGATGCTCATAACAGTTTCTTTGTGCCTATAGTTTATGCACAGGTGTAGTCAAACTTTAGTCAAGTTTGATCTAGAAATAGACAGAATGTTTAGGCAATGAAGGAGGCAAGCTGGAAACAAGCAGCAAGTAGATATGGCCAACAAAAGGGATCCACGTCAACCTGTGGGACTTAAGAAGTACCACCAATTAACTGTGAGCAGGTAAAGAATGGTAAGAAATATGGGGATAACGGTCGGAATATGCCTCTATCTCACAACAGACCGTTGGGAAACTATACCCAACCTACTTTTGGAGGATCACAATCCATGCATTGTACCACGTCTCATCCAAGAAAATAATTTTGAAATTAAGCCAGGACTAATATCTATGTTTCAGTAGCATGCAATGTTTTTAGGTTTACATAGTAAAGATCCAAACCCCTATTTGATCAACTTCGAAGAAGTTTGCGATACTTTCAAATAGAATGGCGTGTCGTAGGATCCCTTCAAATTAAGACTATTTCCTTTTTCTTTGTGAGATAAAGCGAAGTTATGGCTGCAACGGTAAAAATAGGGAACTTTCACAAGATGGGATAGATTGGCACAAGCTTTCATGTCAAAATATTTTTCCTCATCTAAAGCCAACGGCCAAGCTAAGGAATGATATTACTTTATTCACTTAACATCTTGGAGAAAACCTTATTGACATTTGGGAAAGGTATAATGATCTGCTTTTTAAGTTTCACATGATGGGTTACCCTTATGGATGCAAATGGAGATATTCTACAATAGGATGCTTCAAGAAACATGTGACTCAGTATACACATTAGCAAATGGATCCCTAATGTTGAACAAGATACCTGAGAAAACTCAAGAGGTATTGGATAAAATGTCAAATAATTATTTCAAGTCTTTAGTAGCCTAAAGCCGCGAGCATAGGAGGGAAGTGCATGAGCTGAATGATTAGGATGCCATGATGGCTAGACAAAAGGCCACAACTAAGCAAGTCGAGTTGTTGGCCAGCAATGAAAGGAAATGAAAGTCAAGGTAGTGACTATAACATAGCTACTCGTCTGTGATTTTTGCTCAAGTGACCATCCTAATAGCCAATACAGTACATTAACAATATTTAATTCTTTTTTCCAAGGGACATGAGAAAGTTAATTACATAGGAAATCAAGGTGGTCAAAATCAGAACTAATACAGAAGTCAAAACAATGCCTTCAATAATACATATAATCCAAGATCGATAAACTACCCAAATTTATCATGGGGTAATCTGCAAAATCAGAACTAGAATGCCCAACCTCTATTTTAGCAGTGTCAACCTCAACAAAAATCAATTGCAAGTAGTTCCACCCCAGCAAGAGAAAGAAAGTCAAATAAAAAAGGCTCTCACATAGTTTATCTAGTTCAATGCTAAAAGAAAGAATAGTCAAGAAGTTGCAATAAAGAATCTTTACACTCAAATGGGGCTATTGGCAAAGAGTGTAACAGATAGACCACTTGGTACATTACCAAGTGACACTGTCGCCAACCCAAGGAAGCATGCCAAAGCAATAACCTTGTGGAGTGGTAAAGCTATGGGAGTAGAAGAGAAAAAAAGTGAACCTGAAGGTAAGCAACAAGAAGAAAAAGAAGGATAACAATGGAAATGATAAGGTCAAGTACAGAATTCCTTTCTAGAGGGAACTGGAAGTTCAAATTACCCACCCATCAGTTTGAATTCCATTCCTAACTAGACTCAAAGGTGAAGATTAAACAACAAAGTTCAAAAGATTCCTTAAGATCTTCAAAAATTTATAAATCATCATTCCCTTTAGGAAAGCACTAGAGAACATGCCCAAATATGCTAAATTCATGAAGCAAATGTTGCCAAACAAGAGGAAAGATGAAATTCTATACCTAACTGAAGGATGTAGTGCAATTATTCTGAAAAAGTTACCTCCAAAGCTTAAAAACCCTGGTTCATTCTCAATCTTATACTGTTGAAAGAGTTGAGTTCAAGAGGGCTTTGTGTGATTTAGAGGAATACATTAATTTGATGCCTTTATATATTTACAAGAATCTTAATGGTGGGAGAATAAAGCCTACTAGTGTATCTCTCTAATTAGCAAACTGAAGTGTGAAATACACTAAAGGGATTGTAAAAGATGTGTTGGTGAAAGTGGGGAAGTGTTATTTACCTGTAGACATTATCAGGCTGGACATAGAATGATTTAAAGAAATGCCATTGATTCTTGGCAGACCATTCCTAGCTATGGGACATGCATTAATCGATGTCCAAGAGGGGAAGTTACAATTGAGAGTCGATAAAGTTATGTTGATTAATACAGCTAATGATGATGCTAAGGTATTTTGCAAGCAAGAAGATCCTTACAATCCAATGGACGATGTGACAAATTAGCTAGCAAAGGCCGAAATAATTGAAGAGACTCTATTTAATATTGGGAAAGAGAAGAAGAAATCCGGATTGATAAGTGGAAAGAGCGAATGAAAGAAGAGTTAATGAAAATGGATGGAAAACATATTACCAGAGCAATGCCTATTAGTAATTGGGTAGATCTAATAGGGTTCAAATGAGTGAGAGATCCATTACCAATTGAAGCACGACTTATGTATAAGAAGAAGCCTTGGCAAGAAGTTGATGGATGGTTCTTCTTCAAGGATAATGTTCATATGCTCCTTCTTAATAGGTATGGTAGTCATATCCAGTATTCAAGGATCCATAACTTGATAGAATTATTCGGGTGACACAAATACACTGAGTGGTTAATGAATGAAAATGGAAAGATGTCAAAAGCTGAGATCAAACAAGAGGCTAAGGAAATTGCTAGAATGAAGGAAAAACTTAGGTAGTGGAACATCATAAAATAACATGTGATGCATTAATATGTAACAAAGCAACTTTTGAGTACATTGCCTAAAAAGAAGAAAGATCTGAGTAGCTTCACTATGTCTTACCTCATTGGTGATGTGTACTTTGACAGAGCCCTATATGATCTAGGTGCTAGAATACATATGATGCCCTTATTAGTGTATGGTAGCATAAGGTTGAGAGGTTTGAAGAAAGTGATCAGTTCATCCAATTGGTAGACGAAAATACGGTGCAATAGGGGAAATACGAAATGTATTAGTCAAAGGGGGAAAACTAAGATATCTGATTAATTTTGTATGTGATGAATATAGAGGAGAAAGATCCTAATGGAATTGTAATTATTTTTGGAAAACCTTTCTTGCTACTGCTAAGGCATTGATTGACGTCGATAATGAACAAGCAACATTGAGAGCTAGTGAAGAGTCTCCTGTGTTTGATATAAAGGAAGAACAGTTTGTATTTTTCGAGAGACAGTTGGATTTTCATTGTGCTAAGAGCCAGAAAAAGGATGATCGACATAGGAACAAACATGATGGTGTTTTTGATAATGGACCTAAGGGAGTCTATTTTCTCAAATAAATGGCCACGAGGAGTAATTAAGTCGAGCTAATGACTTTAAACAATTGGAGGCAACCCAAGCATTTTATTTTATTCAATTGTTTATGTTATTAATCTCTTGTTTAAGTTTTGAATAAATGAGTCAAGATTGGCTAATCATGCTTTTTTTATTGGTTGTTTTGCAGGTTTGGAGCAGTCTTGGAAGCAAAAGAAGTGAAAAGAAACGAAGTTGGTTAGAGTATTATACTTCTTTATCTAGATGCAAACACCTGACTGACAATGAGTTAAACAAAAGGTTACACGTTGGCAATGGGTGAAATAAAGGCTATCAACTGTTGATAGCGGTTAATTCGGAAGACCAACCGCTAACAGAGATTGGAAGGTATTGGTTGGTCTAGGCGGGTAAAAAAATTTAAAAGTCCTTCGATTGCTTTTATTCCCACAAAATAAAAACTTCTTTCTTCTTCTCCTTTTTAGGTGACCAAAACCAACCCTCAAAAGAAAAAAAATCCTTAGTTCTTTTTTTTCTTTTCTTTTTCTTTGATCAATCCCAAAACAATTTCTCTTTCTTGTAAAATTTTTCTTGTCCAAAAATTATATTCAAAAGTTAATTAAGGAAAATTTTCTTTTTGGTTTAACCACTTGTTATTGAAGAGCAAACAAGTGGAGGATTGATTTGCATAACAGAGGGGTACTTTCACATCTAGAAGTTCAAGTAAGATTATTCAGTTTACTTGTCAGGTACATCTTCTGGATAGATACACAGGTCATGGTAGATTCCTTAGGATCAGTTGCGTTGTATGTTGATTCCAACTTATTGTGTGTAATTATACACATCTAGAGATGTATAAGAGTTGATTAAGTTTCCCTGTCATTTAACGGGTTAATTGTTTTGAATATTTGGGTTAAATTTGTTAAATTTCTGTCTCTTATGAACATCTAAACTGATGTCAAAGTTTTGATGATAAGTTTTTGAGTTGGAGTTGGAAGCCACTAATGTGACCTTAAATCGAAATCAACCGAGGATAATATTAGGCTTACTAGTTTCTATTTCTAGGGGGGAACAGTAAAATAGAAATAAAAGCTCCCCTTAATTGGTGGAAAAAAAAGATGACGCTATTCATTTCTGTACTAATCTTGGTAATCTGCCAAAGTACCTGAAGGATCTACAGAATAGCCTCAATGCCATTCAATCCTTTAGATAATTTAAACATACCTGCTACTGAGCATATTGAAATAAATTAAGGAGCTGGTGATGTTTCTGAGGCAAGCATATCTCTTGAAGCTAAACAATTATGTAGACAAATTGCAAAATCAAGTAAGTCCTTTGCCTGAGCCAGGGATAAACTTAAGTAGGGAATGGAAAGATTTTGTCAAAGCACCAACTGTGATGGCTAACAAGAATATGGTTTGTGAGTTTATAGGTAAAAGCTTAGAGGCATATGATTATGTTATTAAGGTTAGGAATGTTCCGGTGAGTTACTGGTTAGAAGCGAGCAATGAGATATGTCATCTGCGAACCAATCGTAACAACAATTTTACCCAATTCCTTGAGGTTGACATTGATTATGATGAGGTGTGCAGTCGTTTGGCAGATGGTTAGGGGCATTGGGATATGGATAGGAACCAACGAAAGTGGATTAGGTTGAAATATTTAAATGCGAAGGCCAGAGTTTGGATGCAATTAGTGTGTACCTATATTTTACCAACATCCCATACCACCGATATTAATCTTGATAGCGCTTGCCTCATTTTTGCTATTATGGAGTAGATGACCATTGATATTGGCCAAGTAATTTCTTTAGGAGATTTTGAGGAATAGGAATAGGAAGCATAAGACACTATTCTTTTCATTTTTAATTACTCAGTTGTGCTAGCTTATAGGGTTGTAGGTTGCAACTATAAAGAAATGGGATATGCAACACCAATTGAAACAGAGCTATTCAGTCAATCGTCCAGTAATATAAATTCACATTTCTTATTGTGCAAGTGAAGGAAAGAGGTGAGCAAGAAACTAATAGAGAAGAGGATGCTCAACAAGGAAGACCGTAAGAACTACTGCTTGTACCTCCTCATGGGTCTGCTTTCGACTTTGTTTTCTATCCTCCAACTTAATAGTGAGACAGAAAGAGCTCATTGTGTATCACAGCCAACATTTCGAGGAAAAGCGGCAAAAAATAGATTTCCTTGCATAGCAACTCAGTCACCTAGGTAATTTTGACATGTCTCACTGGCCAATAACCACTTTGCCACCAAAGTGGCATTATGGTTCTCCGAACGATATAGAGAGAAAAGGACCAAGGGCAAGGAAATGAGGGGATAAAGCTGAATCTTCAGGAGCTTCCAAATAGTGAATGCCCACTACATCTGCACAGTTGTCAGGGAAGTGTTTGTTTTATTTTTCTTGTTCTTTTTCATGAATTTGTTAGGTAGTTTTGTTGTTTACATTTGCCTAGTTTGGTTATGTGTATTAGTGATGTGATGGCAAGTGCAAGTTAGTTATGTTTTTATGTTTAATTATTTTTGAATCTGGTGTTTTGTGATGTAAATGTATTGGTGTTTGATGAGAATGACATGTTAATAGTATAATTTACTATAATTAGCAATGATATGATAACCTAGTATTATGTGTTCACATGTTTCATGTTCCATTGTTTTGTTTAAAATATGTGAAAGTTTGAGCTTATATTGATAATATTTTCTTGGTTTTACATGTTTGGCTTATTGCTATTAGAGAGGAGTGACATGATTTATTTTGATGTCCATATTAATATTAAGTTGTGCAAATTGAGTTGTTATAATTGTTGGGTAGCTTTGATAGAGTGGAATATGATTTGGACCTTTTTATTTGATTTGCATGCATGCAAGATATTATGTTTTATTACTTTTGTTTTATTTTTTAACATTGATATAACCTATTTTTCCGTGACTAGTTCCTTAGTACCCTAATTGGTCTAATGAGTTTGGAAAAAAAGAAAAAAAAATGACTTGCTTTACATAAAGACGTGAGCATGATAAGAAATGAAATTTAAAGGGCAGCTTGTATGAAAATCCATCTAGCTAAGCCTAAAAAAAATAAAATAAAGAGCCAATAATAATTTATCATCTAATGGAATTATGAAAGGTTATATTGTTGTTTTTGAGTTAAACAATTGAAATGGTTCCCTAATATTTTGCCCTCGTTTGACATTTGTGTGCTTATATATGTTAAGGTCCATTGATTCTTCTTTATCTTCTTGATGGTTATAATGAATTAATTTTGTATATCTTAAAGATTAATTGTGGGTCCAACATTTTTTTTTTGTGTGACGTATCCCATATTGATCTAAAATATAAGCTTGGCAAATAGAGTTGAGAAAATATTTTTAATATTTACTTGGATGGACATTTTGGTGTGAGGAAATGTGGAGCATGAGTTTATGTGGTTGGTTGGAAATGAACTAGGTTGATGAGTAAATTGGATCAATTGGATCAATTCGATCTTAATGTGTTTATTCTCACTTGTTTTGTTTGTCTAATGAGTTTTACTCAGAACTAGCAAAATTCAAGTTGGAAGGAGTTGACAAGTCTGAAATTAGCGTTACTATTGTGTGTGTTTTATTAAATTTTGGCCTATTTAGTTCCTTTTGACGTGTTTAAGGGGTAGGTAATATTTCGAAATTTAGAGTCATCATGTTACTTTTTATTGTTTTTGTACTTAAATGTGTGTTTTTACTGCATATACTATCTATTTATGTGATTCTGTGTGACATGCAGTGAGTGAGGTGTAAAAAGGTCATTTGGCTCCTGAGGAAAAGACTAGAAGTGGAGAAACGAGGATCCACGTGAGCTAGTGATGGAAACTAGCCACTGGCAGTGATTGGAAGAAAATCAATGAACTGCTAACTGTGGGTAAAACTAGGGTTGGTAATTTTTGACATGACTCGATAACACGACACGAAATTAACAAGTTATGAGATGACCCAAAATTTATCGAGTCATTATTGAATCAACCCGTTTATGACACGAGATTACACGGGTTGGGTTGGGTCAACTAGTGGGTTGACACGATAACCTGTTAAGTTACTGTATGAATAGATTTTGCTGAATTTTTTCTTTTATATAATTTAATATAGTATATTTTAAGATTGTGAATAATAGATTTAACATTAGATTATTAAATCAAATATAATAACTATTTTAAAAATTATCTAAAAAGTTTCAATAATTTTAGTTATGTGTTTTAAACTAGTATGATAAAAAGATTAATATTAATAATTATTTGTGTTATTAAATAATTAAAATTTGAGATTTTTACTTTAATGGATCGCAAGTTTTATAATTTGTCAAATAGGTTGATACTCTCGATAGTAAACGGGTTAGACACGAACCCGATTGGGTTAGACACAAACATGACATGATAAGAAACGGATCTCACATAACATGACATGAACACGACACGATAAGAAATGGGTCATACCTAGCACGACACAATAACCTGATAACCCGATCATTGACACCCCTAGCTAAAACAGAACCACAGCCGTTGATAGCGGCTGATATAAAAGGATGTAATACTGATAGCAGTTGACCTGGTCAACCCATGGGCCTTGTCACATTACTTATAAATAATAGCGATTCTTGTACTAGAAAGAGAGAGTGATACTTAGACTTTTATTTAGGGTTTTATTCTAGGGTTTTGAACTACAATTAGGTTAATTTGTTCTTCAATTCCTTAGATTAACTCTCAAGTTGTTGATCATTCAAGCTATCAAGCACATTTGCAATTCTTTCAGTTCTGGTATTGTGTCTTTTATTAGTTTATTTTCAATTATTCTATTAATATCATTCATCAATTTAACTATGTTTACATTTGAATCCAATAGTTTATTTTCGTTTTCCGCATATCATGAGTTGTTAAATTAGTTAGAGTTCGGGTGTGGGTAATGCAATGAATCATGGGAAAATTGAAATGAGGGTTAATAATTAAAGGTTAAGGTAATTGGCTAATAATTAACATAAAAAGATAGTTTGAGGGAAGCTGACTCTAATTTTGGTTAGGTTGACTGAGGGGATAAGGATTTTGATCCTGTGTCATGCACCGGTATTAATTTATTGGGCTAATTAATCTAGTTCAGATTGACAGATTTAATTAGTTGATTAAATGAGTTTCTCATAACGAAATTTAAATTCTAGATAGTTAATGACTCAGATTAATTGGATAGGCTAGTAGAAAGTTTCACGACCATACTTAAATTAATTTAATAGGATTCAATTACCAAAAGTTTTGGAGTTGGATTGAAATGTGGGAATAGAATTGCCATTAATTATAATTCAATTAATTGATAAACCCACTATTTGATTGATCACCTAGATGATTGCTAGCATTGTATTTGACCAGTCTTAGTCATCATTATTAAATTCAATTGCTTTCTTAATTTTTACTTCTTTATTTTGCAAAAATTGATTTTCATTATGAAACACATTGTAAATCGGTCATCTAAATAAAAGTTTTATTGGAATCTCAGTACTTGTACCAAATTCTCGTGGGATCATCCTTTGCTCATCCTACTACATTGATAATTGTATACTTGCAGAATCACTTAAAGATGGGACAAGGAATTTAAAACTTGTCCAACATATGTCAGTAGGTTGGCTTGCCATAACATTCAATATCTATGAACGGGTCTAGTTCTCATCCCCCTCAATGTATCTTGGACCAATTTAAAATTCAATTGCTTATTCAAAGGGTCAGCCAAATTCTTTTCATACCTCACGAAGTCCATGGTAATGACTCCATTGCTCATAAGATGTCTTTCATTATCATGTTTTAAATGGATTTGTCATCTCTTCCCATTGTAAATTTTACTTCTCCAGAGATCACAATGTAAAGAAACAGAAGACACAGAATTTGGCTACTAAAGAATGTCAGTCAATAAATTACAAAGTCACTTTGCCTATGAACATGCCAATTCTAAAGCAATAAATTCAGTTTCCGTGGTAGATTTAGTATTACATGTTTGTTTAAATAATTTCCAAGAAACAATACCTCCAGCAAGAGTAATGACAACCAGTTGTGGAGTTAGCTAATCTCATCACTATCAACCATCCAATTAGAATCACAAAAACTTCTAGTACAGAAGGACTACTAGGAAAATAAATTCCTAAATGTATGCTGCATTTTAAATATATAATCAACATGGATAATACATTCTAATGACTCCTATTAGGATTATGTGTATATCTACTCAATGTACCAATAGTGTATACAATATCAGGACAAGTACAATTCTTCAAATGCATCACATTCCCAATATTTTGGCATATTCAGGTTGTGAGAAACTATCACCTTTATTGTGAAACCCAGTATTTTAATAGCCTTCCAAAAGTTCTTTGATTTTAACTGGTTTAAAATGTTTTTCATATTATTTTTAGTCATTAAGTACTTCAACTTATTCGTTTTTCAATTCGGCAAATTTTTCGGTTTACGCGATTTCGGTTCTGGCGGGTAAACGGGTCAAAATTGGACTAAGTGTAATTAATGCATTGTGGTGTGTGAGTGTTGTTTGATGGCTGAATTATTCAGAAAAAAATGTTAATTTAGTAGCAAAAAATTAGTTTTGGGTTAAATAGTCAACTTGGAGACTATTTGGTCAACTTGGGTACTATTTGGGTCAACTTTGGAAGTTTTTTTAAGTCTTCTTCTTGTTGTTTCTTCCTCATTTCTTCCTAGCAGCAGCCGAAATTCTCTTCTCCATTTTCCCCCAAAAATTTTCTTGGATTTCAAGTAGGAATCACTTGGAAGGTAAGATTTTATGTATTTTAGCATTTATGGCTTATGGGCTTTATGATCCAAGCTTTAATTTCAAGTTTTGTAGGATTCTTTATGGCTGATAAAAATAAACCCTCTTTGCAGCCTTATATGTTATGATTTATGTATGTTATGGGTTGTTTTTAGTGTTTTGGAGGTTGGGAAGTGATTGGAGTTGATTTTTAACAACTTTCCATGGTTAGATTACAAATTTTAAGATTATGAGTTAGGGTTTTTTCTTCCATATGTGGCCTAGAGTGTTATGCTATGAATGCTTATGTCTATGCACATAATGATGTTTTAGGAGTGTTTTAAGGTTAGTTTGGATAGGAATTGAGACTTGAAACCAAGTGGAATTGATTTCCCTTCATTTTGTAAGTAAGCGGAAGTTTGGCGCAACTAGGATAATTTGGATAATTGGTTATGTTTGAAGGATCTTTAATGATCTTTTGATGGTTTTAAGTGTTTCCTTGGTAGTGGGTTGGATAGGAAGCATGTTTGAATCATGCGTGTGGCTAATCGGTACAAATTTCAGTTTGGTAGTAAAGAGGAATTCCAACCATAGGTTGTTGCTCTAATGTTGTAATCTATGTGTAAGAGTTAATTGTAGTGGTTATGGGGTATGGATTGTTGTGGAATGCTATTGATATAGTCCTGGCTATTGCTCCGGTGAATCTTTCCGTTTATGGATTTTGTTGGTTGGTTGAATATGTTGTTTTGAGTTGGGTTGTAACCAAGGTCCCTTGAATACCTTGGAAATGGATTTTGTTGGTTGGTTGAATATGTTGTTTTGAGTTGGGTTGTAACCAAGGTCCCTTGAATACCTTGGAATTGGATTTTAGTGGCAGGGAGGATAGCCTAATTATAGCCTAGGGAGGCGAAGTTTTCGGTTTTTCCGGAAAACGAGCTTATTATCTCCTTATCTAGTGTAATACGAATTTGAGGGGTTAAGATGTGTATAAGAGACAGATCCTAGATTGATCGTAAGGGTCGAACGACACCAACAGCTCTTTGGTCAAAAATGACCTTTTCACAATTAGATGTGTATAAGAGTCGTTTCGCTTCCTAGTCATTCTTTAACTTCTACATGGTCGGCTAGGATGATCCGGTCCCAATTTCACAAGTGATTACAAGTATTTCAATAAAATGCAGCATACCAATTTAGGAACTATTACATATGAAATCGGGACCAAGCTATTTTATGTTAGTCAATTGATATATTTGCAAACTCTTTTGATATGAAAGCATTTTATAACTGTTTTGGCTCATAGGTGACCTAGGTATATAATTTTGGATGTGTTTGGAAATGTTTGAATTGTGGAGAACCGGTTCTATAGTCATCCATGGGACGCCATGGTGATCGCTATGATTATGAACTATTTGATCGGGGTCTTGTCTTTGGGATAACTTGACCTCCCGGTCGTACTAGTAGGTCTAGTAGATCTACTACACCTGACTAGTCTCTGTAGGATTTGGCAAATACTTCTACTTGAGTCAGTTTTGAAATTATTGGATCTTTTTGACTATGTTTTGGACATGAAGCACTTCCTAAAATGTCTGATACATTTTAGAAACTACTTATGATTATGGTTTATTGACTTTTAAATGGCATGAGACATTTTAGAAACTGCTTCATGACTATGGTTTTCACAAATGTTATTATCTTTATGTTTTCTTTTAATCGAAATGCTTGGCCCCATTTGAAGAGCTTTTATGATATCCACTGAGCTAGTATGCTCACACCACATGATTTCTACCATTTCAGAATTAGGAAAGACAAGTTTGTGACGCCCCAAAAACGGGACCGTAACACGCCGCACTAATGGCACAGCCGATTTAGTTTCTGGTAGGACTTTGCAGGATAATCTTCCAAGCTTCTCTTTGTTTGGAAAGGGGTAGTGTATTAGATAGGTTTTGTAGTTGATGAACTTTGTTTTTGTTGTAGCATCTTTTGTACTAAGAAGGAATTTTGTAATTCGTATTTTTTTGTGTAAAATGAAATATTCGGTTTTATAGTTAAGAAATGGTTTGATGGTTCTATTACATTGCGGTTAAGTTTGTTGCTCTGTTCTTTTGCGCCTTGCGCTTTGGACCGGTGTGCCATTAGTGCGGCGTGTTACGGTCCCGTTTTTGGGGCGTGACATTTATTCTTTCCCAAGTACATACTAGAATCATAAGGTGTACTAACAGAAACTAAATCAAGTGGATAAACTTTTTTAGGATTTTTTCATATAGTGTGACCAAAAGAGTATGAAACCATTGTTAATGTTAGTCAATTTAAGACCTAAAATAACACCAGTTCTATCTATGTCTTTCATAGCAAAATTAGAAGTAAAGAAAGACTTCATTTGTTTAACAATACTTTCATCATTCCAAAAATAAGCATGTCATTCATATAGAAGCATATCAAGATTTCAACATTTGTCATGAAATTTGTTATAAACACATCTATCAGATTCATGTACCTTAAAGCCATTAGAAATAAGAGTCTTATCAAAGTTTTTATGCCACTGTTTAAGAGTTTGTTTTAAATCATACAAGAACTTAACAAGTCTATACACTTTATGTTCTTGTCCTTTAACAACAAATATCTCAGGTTGATGCATGTATATTTCCTCATCTAAATCACCATTTAGAAAAGCAATTTTCACATTCATTTGATGCACAATCAAATTATATACTGAAGCAATAGCAACAAGTGCCCCAATTGGTGGTGATTCTTGTGACAGTTGAATAAGTGTCAAAATAATTAATACTTTTTTTATATAAAACTCTTGGCCACTAAACGTGCCTTATATTCATTAATAGAACCATCAAACATTAATTTTTTTTTTCTAAACACACATTTACACCTAATGGGTTTACACTCTCTTGGAAAATCTACCAATTCTTAGGTATGATTACTCATTATGGATTCAAATTTCATCTTTCTGACTTCAAAAACTATCACCTAGTCAATTTATTGTCTCTTTATATATTTTTGGATATTTTTCAGTTATGAAAATAGTTATAAATTCAGGTGCAAAATTAGTTTTCACTCTTGCACTTTTCCTTTTTCTCAATTTTTGATTTTCTTGATTTTTATGTTCTTCAAAATTTTGAAATTCTTAAGACAACAATTTTTAGAGAATTTTTATTTATTGGGAAAATATTCTTAAAAAATTCAACATCTTTAGTTTCAGTAATATGATTAGATTCCAAAACTAAGAACCCATAAGCAGCACTATGATGTGGACACAATGAAGACATGTAAACAGTTTTAGGCCTAATTTTATTTCTTTTAAGGTCCGGTATTCCTACCTTCACCAGACACCCCCACACTTTGTAGATACCCATAGTTAAGACTGTTAACCTTTCCATAGTCATATGGTATCTTTAAAGCTTTCTTTTGAGACATATAACAAGCAGAAGAAATAACCTTCCACCACATGTTAGTAGGTAATGCCCCCAGGCTGTATTAACATTGCATTCATCATGTCTTTAAAAGTCCTACTTTTCCTTTCTACAACCCCATTAGATTTAGGTGAGTAATGTGAAGTAGTATCATGAATTATTCTATTTTATTCATAAAAATTCAGTTTGGAATCATATTCACGTACTCTATCACACCAAGTCCTTCAACCTTTTTCTATAACTAATTTTCAACTTCATTTTTATATTTCTAAACATCCCTTCAACTTTAACTTTTGTAATTATGAGATATAATTTAGTGTATTTTGAGTAATTATCAATGAAGATGATATAAATTTCTGTCCTTATACAATCTAGATGTATATTAAAGTCCCTACAATCAGTGTAAAAACTCTAAAAAACTACTAGTTCTTTCAACAAATAAGGGTTCATTTTTTGATGTTTATCTTCCATGCAAATTTCATACTTTGTGAGCTTATAATTGGTTAGATTAGGAATCAAATTTATAATTTTTATTCTCTTTATGGAACCAACATTTCACATGTAAAATGTTCATGACGGCGGTATCAGTATAATCAACAATATCTCTTCAAAAGTAGTATTTTTATTTATATCAATGCAAGATGTGCATGAAGACACAAATAAGTCCCCATAGCAAAATCCCTTTTTTCACAAAATCCCTATTTCTAGTCAAAACTAACTTATCACCCTCAAAAACAAGTTTATTAGCAAGCTTATTAAGCAAAGAACTAGAAATTAAATTTCATCTTGTGGATAGAATATGCAACACATTATCTAGAGTGTATGACTTTCCTGAGGTAAGCGTCAAAAGTACTTTTCCCTTGACTAAAACTAGAGCATCACAAATATCTCCAAAGAAGATTTACTCCCCATCACTCACTCCTTCATAGTCAAGGAATTGATTTTTCTCAATAGCAATATGTTTTGTGGCTCTAGTGTCCACAATCCATTCAGTCACATTGTGAGCTAAGTTAGTTTTTGAGACTACTACAACAATTACCTCATCGCTTTCAGCAAGGTTCACTCCTTTGGCTAGTTGCTGCTCTTGTCCCTTGTGAAACTTTAACTTGTTAGCATTGTGACTTACAACTCCATAGACAAGGTAAGGTCCTTTAGACTTTTTATTAATATTACCAAGTTTTTTAAACTTACCAGACTGCTTGTCCTGGCTGTCCAGTTCAAACTGCTGTTGTGGTTCCAGGCCTTCTTGAATCCATATATTTTTGTCTTTAAATCTTTAAGAAGCATTTTCAGCCTTGCTATTTACTAGGTTTACCTTAGTTGTGAACTAATAAGCCAGATCAAATTTGTTCTTCTAACAATTTCTTTCCTTAATCTAGATGTGAAATATCACTTCGTCAAGCATCAAGGTAGTTTTGTCATGTTTCAGCGTGTTCTTATACTCCTTATAGGATGGTAGCAGTTTTTCAATCAATGCAAAAGCCTGCAAGGCATCATCAATTTTCATGCCCTTCTGAGTGATGTCCTTAACAATATTCCAGAATGCATGGATTTTCTCGGTGATAGGCTTACCGTCCTCCACCATCTTGAAATCTAGGAATATGTCAACCACGTATTTCTTCTTTTCAGTATCTTCAAAGTTGTACTTTTTCTCCAGGGCCACCCATATTTCTTTAGCAAACTAGTATGTGCAGTACAAATCAAACAGGGCATCACACATGAAGTTCAACACGTGACCCTTAGCAGTTTGGTTTTCATTAGCATAAACCCTAGTAGATTCCATACGTGTATCATCTCCGAATAGGACGTAATCCACTTTGAAGGTCTGCACTGAGGTTTGTAATCATTATCTTTGAAAGTGATTTCTTCCCTACGGGATTGTAATTCACTTGTGCAAAAGGGTAAGTGGGTGGTTACTCTCCAAGATACAGGTTGCTAGTCTTAATCGTGTGTACTTGCAAGCTAAGTTTCGAACCTACCACAGGACTACTCAATACTAGAAAGGGAAAGAGGAAGAGAAAGCAAAAGGAGAAGAGTTTTCGGTGTGTTTGGAAGAGGACCTCAACACCTCTATATTTATAGTGAACAACGGTTCATGCGCCCGCATCACACACCACCACACCGTGCTAGTCAGACTACACGCGTGTGTGGTATAGGAAAATTCCGCAAATCACAAAACATGCATAATCTAGACTCTCACCTAATATTTCCTAAAGCCAAAATACTAAACACATATATTGAGTAAACTCCATACAAGTTTTCAATGTGGGGCAAATGGTTTACAAAAGGAAAAAGTACAAATGGTGGAAAACCGAATTTCATTTAAAAAGTAATTTTCGAGGCAAATCCAACACCACTAACAATAGGGCTTAGTCTCTTAGACAATACCAATCAAGATCCTCTTACTGTATATTTTTTCTCCCTATATAACATGCACAATTGCTGAACTTTTCCTCATATATTAAAGTAAAATTTTTGTAATACGAAAACAAATGATTCATTCATTGTTCACTGCATAATACAAACGTAGTTTCTATCGATAACTGTAAGCTACCACTCTTTCATTGTATTTTTTGTATTGTTTAATAAGTCAGAATAATTAAATGCAAATTTGGAATATACTTTTGCCCCAAACTATCTTCTGCCATACACAACTAAATATCCCTTACCTATGCAGATATTCATCATTGACTTGATACTAAACACTCGGGAGATGTTTGATTTGCATTCAAAATTTGGAATCGAAATAAAAATTATAATCCCCACTATCGGTATGGGTTTATATCAATTTCCTTTCACTTGTTAGTTTGAACAAGGAATGAGTTTCATTATATTGATAAGTTAATTAATTTGAAAATCAAGTTGCAAGTGAAAAATGAAAATGGATATTTTCTAACTTTCATTTCTATAGAATTATTCTCATAATGATTAACCAAACAGCATTTATGGATATGATTAACCTTTTATTCCTATTTCCTCCACTTGTACCATAAACCAAATACATCCTTACTATGGTAATATTGTGCACTCTAGAAATTATGGAACAACCACTTTGAATGATCGTTAATTTTATGATCTAGTTTGATTATATAGTCGGGATTACTTCTTGTAATCTCTTTACTTTTTTTTGTATAAAAAACATGACTTTTTATTCGAAATTCATAAGTCAGCCATTAAGGCATTCATTACAAAGAAAGTTACGCTTCCTCATGGCTCAAATTGACAATCAATTCTTGGATCCACAATTTCATCTTAGGTGACATAATGCCCAACATTGGACAGCTAAAGAGCAAGTAAAGAAGACGTGTAAAAGGTCTTCCTTTACTGATTTGCAAAGTAAACAATCCAGCTCCACCCTAACTCCTTTTGTGATCAGCCTATTATTTGTTGGTAAAATATCCAGACAACACTTCCAGAAGAAAACCTTAATTTTATCTGGGATACTCATTGATATGTGAAATATTTAATTATAAAATTTATTTATAATCTCCAAAAAGATTATTTTAATAAGTACTAGTTATTTGACTCAAACACTCTTTGAAGAAACCGTTATGGAAGAGATTTAACTTAATTAATCTAAAAAGTAAATCTAAAATTGAATTTGCGAAAGCAATTAAACTACTCTAACTATTAATCTATGAAATCAATTAAAGAAAACAATGAATTAAAGACATGGAAGAATACTTATAAACCCTTGAAAGCATTTAATTAATAATACAAACAAGTAAATAAATAGAATATCAGAGTGCTTATCTAATGAAGAATCAAAATTTTCAATCCAAAGTTGTCAATCTTGAACTTCTCTTTAACTCTACTTGAAAAAGGAAAAAAAAAAAAAAAAAAAAAAAACCCTAGTCTAACCTTGCAGCCCTCGAACGGAAGCTGAAGGAAAAATGTATTTTTTATGTCCTAGAGACTTTTATTTATAGGTTTTAACTATTACAATGCGTAGGACTCTAAATAAGTTTCAAAATGCATTAAATTGGACCCAAAATGGATATCCGAAACCCTAAAACATCTAAAATCATTAAAAGCCGTCATATGTTTTGTCCATGTTTGCTAAAATTGATTAGTTATGCTATTCTCCTGTGCTAAAAGTAAATGAGCTTCAAGATGGGCCCATGTTTGCTAGAAGCATTTTAGCCTAAGGTAACTCCTTTTGATAGCTTGCACTGGTTTCACTATTTTATTTCTAAAATCTCCGTTTAACATCTAATTGATACGCCGTTTGTTTATGCTAGACCCTAGAACAAAAACAAACATTATATCTATAATATATCACTAAATAAACACTTAAATACTGAAGAAAACACTCACAAACATATAAAAACAAAAATACAAGAAAACAAGTACATGAACACTAAAATTGTCAAAGTAGTGCAAAAACCGTACAAAAAAAAGAATATGAATAACTCTAATTTCTTAATGTTATCAACATCTCCCAACTTATAGTTTTTCTTGTCCCGAACAAAATAAAACTAAGAAAGACACAAAACACATTAAATTCCTTGAATAGATCAACAATTGTAGCAAGGAAAACTAAATAAATAGTTAAATGAACCAAACATGTATATAATAGAAGTATGATAATCAACCCAAATCAACATGAAAGTGCTATAATCTCTCCACTCATGAAAGCAGATGCTATTCCGCTCATTAATCAATGAAAAATCCGTTGAACTAAAGTTTAACAAGCGACAGACAAGTTGAAAGAAATTAACACACACACAATTCACTAATACACATTAGATCGAACCAATGATCAAATAGGTCTTTCAAGCTTGTAACATAAGTTAAAGGATAAAGGTGGGATATATTTAGATATAAATAACTCATATCACTTTGGATCTGTTACTAAATAATTTTGTACCATAATCCTCTAGATCATTCCCCAAATTATCACCAACTACTAATTTGGAGGCAAAAGTAAACTTTTTTATTATAGCTAAAATGAACTTTCCTTCTTTATCACAAACACTTAAAAAAAAATTTTTTTCTTTTTCAACATTTTTCTTTTTTTTAGCAAATATACTTTCCCATTTTTTTTTTTTTTTTTTAACTTTTACTAACAACATAACATAGGAAATTTCAAATATAAAACATGGATTCTGGCAATGCAATGTAGTTGGACTATCTCATGTTGATCCAAATGAATCATCCTTTCCACGAAGGTATGGAAACTTCTCTGCCATTTGGATCGGAGAATTTATGGAGGAAATCGGGTTTTAAATTCCCACAAATGTGCGGTTTCTGGGAATTTAAAACCCGATTTCCTCCATAAATTCTCCGATCCAAATGGCAGTTTTATTTGTAACAATCGAGCCATATATTTGACTTTTTCCCCAACAAAACACTTCCCTTTCCAACTATCGCCCATAACAAAATCTTAACCATTGGATTGATGTTATAAATGACCAACACTAACTAACTAAGATGATGGGGAGAGAGAAAGATAAAACTAAACAAGATGGTAAAATAGTTAAAATAACATGGCTAACAAAAAAAATAAGTCTCATTAAGCTTAAAATGGGTAACTAGGGATAATATTTCAAATAAACAATTTGGCTCAATTGGTCACTTCTTTGGTTCTAGGTTCACTCATACTTCGCAAGCATAAAAATACACATAATATCAACGAATGTCACAAACTAAACAAAAATCGCAAGGTATAATCATGATTGACGCTCATTGAAAAGTATCTCATTTTCATGCCCTCACTCAAGGGAATATCACTATACACATATACATACATACATGCATACATACACATATATATATATATGTATATATATATACATATATATATGTATATATGTATATATGTATATATATATATATGTATGCATGTATGTATGTGTGTGTATGTATGTATGTATGTGTGTGTGTGTGTATGTATGTGTGTATGTATATGTGTATAGTGATAACACTTTCACAATTCAAAGTGTTAAAAAACAAAGAAAGCTTATATACACTTTCAATCCAAAAACTCTAACAAATAGTTGTCTTGAAATATTTCTTAATTATTGATACACAGTCACAAAAGTTAATGAATACAAAACTACTAAAAACATAAAATCTTTTTATTAACCCTCTATAATACTTTAGGCAAAGAGGATATAGAATTCTTGAAGACTGCCGTCCAGTTAATAGCTAAGGAGTCTTTTAAACAGTCAGATCTTCAAGATTGAACCCTCTACTACTAAGACACTAAATAAAAAATACTTTTCAATTTTTTTTGAAAATTTCTGATTTGGTTACTTTTTTTTCTTTCAAAAGCTAACACTACTGAACCACTTATAACTATACTTCAATAATCAAAACCTTATAGATGAAGCATAATATGCATAAGAAAAATGAATGTGATTAAAATCAAAATTTAACTCAAAATCTATTTTCACTTTCAATTAGGATTTTGTCAACAATGATATCACCACTAAGAAATGAGTAATTTTAAATGAACCAAATCAATGCAAGTTTCAATGAAAAACATGGTCTAAGAAATTGCTTTTCTTTTTAACTAATATGGTTACATTAAGTAGGAGGCATTGGGACTTCACAGGGTTCAACAATTCACTTAAAATTGAAGGCAATTAACTACGGGTAACAGGATTAATCACAAAAACAAAGATCACAAATGCCTAATTCATACCCATCCAACTGAGTTTTGCGCATAATTACTTTCAAAATATTCAACAACCAAGACTAACCAATTCTTCTTGAAAAAGAAAAAAAAAACCCTAGTCTAATCTTGCAAGTTTCGAAGGGAAGTTGAAGGAATGCATTTTTGAGGTTTATACACATTAGATGTTATACATTTACAGGTCTCTTTTAATATTAGAGTTTTGAACCTGTTTCTTATACACATAAAATGGGCACAAAACGAACACCCGAAACCCTAAAAATATTTTTAAAACATTAAAATATTTTGTCCATGTTTGCTAAAAGCCAACATTTGTGCTATTTTCCTTTGCTGAAAGTAAATGTGTTTCTGCCCATGTTTTCTAAAAGCAAACATTTTAGCCTATGGAGTTTGCTTAAGGCGAACTCCCTTGACAGCTTGTGCTGATTTCGCTATTTTGCTTCTAAAATCTCTATTCAATGTTTGATTAATGTGCCACTTATTCCTACCAGACCCTAGAACAAAAACACACACTAATATGTATAAAATATAACACTAAATAATCACTTAAATACTGAACAAAATACTCACAAACATATAGAAATAAAAATATATGAAAACAAGCACATAAACCCTAAAATTGTCAAAACTAGTGCAAAAACCACACAAAAAAAATGTGTATAACCATAATTTCTCAGTGTTTTCATCAACTTCCACTTCCGTGGGCCAAAAAAGTGTGTCCTAGAATCTTTTTTCTAGGTCATGATATCAATCATTTTTGCAACCCTTTCAATTGATTGTGGGGTATGGAAATGATCTCGAGTGTGTGAGGCCTCGACAACTAAGAATCCTCCCATATCCTAACTCTATCCCCTATCCATGTTCTCCAACTATGACAGAATAAATTCGTTCCTAGGCCCCAGAATGCCCCTCCATGTTAGGGAAGGTCGAGATCTTAATGCCACATGTAACAAGTCCCTTTTTAGAAAATATTTACTTTTAAGAACTCTTGTTAATAATGAATTCTCTTCTGTTAACAGACGCCACTAGCTTGCTTGGCCAACGTGGCTTGGTTGGAAGCTCTAACATGCCTAAAACCCATGCCTTCCAACTCATTCTTTGTGCTAATTTTTCCTAACTTAACCATTAAATTTTGTCATGTTCAACACTACCTCCCAACAAAAATCTCGCCATCATTGACTATATATGATTGAGAACTAAATCCGAAAGAGAAAAACACTACCATCGCATAAGTAGGCAACTCTTAAACCGCCGACTTCATGAGCACTTCCTTCCCTTCAGATGAAAGAAATCTTTCCTTCTCCCCATTCAATCAAAGTCCATACTCTATTCTTGATTGATGAGAAAAATTCCAACTTTGACTGCCCCACCACTAATGATAATCCTTAGTACTTCCTATGTGACGACGCTCTGACACACAAAAACTTTTATGACTGCCCTTCACGCTCAGTTGGTGTATTTTTACTAAACATATAATTGTTGATTTATCCAGATTAATAAGTTGTATTAAGTCATTGTCGTACAACTGACTTATATCTGCAAAGAGGAAGTGAAAGATGTTTGGACCCTTTCTACTAATAGAGTGAAGGATGTTTGGACCCTTTCTAATAATAGTAACGCCATTGATTTTGCCACACAGATGCTTCCTGTAATAAACACGAAAATGGTTCGCAAACGCTTCGCCACACAGTAAGAACAAGTACGGAGATATGGCATCTCCTTGCCCAGTACCAAGGCTGGGAGTCAGACTGCCACATTATGCACCATTTATAATGAAAGAGAAGGAAACCGAAGATATACACATGTAAACTACTCAATAAACTTATCATGAAACCCTATCTTGGCCATTAACATTAAATTCTCATTTTAATCTAAAATTATTAGTCAGGTTCCAACCCTTTTCTCCTCTTTAACCCAAAATTTCTCTTTCTTCTTTAGACCAAGAAGGACCCTAATCTTTAAATCTCTTCCACCCCTTTGTCTTCCTTGAAGACAATCATCAATTTTTTCTATTTACTTTGAATGCTTATCCCTAACTAATCTCAACCTCAATTTATATAGTCAATTTTCCATGATCCTCTAAGAAAATGGAAAGAATTTATAATCGTCTTCAAGGAAGACAAATTGACAGAAGTTTAATGTTAAATGTATTTTTTTGATAACAAAGTGCAGCTTTGGTGGTACGATGCTTCTCCTATGACTTATTAGTCGTAGGTTCGAGTCATTAGATAGTAGAGGGTGAGGTAAGGTTTCAAGAAAAATAATAATATGGTTTTTAAGTTTTTATTTTTGATTTTTTTGAAGATTTGTTTTTGCTTTTATTTGTGGTTTTTATTTTTTTTTGTCATTTATTTATAGGCCACGTGTTTTTGTTAAAAATTCTAATTTTCTATTAATTGTTCAAATCTTGAGACTTTGGGGACTAAATCTATTTTGGCCAAAATTTTGGAGACCAATTTATGTAATATTCCAAACATTAGGGGGCTAAAAATGTATTTTACTCCAAAACCTAAATATGCTAGAACGATTAAAAAAATAGGACATAAAGACATCTGGCCCAAGAGATTTAAAAGTAGGGGTGTTCATTCGGTTGATAAACTACTTCTCTATTGATTTGATTTTCAACTTAAGCATTTTAAATTTAAAATCAAGTCATATAATCCCAAAGTCAAATAAAATTGAGTTATTTAAATTCAAATTATACTTATTTGGTCTATAATTCAAATAAGTCAACACCCTATACCTATTCTATATCTAATATGATTTCCATTCCATTATGATACTTGAAATTTTCAATGTTTAAGTGTTTAAAAATCCAAAAACATGATGTATTAGAAATTAAAAATTATGGCAACCATTACAAATTTATAATAATAAACTAAGTTCATAACTAATAAAAGCAACATAACAACCAAAAAAACAAAGTAATTAACAATACACAATAATTTTCAAAAATTTCAAAAATGGATAGTTTTCAATATTCCAAAGATCAATAATATGTGTATAAATTAATAAGTTGCATATAACTGTAATCTATAAATAATCTATACAAAATGTAGTTCATAATATATTATTTTTAGAATTAAAAATAGATTATATGTACAAATTATATAAATCTATGCAAACTATATTTTTGTTCGTATGTGTTACATATACAAGCTATACACACTAATATATGAAAGCATATCTACCTAGGGGTGTCAATTTTTGACACAACAAGATAACACGACATGAAATTTGGGGTATTTAGTGGGTTAGTGTTGGAGTTTCATGACACAAACACAATTATGACACAGCACGTTTATAACACGAGAATAAACAGGTCGACATGAAAGTGTGTCTCTTCAACACAACTAGACATGATACTGTGTTGTATGCAATTATACATATCTAAATGTGTTACAATATTTCTAAAATTATATTGTAATTTTGTTAACTTTCATGTATAATTTGCTTTCTATTATTTATTTACATTAAAATCTTCTATTATGGAAGACTTTTAAGGTTGACTTTGGAGTAAAAAAATGTACATTATAAACGTAATACTACATATTTTTATGTGAAATTATATAAAATTCTAGGTATTTAAGATCACTTTGATTTTACAATCTTAAAGAAAAAAAATTATGTGTACTTGTATAGAACCTTGAGAGCGTCATTGTTAAATATCTTAAATTTTTTTTGTTGTTAAATTTGGTGGATCCATTTACAAATAAAAAATAATTGTACAACTAATTAAATAACTATGGATGGTTTATTATTTAATTCCATTAATGATTTGATCTATTTACAGTGATTGGGTTTTCATTTTTTGTTACCACTCAACTCTTCAATTTGTTTGTTGTTTTAACATTATACCGTACTTGAGAACAGAGTATTGATTTTTAAAACATATTCTAAAAAATAGGACATTTTTTTATTTTTCTAATCAAACTTAAGCCTTAAGCCTAAAAAGTATAGCGTTACAATTTGTGAGGAATTAGAGATAAGTAGGCCTACAAACAAACCGAGTTTAGGCTTGTTTCAGAAATCATTTATTGGGATCTAAATCAGTGTCTAAAAATTCCGATTATTCGGATTCAATCCAAATCTATTTAGTTATTATAATAAACGAATCAGATATGGATTTGGTTGCTCCAATCTAACTAAATCCATATCTGATATATATATATATATATATATATATATAGTTTGTACTCTAATGTAAAATACATGCATGGATATTAATATGAATTAAATCTTTGGTTACTCCAAAAGACAAATTTATCCCTAAAATTTTTTCGTTGTTAAATTTTTTCATATAGTTTATACTCCATCATTGTTAAATTTTTTTGAAAAGACAAATTTACCCCTAAAATTTCATTACTTTGTAGTTTAAACAAAATTTCACTTTAGTCTTTCATGCAAGTTTTATATCATTTAATGCTTTGGAATGAATAAAAAGCAGTATTGCTATCAATATTGTTAAAAATATAAACATACTTTAAATTAATTAATATTTTGATTCTCTAATTATGCTTTTTTCAATATTTAAAACTTAAAAACACAATGAAATAATTAATTTTAAAATATTTTAGTGAATTATTAAAGCTGTTTCATCTAAATTATTTTAATTTGAGTTTTAGTTTATATGTATAAAATTACTTCCCATAAATTGGGTGATAGTTGAATTATATTAACAAATGAAAAAAGTGAGATGAAAATCATTGTAGATAAATAAAAAGAAAACCAAAAAGAAAAGATATTGATACAACTTTAACAGATGATTATGGGTTTCTTATATATAAAAATTTGCTTTTACATGAAAACAAAATATGTTGAGAAGACCGAAAAATACCGATAGTATTAGAAAATTTTTTTATTTAAAATTTTTCACAAGTATTTTAAAACCACTTGTGGTGTTAGGTATCATTATATTTTTAATTTTATTATAATATTTTTTATAGTGATTAATTTTAAAGTAGGTTAATTCACACAAAACTAGAATTAGGGTTAAAATGACAGTCTGTAAACTTTACAGGAGTTATGTGTATAAGAGTTTTCTTGTAGTTAGACAACAAAAAATATCTTTCTAGACTTCTTTAATAATCAAATTATTGATGTGTATTAACGGAAGTAATCAAAGTCATAGATACTTAATAACATTAGATGTGTATTGCTGGCCCATAACCTTAAGTAGGGTCATTATACTTATATTATTGTCCAAATACACATAATAGAAGTATATATGAATATATGATTACTTAATTCTATATGTACTAAGAGCAAGTAATGTTGACCTACAATCTTAGTTTTAATGATGACAAATCCAATATAATAGTTTGCAATTAAACTATGCCGGAGTTTTGTAGAATTTCACTTAACAAGATTTTCGAACGCTATTATTGTCCAAAACAGAGGAGCTTCAAATGTAGAAGAGTATCCGAACGACACCTATTCTCTCGGACGCAAGAATTTTTCCGAACAAAATATCTCGGACGCAGAGCACCGTCTGAATGGTTAGACAGAGAGCAAGGAATCTGAAGTAGTTGAGACGGACGCTCAACATTATCCGAAAGAAACTTTATCGGACACACTTGTTCATCCAAAGGAAGATCTAGAATCATTGTAAGGTATCAGTCCTTCCGGATGCATTGCACTGTCTGAGGATCCAACTTGACAAACAATCAGTTTCGAATAAAGGGACGGACGCAATCTCGACCGTCCGAACGGAGATATCAACCTATGTGTTTTAGATCATTGGTTGCCGTGTTTATATTCAGTGATGAAAAAATAAATTAGCTAAACTTTCTTAATAAGCATTAGATGTTAGATGGACATCCAACTTCTAATATAAACCATCTTAACTAACCTAGAACATTAAGACGGACATTCATGTAAATCTTCTTAAACAATAGAAATTTCATTACTTAAACTTCACCATTTGGATGCATTCACTTTTATTGAATCCAACTAATTTATTACAATTAGCATGCAATCATTTTAAAATTTGTTTCTCAACTTCTTTCCCTTTTCCAATTTGTTTAAATACATCTTCTTACATCATAACACAACAAACACTTGGGATGGGCATAGCACAGCTAACCATTTCTAGTGTATAGATAGTGGTTAATATAAATTTATAGGGTTAAATATAGTAAGATTAAGGTTTGGATTGTTTTGTACTAAATTCCCTAAAATTATTTCTTTTTTCACTTTACTCTTTTGACTAATGGTTAAATGTAACTCCGCCATTAATTTTTTCAAAAAGACAAATTTACCCCTAAAGTTTAATTACTTTGTAGTTTAAATGAAATTTCACTTTAGTCTTTCATGCAAGTTTTATATCATTTAATGCTTTGGAATGAATAAAAAGCAGTAATGCTATCAATATTGTTAAAAATATAAACATACTTTAAATTAATTAATATTTTGATTCTCTAATTATGCTTTTTTCAATATTTAAAACTTAAAAACACAATGAAATAATTAATTTTAAAATTTTTAGTGAATTATTAAAGCTGTTTCATCTAAATTATTTTAATTTGAGTTTTAGTTTATATGTATAAAATTACTTCGTATAAATTGGATTGGAGTTGAATTATATTAACATAGTATCCGAGTTGACCACATTAGAAATGTAGATAAATAAAAAGAAAACCAAAAGAAAAGTCTCAAGACTGTCTCTTATACACCATGATTATGGGTTTCTTATATATAAAAATTTTCTTTTACATGAAAACAAAATATGTTGAGATGACCAAAAAATACCGATAGTATTAGAAAATTTTTTTATTTAAAATTTTTCACAAGTATTTTAAAAAAAACCACTTGTGGTGTTAGGTATCATTATATTTTTAATTTTTTTATAATATTTTTTATAGTGATTAATGATTAAAGTAGGTTAATTCACACAAAACTAGAATTAGGGACTAAAATGATAAATAAACTTTAAGCGGTTAACTTTATGTTTTCTTGTAGTGTCTAGGGGTAAAAATATCTTTCTAGACTTTTTAATAATCAAATTATTGATGTGTATTAACGGAAGGGACAAAGCGAGAAAAAAATAACATTAGGGGGTACAGTGCAAAATGGCCCAAACCTTAACTGGGTTTATTGTATTTGACCCAAAATTGTAATATAAGTATGGTATATGAATATATTATTACTTAATTCTATATGTACTAAGAGCAAGTAATGTTGACCTACAATCTTAGTTTTAATGATGACAAATCCAATATAATAGTTGTCAATTCTGTCTATGCCGGAGTTTTAAGAAGACACTTAACAAGGTTTCTGAACGCTATTATTGTCCAAAACAGAGGAGCTTCAAATGCAGAAGAGTATCCGAACGACACCTATTATCTCGGAAGCAAGAATTTTTCTGAACAAAATATCTCGGACGCAGAGCACCGTCTGAATGGTTAGACAGAGAGCAAGGAATCTGAAGTAGTTGATAACGGACGCTCAACATTATCCGAAAGAAACTTTATCGGACACACTTGTTCGTCCGAAGGAAGATCAATCATTGTAAGGTATCAGTCCTTCTGGATGCATTGCATTGTCTGAGGATCCAACTTGACAAACAATCAGTTTCGAATAAAGGGACGAACGCAATCTCGACCGTCCGAACGAAGATATCAACCTATGTGTTTTTTCAGATGTTCGGACGCTTCGTCAGATGCAATAAAGAGTTATCATCGTCCGACATCTATAACGGCTAATTTTTTAGCATTAATTACTTAGCTATTGGAAGGTAGTTGGAAACTCATTTACCACCTAATTATAAATACCAACCAAATTGACTTTTAAGAACATCAATTTTCACATTGAGTACAAGCAAGTAAAAGGCAAATTGAGTGAAAATTAGCTCTTTAGAAGTGGTGTATTACTTGAAAAAAAGTGTGTATTTGAGTGTGCTATTCAAAAGCATTGAGTGGTTACTCAATAATCATTGTACAAAAACCTTTGAGTTTAAAATCCTTGACTCAACTAATGAGAAGTAGTATGAGTAAGGATTATCCTACTTTGTGTACAATTTGAATTATAGACTCACCAAATTTGAAAAAATATCTTAGCGGACTACTACTCCAAACTTGCTAGTTGGGAGTGTTGTTTGTATAATATCTCTCTCTATTTATTTATTTTGTTCATTTTGTGTCTAATGCATTGATCATATTGCTATCAAATTACTTATGGGTGTGAAAATTTTTATTTGTGCTTCATTTGCAAATTGTTTTAAACAAGCTAATTTACCCCCTCTTAGGTTATTTTGGACCAATAATTAGTATCAGAGTTTGGTTTCTTTCTTATGCTTAAATTACATTTGAGTAAAGATCACTATGACAACCAATAATACTTTATTTTTTGAACGTCAATCTATCACTAAACCACCTATGTTTAATGGGGTAAATTTTATTAGTTGTAAAGAAAGAATGAAAATCTTTTTGCAATCTATTGATATTGATTTGTGGTATGTTGTTAATGAAGGTCCTTTTGAAGCCACTATTATTGATGATCACACTAATTGAAAAAGAGAAAATAAATAAGAGATGAACTAACCCCACAAGATAAAGTCAATTTGACTTTGAATGTTAAAGTTATGAATGTTTTGTATAATTTTTTGGATGCCAATGTATCTACTCGTGTAAAATATTGTGTTTCGACTAAAAAAATTATGGGATAAATTGAAAAAAAATCATAAAGGTAGTGATGATATGAAAGAACAAAAGAAATCTTTGCTTGTTTCTAAGTATGAGTTCTTCAAGATGGAAACTCACGAGAATATTAATAAGATATATTGTAAATTCAATGATATCATTAAGGATCAAGAAGCATTGGGTAAGGAATATTCTTTGATGATGTGAATAGAAACATTTTGAATGCTCTATCCAAAAAATGGGAAGTCAAATCTATTGCTATAGAGAAGGCACAAAATTTGAATTCTGTGCTTATTGAATATTTGATTAATTCTCTTACATATTATGAATTGAAACTCAAGGCTCAAGTTGTGGATTATAAAGAAGCAAGATCGAAAAGAAGCACTTCCTTGAAGACTTCCCAAGAAGAAGACAAAATCTTGGTGAGATCTTGCACTCATCACCAAAGGATTCTTTAAACATTATACCAACAAGATTTGAATGAGAAAAGGAGGAGCAATCAACTCCAATAGTTTCAAACTAGGAAGACCAAAATTTGAGAATAAGACACAAAATGATAAATGTTTCTAATGTGGTCAACTCGGATACTATGCAAATGACTGTCCTTATACAGAAAAAGATGTGAAGCAAGAAAATCCTGCTTCAACAAATTTCAAATCACATGATATGATTGCAATTCTGAATTAAAAGTTGAGGAAGAAATGGAATGGGTACAATTGGCCTTTATGGCTATTGGTGATGATAAGGTAACGACTACTTATTTTGATGATTCAATTCATGAAATTGATAATAATGATAATCTTGAGGCTTTTATCATAAAATTTCTTGATAATTTAAAGGAGTGATATGCTATAAATAATTTGAATTTAAGTGTTTATTTGTTAAAAGTAAGTCTCTTAACTTGTGAATGAAAATAATAGGTTATCACAAAAAAAAAATAGTGATTTGAAAAAAAGATTGCATGTGAAAATAAAGATCAAAGAAGAATAAGCCTCCTTGAAGAAAAGATTGGATGATCTTGATGTACTCTCCATGCATCAAAAAAAAAAGTTGTTGATATGAAAAGGAATAGAAATATATTAATTAACAAAAAATTTCTTTGTATGAAAATAAGAATATTATTTGCAATTATTACCAATAACATAAACATGTAAAAAATAATTGTTATATCAAAAGAAATGAAAAGTTGAAAATGGAATCTTTAATCACTAGATGTGTACCCCCTCTGTCTCTCAAGTGTAAGATCTAGATGTGGATACCAAAAATTATCGCTTAATTCTTTGTATAGGTAGATAACACTATCAAGAATGCTAAGTGGTTCATTGATAGTTGGTGTTCAAGACACATACCGGTAAAGCATCTCTTTTCTCCAATCTCAAATTCAAAAATAGAGGAAAGGTGACTTGGAGATAACATGAAAGCAAAATCAATCAGCATTGGCGATGTAGGTAAAAATGGTGAGATTTTGATTAAAAACGTACTTTTAGTTGACAATTTAAATTATAATCTTTTAAGTGTGAGTCAATTATGTGATAAAAAATTGTCGGTATGTGTTCTTTAATAAACATGAATTTTTAATTTTTTATAAGAACTTTATTGTTTTGTTCAAAAGTAGAAGGAATAATGATGTTTATATGATTTATCTTGATAATATTGATATGATAATATAAAGTGCTTAACCGTTTCTAAAGATGATCCTTGGCTTTGGAATAGAAGAATTTATCATTTTAACATGGATTTGATTGATAACCTTGCTAAGAAAGAATTTGTAAGAGGTTTGCCAAAAATTAAAGTTTGAGAAAAACAAAATTTGTAATGCAGGCCAATTGGGTAAACAAGTTAAATTTTTTTTTAAACCACAAAATTGTGTGTCTACTTCTAAACCTTTAGAATTATTGCATATGGATTTGTTTGATCTAACTCAACATACTAGTCTCAATAGTAGTAAATATGTTTTTCTGATTGTTGATGACTATTCTATGTATACTTGGGTGTTATTTCTTGTTCACAAAAATGAAGTATTTGAAAATTTTGTAAAATTATTTTTTAAAGCCATACAAAATTTGTTGAATATGAAAATTGTACGTATAAGAAGTGATAATGGAGTCAAATTCAAATTTGGCAATTTATACAAATTTTGTGATTACAACTGTATGTTGCATGAATTTTCGGTTGCTTGAATTTGACTCAACAAAATGATGTTAAAAGAAAAAATAGAACATTTCAAGATGCTATTCAAATTATAGTAAATGAGTGTGATTTACCAAAATATTTTTGGGCCAAAACCGTTAACACGGCTTGTTCTGTTATGAATCAAGTTCTTTTAAAACTTATTTTAAATAAAACTTTTTATGAACTCTTGTTTTGTAAAAAATATGTTGTGAGTTATTTCAAAATTTTTGGTTGTAAATGTTATATTTTGAAAATTAAAGAGAATCTTGAAATTTTTGACAAGAAATCGAACGAAGGAATTTTTTTGGGAAAATTCTAGTGATAATAAAGTAATTCGAGTTACAATAAAAGAATTCTTGTGATTGAAGAAGTTGTACCTGTTACATTTGAGGTGATAAAACTAATTATGTTATTTCAAGAGATGTTTGCGAAGATAAAGATGTAGATGTGCAAAAGTAACTTGAAAAACTTAGTGTATCAAGAGGAACATTAAGAGACCAAGGAAAGCAATGAGGACAACACTCATCATTTGGATGAAGAAGGAGAACGGAAAGAAGAGTAAGATTTCTCCTTCAAAATCTTGAAGAGTTTGTCATGAGTCATCCTCTAGAATTAATCATAAGTGATCCATCCGATCGGGTAAAAACTCGCTCACATAAACCTTTAAATAATAATTATGTCTTACTTTCTCATATTGAACTTAAGTGTGTGAATGATACTTTAAAAGACGAATCTTGTATTCTTACCATGAAAGAACATAGTCAATTTGATAAAAATAATGTGTGAATTTTAATTTAGAGACCTTGAAATCAACCGGTAATGGAACAAAATAGATTTTTAGAAATAAACTAAATGATAAAGATGAAAGAATTAGAAATAAAGCTAGATCAATTGAGAGAAAGATTATGCATAAGAAGATGTGAATTGACTGACATGAGACTTTCGCACCCGTTGCTAGATTAAAATCATTCGTATGTTTCTTGAATATGCATACTTCAATAATTTCAAATTATTGAAACTGGATGTAAAAAGTGTTTTCGTAAATAGTTTTATTGATCAAGAAATTTTTGATAAACAACTTTCGAATTTTGAAAATAAAGATTTTTTAAATCATATTTTTAAATTATAAGAGCTTTTGTATGATTTGAAATAAACTCTTAAAGTTTGGTATAAAAGATTAAGTGATTTTTTGATTGAAAATAGTTTTAAATGAGAAATTGTTGATACTATTCTTTTTATCAAAAATAGTCATAATGACTTGTTAGTTGTTCAAATTTATGTTGATAATATCATTTTTGGAGTTATTAATGAAAGTTTGTGCAAAAAATTCTTATGTTTGATGCACAAGGAACTTTTTTCAAATATGATTTGTGAAGAATTACAATTCTTCCCTGGATTTCAAATTCTATCAAACAAAGCTGGGACTTATATCACATCAAATCGTATACACAAAAACCTGTTTAATCAAGCACTTTACCTGTTTATGATTGTTAACTTGGTTCACACTTAATATTTATTTTCCAACATGCTTAACAATTAAAGAAGGTAATATTGTTGATTAAAATACTATAGAGATTTGATCAAAAATCTACTATATTTAACGCTTGTAGATGTGATATTATATTTTTCGTGTGTTTATGTGCTAGATTCCAATCATGTTCTGGGGAATCACAGCTAATTGCGGTTAAGAGACTTTTAGATATTTAAAAAGGATTTTGAACTATGTGTTGGTCCAAAAAGTAACCTAAGAAGGGGTGAATTAGGTTGTTTCAAAAGTAAACCTTTTTAATGTACTTAATGAAAATGCAACAAATAAACACTTAAATACAAAAGAATATAATAAATATTCAATAATTAAAGTTTAAAGAACAAATATAAAGATAGAGATAGAGAGTATCAAACCAAACTCTCAAATATTTTTGTTCTCAAGTTTGGAGTATTTTCATTAGTAGTGCCTCTTCAAAGAAGGTAAGGCAATAACCTTCTTGTACACAAAGTAGGCTCACCCTTACACCAACTAAATCCCTGTACTTGAGCCAAAGGTTTTACACAATAAGCTCACTTTTGTACACTGTTATTCCTCTAGTCTTACACTTGGTACATCACTCACTGGTCTACTCTTACTCACACTAATTGTCTAGTTGAGTCAAGAGAACTACACTACCCAAACCAATACAACCCACTCCATTTTAGCCTATTTCTTCCTAAATAGCTCTTACAAGTGTTTGTATTAAATGTAGTAGTTCAACTCTCTATCTTCTTTACATTTACAAACTTGAGGGTATTTATGAAAACTCAAAAATGGCTTTCAACAGCTCTCTAAAGGCTATTTTTTATTTCCTGAAAAATTAGCCGTTAGGTCTTTCGGACGGCCGATGTCGTGAGTGTGCGTCCGAATGAACTAGCATTTGGACATTTCGGATGTAGAACCGATGCATGGCCTCTACATCCGGTCTCTGAGGGTATTCGTTCGAACGTCTGACCCTACGTCCGAACCTGTGTCCGGTTCATACAATGTCTTCTGAAAGTATGATCGGACGCTATTCTACGCCCGAGACTTCAGGTCCTTTGTGTCGAACGAATCGTTCGAATTGTCTTCCTTTCAGACAATCATCAACGTTCGTATAGTTTTAATGGTTGTTTTCTTGATTGTGTTCGTACAATCATTTACGTCCGAAACTCTATTTTTTTCTACACACTTATTTTTAAACTGTTAGTGCTACTTGGTCATCATCAAAACATGATTATCATAACTAGGGTTCAACACTATGAATTATGGTACTCTAAAACCGTTAGTTTTGATTTAATTAGTTACTCATATGCCAACTTTGTCGGATGTAAAATTGATAAAAAAAAGTACTAGTTATATGTCATTTTTTAAGTAATTGCTTGGTATCTTAGTTTAGTAAGAAACAAAGTTCAATATCTTTATCCACACAGTAAAAGCGGAGTATATTGCCACCGGTAATTATCGTGCTCAATTTCTTTGGATGAAACATACATTAAAAGATTTACACATTATTTTTTTTGTATGCCTATTAGATGCATAACACTAGTGCGATCAACACATCACAAAAAATCCTATTTAGCATTCAAGAACAAAACATATTGATGTCAAATACCATTTTATAAGAGATCTTGTATGCAAAAAAAAAATTTGTATTGAATTTGTGAGTACTAAAAATCAATTGGTTGATAATTTTACTAAAGCCTTACCTTTAAATCGTTTTAAATATCTTAGAATTTGTTTGGAAATTACTGATTTTAAAATTATGTGAGTTTTATGTTTTCGGACGCATATATGCGTCTTAAGTTTTCTGTGGTCTCGAACAATCATATCCATCCGAACTATCTTGATTTTTGGACTTGCTGGATCAGACCATCCCTCTCGTCCGAACTATCTGGCTTAATCTCTAATCTCTTTGAAAAATCTACCGGACGATCCCAACCATCCATAGCCTTTCAGACACTTGGCCCACAATGATAGACGTCCGTTCATCTAAGATTGGATATGTGTTTGGATGTATATCAATCGTTCGGATGTTCAAACGGCTATTTTACATTGTTAAAATATTTCATTTTCTCTTTTCAGACAACTCACACCCGAACCCTAGCTCTGACAAAAAAAGGAAAAATCTTCAATTCTCCCAGACTCTCTCATTTTATTCAAAATTCATCTAACAAATCTTCTTGCCATCTTTTCTACAGTCTTGATTAACTGTCTTTCCAATATTTTAACACCCCTTTCATCACAATTTTTGAGATCACTTACCTTTGACCCCAAAATCTCTCATCCCTCCTTTGCATTCAAGATAGTTCGATCTCGTGGAGGATTTTCAATAGGTACACGCAAGAAGAAATCAAAGGAAAAAACTCCAGCACAAGGTCAAACATCAACAAGTGTTTCACCCTCTTCCAACCCAACTCTTTCTAAATTCGTTGATGCAAAAGACATTTAAAAAGTATCCATCTCTTTTAAATAAATATATTGTAATGCAGCGTCATGTTTCCCAGGACATGTTTGATGAGCTAAATTTATCTTCTATTAAGGAATGTTTTGAAAAACAAAAATGGGGACATTTAATTCACATTGATTTACTTGTTTATCATGATATGATTTTACAATTCACAGCGAATCTTCAAAGAGGTTCAACCGTTAGAGCCTTAGTTTCACAAGTGAATTTAATTCAATTTTTGAATGTGATATTGATAAGCCTGTTGAATTTTCATATTTTTTTTCTTTAGATAAATGGCCTGCTATTGACACTCGATTTGACATCAAGAAACTCAAATAAATTTTTTATATTGACTTTAAACAGGCCTTGGAAGCCAAAACTATATTACTGAGTCCTACATTCAACATTTTGTATACGTTAATTACAAACTTACTTTTACCAACCGACAAACATCGTATCGAGCTAGAAAAAATGCAATTTTATTTATTTTATTGCATTTTTAGAAAGGCATCAAATTTGATTTTGGGTATTTGTTTTGCTCCTCGTGGGAGTCGGTTGTTGACTGTTACTAGGATGTGTATAACATGTTGATGTGTAGGAGAGACAGCTTCTATACACATCTACTGGCCTGTGTGAAAAAAATTTTTAGACATGGACTGTCTCTTATACACATCTAGATGTGTATAAGAAACAGCGTTTTTTAATCAAAAGTGGCTCACCAAAGCCAAATATGAATTAGAAAAGTCAAAAGATCATACCTCAAGCTCTGGACACGCACTCCCTCATCCATTTCCTACCCAACCCTCTTCATCCACTCCTTAACTTACCCATCCTTCGCAAGCGTCCACTTCAAAACCATCTCTTTCACAATTGTACAACCTTATCACCAATCTCGGCAACCAAATGGCCAATGTTCAACACTGAACTTTTAGGAAATAAAAGAAGTTGGAGACCAAATAAACAATCCTTCAAGAGGCATTGAGCTTGGGTACGTCTATTTCCGCCCAAGTTCCGTAACAGTTCGCCAACATTCAGTCTCAGTGCACCTTTGAATCCTCATCTGACAGTGACGATGAACAAAATGAATATGCAAAACATTCCACCCTGAGCAAGAAGCATACGAAGATCTAACTAGTGTGCCAAATCCTAAAGACGTTACTACCCAACAAGTCGAAGCTGATGATGATGATGATGATGATGATGATGTTGACTATACATTCTACTATATCATGTAGTACCGTGATACTCAAGAAACCAGCGAACAAGATAGTGAAGCCACAGCTCAAGATTGGCCAACCAAAAAGCAAAAACACAAGCAAAAGAAGAACAACTTAGGTTCTAGTTCTTAAATTGAGTGCTTTGTATTGATTTGACTTTTGATATTTTGCTGTTTTGACAATTTCTTTGACAATTAGTTATTTTAAGAGATTAAAATTATTTTAATATTGGTGTTCAACTTGATTTACATACTTTATTGGGTGTAATTATTTCTTGGTTGGTTGATTAAGAGAAAGCTTCGGTACCTGTCTTTGATAATGCCAAAAGCGAGAGAAATGTGGTTGTTTGACTGTGGTTGTTTTTTTATTGAACTTGTGATTGTTTTATTGAGCCATGTTACTTGCATTGCCCTGTGATTTGTCATCATCAAAAAATAAAATGTTATTGACTTACAATCTTAGTTTTGATAATGACAAATTTAATCTAATAGTTTGTAATGAAGCTGTGTAGGAGTTTTGCAGAATTTCACTTAACAGTATGTTCGAACGTTGTGTATCATCCGAAACACAGGAGTTTCGGAAGCAAAAGAGTGTCCGAACAAGACCTATTATCTCGGACACAAAAATTCATTTGAACAAAATATCTTGGACATAGATCACCGTCCGAATGGTTAGACAGAAAGCAAGAAATCTGATGTAATTGACAACAGACGCTCAACATCGTCCAAAAGAAACTTTATTGGACACACTTGTTCGTCCAAAGGAAGATTAATCATTGTAAGGCATCAATCCTTTCAAACACTCTGCATTGCCCGATGATCCAACTTGACAAATAATCACTTCGAACGAAGGAATGAAAGCAACTTCGGCCGTTCGAATGAAAATCTCAACTCAAGTGTTTTAGATTTTTGGACTCTGTGTCAGACGCAATAAAGAATTATCAGACATCCGAAACTTATAACGGCTAATTTTTCAATATTAATTACTTAATTGTTGGAAAGTGGTTGGAAACTCATTTACCACATTTATAAATACCAACCAATCTGAATTTATGAACATCAATTTCACATTGAATACAAGCAAATAAAAAGTAAATTAAGTAAAAATTAGCTCTTTAGAAGTGTTGTATTAGTAAAAAAAAGTGTATATTTGAGTGTGTTATTCAAAAGCATTGAGTGGTGTGATAATCATTGTACAAAAGTGAGATTTAGTGTAAAATCCTTAACTCAACTAAAGAGAAGTAGTATGAGTAAGGGTTATCCTACTTTGTATACAATTCGACTTATTGACTCGCCAAATTGCTGAAAAAGTACCTTAGTGGGTTACTATTCCTAGTTTGCTAGCTTGAAAGTGTTGTTTGAATAATTTCTCTCTTTATTTATTTATTCTCCTCATTTTGTACTTAATTGATTATATTGCTATCAAACTACTTGTGAGTGTGAAAAATTTTATTGGTACTTCATTTGCAAATTGTTTTAAACCACCTAATTCACTGTCTCTTAGACACATTTAGATGTGTACAAGTGATGCATTTAACATATTTATTGACAATAAAAATGCCATATTGATAAATTATAATGTGTAAGACACAAATTAGATCTTATTTAACACATTTTTATTACATGTATAAGTTATATGAATCTTAAATATGAACATGTATAGATATATAGATATATCATTAAGTATATATAATTGCTAAATTTTATATGTCTAAAAAGAAATCAGTAATTTATTTAATTAGGACTGATAATTTCTAATATAATACGACAACACAATATGAACACGATGCAAAATTAATAAGTTATGGTAATACACTAGTCGAATTTTATTAGGTTAACCTGTTCATGACATGAAAGTAAATAGGTAGAGTTAGGTAAACTCATGGGTTGACATAATAACTCATCAAGTTGCTGACTCAACAGATTTTGTCAAAATGTTACATCGATTATAATTTAATATAGTATATTTTAATATTGTGAATAATAATTTTTATATAAGATTATTAAATCAAATACAATAATTATATTAATACTATCTAAAAATTTTCAAAATTTTTAATAAAATGTTTTATGTTGATATTAGAACAAAGTTAGTATTAATAATTGTTTAACTTAGTAAATAATTAAAATTTTAAATTTTAATTCAAATGAGTAACAGTTTATTTAAATTGTGAAATAGGCCAGTACATCTCTATAGAAGTAAACGGGTCATACAATAATACAAACAAGTCATACACGAATACGAATATGATAAAAAGTAAACCCCACATGACAAGATACGAATACAACACGATAAAAAACAAATCTCAACTAACACAACACAATAATAGCACGACACGACCTATTGCTACCCTTACGTTTACCTGAGGCCATAGTGTCACAGTTTAATCCATTTCCTAATAGGGATATTAGAGAGACCAATACTCTCTGTTTGTACATATGGCTACATATTTAAAATATTATTCAGAATAATTACTATAACAAATTTTTTGATAGGTGATATATATGAGATATAAAGTTAGTTGAAAAGAAACAATTACAAAACAACATTATTTAAGAATAATAAATAATGAATTTTGTCCATTAGGAGCCATTATTATCTCCAACGAGCCCACTAGGAATTGTGCCAGACACTTGGTAGCAAAATTATTACAAGGACAGCATTGGTGTTTTGGAAATTCTTATGTTTGAGCTGTCATTGCCTCATTGGTGCCAATTTACTGTAAAAATACTCCAGGAGTTTGCTTAATTAACAAGAACTTACACAAACGCAGATATTTTCAGCACATTGATTTGTGAAAATTACGTAGTATCACTAGTATTTATGAAAGCTTATGTACCTACAGTGCACAAGATCTTCTGTCTCATGTTTCATTCTCTGTATCACTACCTAATGAACTATCAAGTAATTTTAGTGGAGTAATCTTGACCGTTCATTTGATAGTATGACAACGAGTGACACAGAGTGTTGAACAAAATAACATAGCTCTCTACAGTTCTCTGTCACATTTTGTGTCAGCAGTTTCTCAACCAACCTACTTCTAAGCTTTCTCAGAAACTGGCTACCAAAGTACAAATACTCTAATACACAAACCTGGAAAAATTCGATCCCATCATGACTAGAATGATGGTAGTTGACAAAGATATAGGAAAATTCCAATCTTTCATTGGATAGATTTCAAATCATGTTGCAAGCTTTTTTGCACTTTCCATCATAAACTGAAGAAATGAATCAACACAAGGTACTTCGATCACCTGCTGTTATTGCCGTTCCACTCTTTCCAATCCTTGTCAACATGCTTTTGAGCCCATTTCACTGCTGTCTTATTATCTTGCAGCTTGTGGACCTCCAGGTAAACCTCTCTCGTTTAGAGTATACGCCATGTCAAGAAAGGAATGACCAATAGAGTTCCTGGCCCGCCATACTCGGTATGCAAGAACGTGCTAAGGATCTGTTCAAATTTGATGGTTAGGCACTTTATCCAACACTTAAACGCTTATGTTCTTACCAAGAGAAAACATCAAGAATGAACCATAAAGCACACATAAATTAGACCAGAAAATGATGAAGAAGCCAACTTCTAACACATTGATACTTGATCAAATAAACCTAAGTGCATAAGAAATGCAAATGAAAAGAACATGAAGTATATCCAAGATATATCAAGCAACAATGACAATTTATTTTGGTAATCATGCATGAAGCAACAATCTTCAGTTGAAAATTTTCAACACAAAGGATTCTAAAAGAGCAGGTTATAGTATATCGGATTAACATGTTATATCTGAGATGTAATTATCCTAGAATCTGTCTAGTTAACTGCATGCTCCGATTCCTTACAAAAGAAAGGTCAACCACCAGTGCACCAATCCTTAATCATAGCAATTAACAAGGAAATGATATAGAAGACAATGTTGATTTCTTTAAAAGAAGTGTTCTTTTATTATAACTTTTCAATAGGATGAACCTCTTCTACAGGAAATCTGTATTAATTTTGCAGTCTTTTAGGGGGCATATCTAGTAAATAAAACATGTTTTCTGCACAATGCCTTTCACTCAACAATCTGAAACTATAAGCGTGTCACGCCATACAAAAAATTTTATGTAACTAGTAGCTTTATATAATGTTCATTTTCGCAGCTTACAATCACCTGAACAAACAATTATAAACTACCAGTAAACAACGAATCATGCATTTTATCAGACAAGGTGGAAAGTTTACAGTTACTTCAAAACTACCAAGTATTTTAATATTGCCAATTGGGTTTCAACTTGAATTCTGCTGCTTCGAGATGGTTCCTTGTACCAGAAATGCAGTTATCAATAAGTGTAAATACGGAGTTATGCAACAGATGGACATTGTCCCTCTCCTGCCATTCTAACAAGAGCCCTCAATAATGGTATGCTTGCTATCTGCCTATCTGCCATAGTTTCAAAAGCATGTTTTACGTTATGCAATTTGTCAAAATCCTCCTGATCTTAAGAAATTCTCTTTATCCTCAAATTCTTGTCCTAGCATCACTCTGCTGTCCGGTATTATTTTTTTGAAATCAAAGTTTTAAAATTCTGGTCTCAGAATAGGCAACTACCATCTGAAAAGGTACCCACTACATAATGCACACATGCTTGCGTCTCACTCTTATCCCCGTGAATTTCCATCACGAAAATGCTGGTACTCACACAGCTAACTAATAGTACTACTTTTGTGTCCATATAACAATACCATCATCAGCCTACATTTTCATCAGTCAAGTTTATCATTAAACACCTCCATTTTACCATCTCTCTTCTTAACATTAATCACCAACTCACTAACACATTGCATCTCAAACGGAGCAGACATAAATTTCCTCTAACATTACAAAGATGCAAGAGCTCATCCTTAAAGTATGAAGTATGAACTGCAAGATTCCCAGCATTTATTCACAACGAAATGACAGACTACACCGAAACAACATGAAGCATCAAAGACTTGTAAAAAAAAAAAATATAATTAAATAAATAAACATCGGAGTGACTGCCTGATCCAATTACCCTCAGATACATTAAATTCAATATTTTCTGAACAGTCTATTGATGTTTGGCAGGCATAATCATTCTATAATCCTCTAAAAGTAAATACCTAAAAACAAAGTCAGAAACTTTTGTTCCTTGTAATTTTCACATAAGAATCAGAAAGACTGAAACTTTCAGCGAAGAGACAAAAAGAGATAGGTATTTCAAATGGCCAATGATGGTTCTTGTGTGATAAGATGCCTGTACAACATTCCAACACTTATAGGACATCTAGATGTGTATAAGAGATCTTTCTTAGAGTGTTTATCAAGGAGATGGGTCCTGAACTTCTCTGTTTCCTGAACCACACAACATCATTAAAAAAAAACGAACAGATTTAGAGCCAAACAAAACAAACAAAAGGGTCTCAAAATCTCCAAGAATGAAGCACTAAAAGCACTTTCCTTTTTTTTTTTTTGGCCTTTGTGCTACTGTGTGTGGTGTGTGGTGTGTGAAAACCAAAAGGGATTGTTTTTATTTAGTACTTACAGCTTCAGCAAACTCAGGAATGGGGTCAGGGAACTTGTATTCAGCAGCCCTGCAAGTGAGTCTTCTTGGGTTTCTTGAATTTCTGAATAGAGGGTTGTTAATGAAATGATTACTTTTGCTATTATATATATGTGAGGATGAAATTGAAACAAAATTAGATGAAAAAGGGTAATAAGAGGAATACGAAGAAGAAGATGAAGATGAAGATGAAGATGAAGATGAAAATTGAAGAAGTGAAAGAGAAGGGAATAAAGAAGGGAATAAAGATGTAGCTGAAGCCATCCCTCTGCATCCAATTTCACTCTTATCCTTGACTGTTTTTTCTCGAAGCAAAGATATTAGACTTTGGACAATGGAATTGCCAGAGCAAATATCTTTTTGCCACAATACATTTTCTTTAAAGGACAAAATTACCCCCTCAATGATTCTCCATCCCACAACCACATACCTTCCGTTCCCCTACAAAACAGAAATAAGAAACCCAGCTACAACTCACTTGCTAAAAATAGCTTCTTATTGACATCTAGATATCAATAAGATTTACACATGATGAGTAGTAGTGGGTTCGTATTTGTGAGCATATTGTAGTTTTTTTTTTTTTTTTTTTTTGGGATTTAGATTTTGTCCTTTAGAAAAAAGAGAAATATTTAGGTAAAATTGGTTTATGACTCTACTTGTAAACTTTTTAGTGTAAATTAAATGTTATGGAATCTATGACATTAGTTGATGTAAGTAATATTTTATAAAATTTACTTTTGACCGCGAGATTTATAGATGGAGGTTAAAACCGAATTTATAGTAGCATTTTCCTTAGAAAAATTGATGTTTAAGAGACAGAACTTCCTTGTAGTTTAACTTTAATCCCTATAAATTTAACTGTTGTTATTAGGGTTGTAAAGGATAAAAACTATTCAGTACTCAAATTAAACTCAAATAGAGTTCAAATTTGAACATAATTTAGAATTCATTAATTTTTTATTTTTAACTTAAACTCGACTAAATAAACTAAAACTTTACATTTATATGTAAAAAATTAAGTTACTCAAGTTTAATTCGAATTCAACTCATAAAAGTGCGTTTGAATTCAACTAGGAAGATAATTCAATACTTTCGACTCAATGTAAAAGCATCACTTTCTTGCAAGAAGCAACATGCAAACCAAACTAGAGTTGAAGTCCAGAAACAACTACGCTTCTTGCTTGAACCCATGTCAAGTTGGAAATGAGCTGCTTCAAATGGACAAAAGTTTGGAAAGATAAATGAAGAAGCTAGAAAGTAATTCTAGGAGGAGAGAGAAAGTAAAAGAGCTGAATGTCAGAAGTGTGTTTGGTTATCTGAATTCTGATCCCTCTTTAATAGCACCCCAACTCCTTATTTATAGAATTGCATAAGGAGGCATGAGGCTATCTTTTCACTAGTTCAGCTGAAGCTAAAGTACACAATTGCCCTTAATGAGGCGGCCACGTAGGCACTTCTAGAACAATCTAGGTAATTACGCTGTGTGTTATTATTCCACATCATCAGTAGTCCCCTCGGCTTGGTGCCGAGCCTAACGGTTAGGGCTGAGTGACAACGACTGTTCACAGTCCCCAATGGATTACAACCAAAACTATCATACCGAGCCGAGGTGAAGACTTCGGAGCACTTTCGTAACCTTTGCCGATCCAAGGTTGTAACGTCCCTTGGATCTAGATGTGACGCTCGGTGGGTCTTACCCACAGCATTAACTCTCAAGGGTGACGTTTTCGTCGAGTCCCCACTCACTGAATTCGCATTTATTACTCAGCATTATTCGCCTCGATTTTGCTGTAAAATGCCTCGTTTTACGCGCAGTAACGCCGGCACCATATCTCGATTTTTGCGCCATATCCCGTTTATCACCCCATAACGCCTCGCTTTTCACATCATAACGCCTCGCCTTTCCCGCCTAAACGCCTTTTTACATTTCGATACCGTCGATTTTTCCTCCCAAAAACACAGAACATTCTGGAAGGAAACTTACCTATTTATACCCGCATTCACCCCCAAGTCTTTTTTCTTCTTCTTACTTATCTTTACCCTATTTTTCCAGAGACTTACACTCCCTCCTTTTCTTTACTCTCATCCCCCAGAGTACATAGCCTTTCTTCCTTTCACCGTCTACCGTTTCACCGTTGCCGATTTTTTACCATCGCTTTACGCCACCACCGGACACCACTAGGAGCTCTACTCTAAAAACTCCCACACGCCCTCAAAACAGAAGATCATGGCCAGTACGTTCACTCCCACTTCTCTTATTAGCACACCGGTACCTCCTTCCCCGGTAAACGCTGTCGACAGGATGTTAAATCCTTTCGACGAAGCGCTTCTGGCAACAGTGCCATTAAACTTTCCTCCCCATCCGTTTTTTTCCGAACCTCTACAAAACGAACACCCCAACCTTCAAACCCAAAGTATCTCAAACTCCCTTGCCCCCGAGGATATCAAAATCCTTAGGGATCGGTGTCGCTTTCCCAATAACTTATACACATCAAACTCCCGACCCTCGAGGACCGAGGCCATTTGCAGGGCCTGGTTACCTAACAGAAACCAGGCAACTCGAGAAATCCTGTTCTTATAGCCCATCTCCAAGTCAACCTATCGAACCACTGGGATATTAGCATATCCTAGCTGACCCTAAACGCACTTCGGGTCATCGCTGGTTTCACTTTCTTATGTAGGTTACACGACATCCCCCTCTCACATCTTAGACACATTTAGGATGATCCTGAAATTATCCCCCACAAAGGGATTTTTTTACATCTCCCCCCGAACTGCGGGCAAATTGCTCACTTCGGGTAACCCATCATCAATCCATGACTGGAAAAAGTCATTTTTCTTCGTCCGGTACCTTGACCCTCCAATGCCCCGGGGTCCATGGAACCTTATAAAAGAAAACTTAAAACCAAGAATGCCTCTCCCCGGACTCCCTTCATATACGTAGGCTCATCGTATCCAACCTTCGGATAAACTTCAATAACCAACCTGCCATCCTATCGAACAATATTTTGGCCTAGGCAAGGACTATTTCCTACCCACGATATCCCCCCGAGCTACGATTCTCAACAAGGTCACTATCACCATTTCCTGCTTATTTCCTACTTTTCCCTCTATCTTTTTTTTAATATTTTTTATATTATTTCTGACCTTTCACCTTCTGCACAGCTCGGAATATTCCTCAGGGGGCTGGTGTACACCACACCTGCCACCGGTGCGGGCAGCTTCAAGCCAGCCCTCTTCATCAGCAAGCGGATCCTCATCCGCCACCATCAACACCCCATTAAAAGTGCCGAGACTGCACCTTCAACCTCTGCACCCCTGAATCAAACTGAGGCAGCCAGTTCATCGGAGAGACAAGCCGGGGAAGTGTCTAGGGCTATTCGGCCCATCCGAACCCGAGCCAGAGGGTTACAAGGAAGAGGACTAGGGAGGCTGCTGGCCTCGGGGAGGGTCCTTCTTCTGCCATGACCCTTTCTTCCACTTCATCGCCCCCGAGGTCCATGATTCCAGTAGCGAGGGTTCGGACCCCGGGGACTGGCTTGGGTAATGTCCCCTTATCAAAATAACTTATCACTTCTTATGGTAAGTACAGTCCGACCTCAGTTGTTCTCATTCCTTAATCTTTCTTCAGTGTCCCGAATTAACACTTAAATTTTTTAGGTGATAGAAAGTACACTCCCGAGGAGGAGAGAAAGTCTGCAGCGTCGCAGGATGTGCCCTGGGGTCGGCTGTCTGTTGACCCCCTTTCAGTTCCTTCTATCTCGGTGAGCTCTGATCTCCGACCCACCCCACCGATCGATGTCAATGATCGGGCCCAATTTTTGAGGATGGCTCGGGAGTAGGCCAAAATGGTGGCCTTGCCTCGGGATATGGCCTACGTCAAAAGGCTCACCCCCCAACAAAGGCTTGACGAACTTCACGTCAGCTTGATGAACGTAAGCCTATCTAATCCTTTGCGAGATTCCTATTTCTTGCACCTCGGATTGCATCTAACCTCTTTCTTTTTACAGGTCGTCACAATTTTACCCGCATTGGCAGATCGGGAGGCTTCCTTCAACTCGGCCTTTAACTCTGTGAAGCAAGAGTTGGCCCACGCGAAGTCCAGTGTGGACCAGGCAGTTAAGGAGGCTGTTAAAGCCAACGAGTTGAAATGCAATATCGAGGCGGGCAAAAAATATGATGAGTGGAAGGCCAAGCTGACCGAGGTCAGGGACAAGCTTCGGCTATCCGAGATGGAGAAGAAGACCCTTGAAGTGGATATTGGTGATCAAGACAAGAAGATTGCAGATCTAGAGTAAAGGGTTCTTCATCTTCAAGAAGAGGCTCTGATGTCCGAGGCAAAGTTCGCCTCTCGGGAGGTGGAGTTGCGGATCAAGGACATGAATCAATTTGTGGCCTCGGCTGAAGCAGATGATAATGCTTAAGGAATTTACGAAGAAGGTCTTCTCCATGAGATTCACACTAGCTTGTGACCACTTGGTGAAGAACCCTGACTTGTATGAGGGGCTGTCGTACGATGCTTCCGTCACCGAGGAGGTCATCAAAGGCCTACAAGCTCAATTCAAAACCCCTGTTTCGGTTCCTGAAACTTCTGGAGTGACTCTACTGATCCAAGGTCCGAACCCCGAGGCCGAGTCTGAGCCCGCCAACCAGGCTCCACCTCTACTGCCAAGCCTTCCACTTCTGGCGCTCAAGCTGATGTGATTTTGCTGTAATAATTAGGAACTCCCTTTGGTAAATACTTACGAACTTCTTTTGTAATCTCAGTTAGGTCTTGGTAATGAAATTGCTAAGTTTTGATAATATTTGTCTTCTTAATATGTGCTTTGGCTTCCTTGCCTCTGGCCGTTTACTTGCTTTTCAATTTCTTTATTTCCTGCATTTAAAACACAAGTTTTATGATATAAACAAACTTTCAACACTTAAGAATTCCAACATAAACAATCGTCTGAGGTTCCTTTTCATTTTGAACTTAGGCCCTGTTTGGACCCTTTCGAGCTGAGGCAAAAGGATCAAGTTTGGCTCCTTATATTTGCCTTAGCCATTTTAATTTGATTCAGACTGTGCAAAGTCCAAGAAATAATATTTTTTTAAGCAGGGCACGTAAGCCTCTTTGAGGGTCCAACCCTCTTCAATTCCATCTTGCTTAGAGGGGCCACTTAGTTTCTACCCTTGAGGGGAATCTGCTAGGCTTTGGCTCCCAATATTTGCCTTTAGTATTGAGTTGGATCTGAACCTCTGAGGATTGGAACAGCTCGATTTTTGTTTTGTCTTTGCTTGAACCGAACCTCGGAGGGTTGGTGCACTTTTGGTTTTTTGTTTGGGGGGCTACTAAGCCTCGGCCCTCAATCATTTACTTTTTTGTTCAACTAGATCTGAAACTCTTGGAGTTGGAGCAGTCCGAACATCTGACGGAGCCTTGTCTGAACCTCTAAGGTTTGGCGCGGCTTTGTTTTGCTTGGGGGGCTACTAAGCCTCGACCCTTGAGGGGGGACTGCTATGCCTCGGCCCTCAATTATTTACTTTTTTGTTCAACTGGATCCGAAACTCTTAGAGTTGAACCAGTCGAACATCTGACAGTGCCTTGTCCGAACCTCTGAGGGTTGGCGCGGCTTTATTTTTACTTGGGGGGCTACTAAGCCCTGGCCCTTGAGGGGGGACTGCTAAGCCTCGGCCCTCAATCATTTGCTTTTTTGTTCAACTGGATCCGAAACTCTTAGAGTTGGACTAATCCGAACATCTGACATTTACAAAAGGGGCCTTCATTATATTCCTCGATAATATTTTTTTCATGTGATTTACAATGTTCTACATTCTAGGAACAAGATCCCCTCTCATATCAACCAACTTGTAATAGCCCGAGGTATGACCTTCTATTACACGATAGGGTCCTTCCCAATTCGGATCTAACTTTTTAGTCCCCTCTACACGACTTGCTTCATTTTTTCGAAGCACCAAGTCTCCAAGCCGCAGATACCGATGCTTGACCCTAGCGTTGTAGTGTTTAGCCATGACTTTCTTGTACTTGGCTTCCCGGATGGATGCATCCAATCTTTTTTCCTCAAGTAAATCTAAATTAGCTCGCAGGGCCTCATGATTGGATTCCAAATCATACAAGGATACCCAAGCCGAAGGTAGCCCAATCTCCGCTGGGATAACAGCCTCAGACCCATAGGCCAAACTAAATGGAGTGTTTCCATTAGCCGTTCTTGGTGTGGTCCTGTATGCCCATAGGACACTGGGTAATTACTCAATCCAAGCCCCTTGGCTCTTTCAAGTCGGGTCTTGAGTCTTTTCAGAAGGGTTCGGGTTGCACACTTCAGTCTGTCCATTTGCTTGTGGGTGGGCGACCGAGGTGAAGTGTTGTTTAATTCCGAGGTTAGTGTAGAGGCTCTTGAAAGGTTCTCCTTCGAACTGCTTCCCATTATCAGAAACGAGCACAGCAGGGATACCAAAATGACAAACAATGCTTTTTCAAAAGAACTTTTCTATCGCCTTTCCCGAGATTGTAGCCAGAGGTTCGGCCTCAATCCATTTGGTGAAAGTCAATAGCTACTATTAAGAACTCAAGCTTGCCAACTCCTCTGGGAAGTGGGTCTAAGATGTCGATTCCCCACTGAGCAAATGGCCATGGGCTTTGAATACGGACCATATCCGAGCCAGGTCTTCGGGGTATTGGCGCATGTATCTGACACTGATGACACCCCCGCACCAAAGTGTCTGCATCGGAATGTAAAGTTGGCCAGTAGTATCCTGTCAACAGGACTTTGCAAGCTAAACTCCGAGGACTGATGTGACTTCCGCATATGCCCTCGTGTACCTCTCGCAAAATATAGTTAGCTTCAGATGGTGTGAGGCATCTTAGTAGGGGGCACAAGTATGCTTTTTTATACAAGATTTTGTCAACAAGGGCATACTTGGCGGCTCTATATTTGATCTTTCTAGCCTCAGTAGGATCCTCGGAAAGCATCTCGTTGTTCAAGTAATTTATTATGGGTTCCATCCAATCGAGATTTGTTTGAACACACGAGATTTTTTTTAGAGAAGTCAACAGACCTGCGTTCTGGCAGTTCTACCAAAATCTCTTTTGTTAAATGCGAGTATATTGTCGATGCTAGTTTTGATAAGGCATTTTGCGTATGTGTTTCTGGTTCGAGCAATCTTGTCGATGTCCACTTTTTTGAACTTTCCAATATAGTTTTTGACCTCGGTTAGATATTTTTTCAAAATCACTCCTCGAGCCTCATAGTTTTTCCCAGGCTTTGATTTACAACTATCTGAGAATTTGAATGTATCTTTAAGATTCGGACACCCATCTGGTGGGCCATTTTCATCCCACAGATAAGGGCCTCATACTCAGTTTCGTTATTGATTGCCTTAAACCCGAATCTGAGGACATAAGTTAGATAGTCCCCTTTTGGAGAACAGATTATGTCCCTCCCCGGCTCCTGACTCGCACGAAACTCCGTCAACATGAAGTTCACATGGAAAATCCTCTCTTATTTCTCGAACCCTTACCGGATTAGTCACCGTGATGAGGTCAATCTTTTCGATGCCACAGTTTTTTGCAATGAAATCTGCCAAAGCCTGAGCTTTGATTGCCGTTCGAGGCCTGAATTCTATGTGAAACTCAAACAGTTCTACAGACCACTTCAGCATTCGACCTGAAGCATCTGGTTTGTTCAAGATATTTTTCAAAGGAAGGTTGGTCAAAATTATTATTTTGTGACCATGAAAATAAGGCCTCAGCTTCCTGGCCGACACCACCAAAGAGAAGGCTGCCTTTTCAATGGGGGTGTAGTTCTTCTCTGGACCTTGAAGCACTTTACTTACGAAATACACAGGACATTGATTACCAACCTTGTTCATCTTGCCTCAAAAGAACCGAGCTGATTGCTGGTTCGGCAATCGAAATATACAGGTATAGCGGTTCTCCTTTTTGAGGAGAAGCGAGCTTCGGTAAGGTGCCCAAATATTCTTTAAACTCTTCAAAGGCCTTAGAAGCTTCTTCGGTCCATTGAAAGCCCTCAATTTTCTTTATGACTCGGAAGAATGGCAGGCCTCTTTCTGCCGATTTGGATAAGAATTGATTTAGGGCCGCCATTCTACCTGTTAATCTTTGAACCTCCTTCACCGATGTGGGAGTTTTCGTATTGATTATAACTTGCACCTTTTAAGGGTTCGCCTCGATTTCCCGATGAGAGATAATGAATCTCAAAAAATTTTCCGAGAGGACTCCAAATGTACATTTTTTAGGATTCAGCCTCATTTGAATGGACATTAATGTCTCGAATGTCTCATTTAGATTTTCCAAGGTTTGTTCATAGGTTCGGCTCTTAACCACCATGTCGTCAATATACACCTCCAATATATTTCGTCCTATCTAGGACTTGAAGGTTTTATTGACAAGACGTTGATATGTGGCTCCAGCATTTTTGAGTCCGAAGGGCATGGTACTGTAACAGTACGTGCCTCGGTCAGTGATGAAAGAGGTTTTCTCTTCATCTTCTCTAGCCATATATATTTGATGGTAGCCCTTAATGCATCTAAAAGTGTAGAATATAAAATCCAACAAATGAATCTACAACTATATCAATCCGGGGGTAGGGATAACTGTCTTTTTGGACAGGCTTTATTAAGGTCAGTAAAATCCTGGCACATTTACCAAGAAGAATCTGGTTTTGTTACAAGGACTGGATTACACAGCCAGGTGGGATACAATACTTTTCTAATTAATCTGGCAATTAAGAGCTTATCCACCTCAGCCTCGATTATCAAACTATGCTCCGGATAAGAAGAGGCGCTTCCTTTGCTTCACTGGGACATGCTGGATCCACTCCGAGTTTATGCTCAATAATTTCCAGAAGAATATATGGCATCCGTCCTCAATGGTCCAGGTGAATATGTCCTTGTATTCGGCTAACAGCCTGAAGAGAAGGCCTTTAAACTCTGCTGGGAGGATAGCGCAGATCTTAATTTTTCGATCAGGGAGGCTCGGATCTAGTGACACCTTTTCTATTTGAACCTCGTTCTGGGGCTCGATTTTTGCTTTGCCCTTTCCCTTGGGCTCTGGAGGTTCTGGGATCTCAGTAGTTACTAGCCGCGGCGGCACCTTTTCTTCTTCCTCCATCTGGCTTGTCAAAGGTTCTTCAAAGCTATCCCAACTGGATGAGGCATCGAAAGTTTTCAAGAAAGTCTTGTCTGCAATGGACATCGTTTGCGAGTGGGACTGCAAGGACATCATATAACAGGCTCGGGCCTCCTGTTGGATGCCAATAACTGTTCCCTCATATCCATCCCTCAGCATGAACTTTATCCCAATATGGAACACAGAGGGAATGATCCTGTAGGTGTATTGCGTGGGTCGGTCCAGAATCATATTGTAAGAGCTCGGAAGTCCCTTTTGACAACGATGAAGTTCGTCATCTCAATTCTATACTTTGGGGGTGCTCCAAGACACATCCCTGCATTAGACTGCCCCTCGGGTACTACCGAGTCTCCGGTAAAGTCAACCAATGGAGTCTTGAAGGATTTTATTAAAGAATTGTCCATATGCATTTTAACCCAGGCATCCCAAAAGATTATGTCCGCCGAACTTCCAGTGTCGACGAACACACGGTGCATTTCTTACCCAGCCACATTTACGTGAATTACCACAGGATCATTATGTGGTATTCGGTTGGGAACGGGGTCTTCTCTGTATACACATCTAGATGTATAAGTCTTTTTAAGAGATCCTGGCCAAAGGATTCATTCGGTAGCCGGGCCTCTGGCAATTGTATTTATCACCTCATGTGTTCAAACAAATCTCGTCTTGGATGCCAGGGCATTCTTCCTGTTTTGATCAGACTCGGTGCTGTTGACGAGCTGACATGGCGACAGCTGCCCTGGATTCCTTTGATTGGCCGTGTTCCTCTGGAACTACAGCTGCCGCAGTTCGGGAGATGAACTGCTGTAAATGTCCTTCCTGGATGGCCTTCTCGATTTCCACTTTTAGGTGGTTGCATGCTTCGGTATCATGGCCGTGTTGAACATGAAAAGCGTAGTATTTTGCCCGATCTCTTTTGTCTGGGGCCGACACCATTCGAGGGGATGGTTCTAAGAGGCCCAGATGTTGTATTTGGAATAAAAGTTCCCTCATTGTTGCGTTGAGAGGTGTGAAATCAGCATCAGGATGGCTCCTTATTCCCAAGGGTCGGTTTCCGACATGTTGCCTAGGAAGACCACCCGGTTCACCAAAGGTGTGGCCCTGGTATAGGTCAGTCTATTAACGACCCTCAGCTTTTTTGATGATGAGGGGTTCAAAATCTTGACTTTTTCCTTTTGTGTATCGTAAAATTCTCTTTTTGTCCTGTTCGACTCTTCACCCCGTATAAACTCTGATGCTCTTTCAAGAAGTTCAGAATAAGAGTTCGGCATCCTTTTAGCCAGTTCGGCGTTGAAGTTGCTTGGTTTGATACCACTGCAGAAGCAGGCACCAAAATCCTTTCATCAACGTTTTTGATTTGGACTATCTCATCATTGAAGCGGTCCAAAAATTTACTAAGTGATTCCTCAGACCTTTGCTAGATGTCATGAGGTATAAGGTGTCTTTTTGCAATATAGATTTACAATATCGATTTACTCCTGAAGTGATCCAAGAATGACTTCTCCAAGTCGTGGAAAGTGGCGATTGAGTTCGTCGGCAACTCCTGAAGCCATTTTAAAATGTCGTACCCAAAGAGTTGTTGCGAACAACTGTAGGCGATCGCTTGTAACTGTAGCCTACAGGCTAGTGATCGCCACAAGATGTTGTAAGTGATCTGACAGATCAGACTCTCCCTTATAGCGATCAAGGTCTGGCAACTTGAATTGTGTTGGCAGAGGTTCAAGCTTGACAGAGATCGTGAATAGATCTCTATCAATCTCTGCCGTAGCAGGAGCATTCAGAAGTAAATTATTTTTTCTCAAAATCCAATCTTGGATCTTATTTTTGAGACTCTGCTCTCCGAGTTGTTTTAAAACAACTGAAGAGGGTCCTCTCATCTTGATTTTTTTGAAAAATGTGCACCAAGTCTCTCGCGCATCGATAATTTTTCACTTGTTGATGACTCATCCGATTGTTCGTTCGAGCGTGACTTGGTTAGTTTGTGGCGTAGATCGGTTGGGCTCATTGCATCAACCGGCTCTTTGCCAGATGGTTGTCCGGGGTCAAGCTTCGGTTCGGCTTGTGGTGTGGCCACTGTTCGAACGCTCGGACGGAGTTTTATTTTCACGCTGTTCCACGAATGCTCGGAAAGACTCGAAGTGGTCGGCAATGTACTTCAGTACATCGTTTTGCTTTTGTTGAGCCTCAGTTGGTGTACCGACGTTTTCTAACTCATCGGTATGGACCACGAGATGTTTATTGCTCGTCTCGGCGTCCTTGCTGGCAGTTCGGCGTGTTCCACGGTTCTTCATCCTCTTCAAAGCAAGAAAGAAACAATAGCTGTCTTCGAGAATTCAAATGGTTGAGAATTGATTGGAAGTGATGAAAATATGTCGATTCCCACAGACGGCGCCAATTGAAGAAGTTAGAAAGTGATTCTAGGAGGAGAGAGAAAGTGAAAGAGCTGAATGTCAGAAGTATGTTTGGTTATCTGAATTCTGATCCCTCTTTAATAGCACCACAACCCCTTATTTATAGAATTACATAAGGAGATTGAGGCTATCTGTCACTGGTACACATCTAGATGTGTATAAGAGACAGGCCTCATGAGGCGTAAGTAGGCACTTCTAGATGACAATCTAAGGCGTTACGCTGTGTGTTATTATTCCACATCATCAATAAACCTGAGTTTCTTACTAGTAGAGAAAAGAGTTACAATCCAAGCAAAATTAAAATGCAGTACTATAGACCAATAAAAACCAATACGTACTATGGAAATCCAAACAGCATAAAACACTTTAACCTTTTGGAAGGTATTTTGGTGGCAATTTACATTTACACATTACTAACATGAAATATAACAACCCCAGTTGGTCTTCAACTCACAAATCCTTCATGTGTCTTCCAGCTGTGTTATGACTCTTGGATCAAGTTTCTCGTCTGACCTCATTTTCCGGAGCCTCTCAAAGTAAGAAATCATCAGCCCATTCCCCCTTGCAATTTTCGATCGAATCCAACTGGAATGATTTCTTGGTGTACCAGTCACCACAACAATAGTTATGTCATTTCTAGAGCTGTCAGAGGGACCACCAGAGAGTTCGGTGAGGAGGCATCAACCGAGAAAAACATGATCAAGTGTCCACCTTTATTCCTTCACTATACAAGCTCATGACAGTCTTATAATATGATTCTGGAATTTTCCACGTTCAATAATTTATCACAGGATCATTCCCTCCATTTCTGTCTTTTATATGAACTAGTCAAATCACATGTTCATTAATAGGTGCACACGAAGAATCCTCTTTGAGGATCACGGCGAAGAATCCAGTATTGCTTCTACCACTGCCTCTCCAGCTTTTGATAAATGATCTCTTTCAGCAATACACGTTGGTCCTTCCAAAGATACGGGAAAGCCCGGAGCCTTAAAATCGATGAACAGAAAGGTAACTTTTTGTTGCATGTAGTTGACAAGTTCTGTAAAAGGAAGTGGTTCACGATGTGGTGATAAATCGGGGAAGAGGAAGTTCTGAATGAAGGATCGATGCATTTGCAATTGCGTGGTGAGCGCGTTTTAAACAAACTCTACATGTCGGAAATTTGACCCTTGGGAATGATCCATTCCGGGTGATGCCGAGAGTAAAAACTGTCTCCAAATTCAGCCAATACAAGATTGCTCTTTACCACACGATATATGACACCCTATCAACAAAGTAAACATGATTACAGCAAGAAATATGACCAAATGAATACAAGCAATTTGATAGGACAAGTGTAGTTCTCCAATCCAAGTGATACTTCATAACAAGTTCTGTTCAATAAAAAGTTGCATTTAAACAATCCCAGTCGTTTTCTATTTATTTCAATAACACCACCTGTTTTTGAATTTCTTTCGGGCGTGGAGAGGAGGACACATAAGAAAGCATAGTTACCGAAAATCCTCCCCACCTTTATGAACTGCGTTCCAATTCATGCGTATCAGAACACGATTCATTTGCGACAAAACGTGGCGATTCACGTTCGGAACATCAAAAGTAACGAATCGTTATTAGGATAAGAATGCTTTGTCTCTTCCTTTTTTCCCTTAGAAAATACTCTCTAAATTTACATAATTATAACTATTTAGTATTAGATTTTGTTTTTGTTATTGTTAAAGAGGATAATAATTCTGGAAACTTGAACATTTCCTTTTCTCTAGTTACTAAAAGGTCAATATTTATTAGAAATTTAATACTATCTAACTATCAATTACCACTTTGTCTTATAATTTAGCCATTTTTCTATTTTTTTTTTTATAAAAAAAACTACCTAATATGCATGTTTCATGAAAATCAGAAGCATTTAAATTTCTTTTGTTGTTTGAAAAATGTTTAATTCATAGTCATATATCCATGTGAATATGACCATAGATATACGTGGTTACATCATGACGAGCTCCAAATGGAGTGTATCGTGACGTACCGACTAACCTACTCCTACGTATCCGATACTTTAAGAAGTAGTGAATCACGTTCCCGTACTCATACCACGTTTCCTAATGAATCGCATTTCTGGTAACAATGGATTAAAGCATAAAAAATGAATAATTATGACTAGCTTTATATCTCATGTCAAATTGGAAACTTAAAGAAATCACACAATTTACCTAAGGTTCTTCTGAAAATTGTTTAGGAATTCCCTGAAAGACAAGGGAAATGATTTGGAAGTCCGAAATGATCAATTAGGCTGTAGATTATAGTTTTGTCCAAACAGTTATATATAATGATTGCTGGATAAATGGAATTGTATTCGCCAATATGTGTTTATCAGGTTTCAAGTAATGTTAAGTCCACTAGAAAGAAGCTACTTAATTCAGGCCCAAATTCAAAAATATCAGGAAGGTCCTTTCACAGCAATCTATATACCTTTTGCATACAAAATTTTAACCATAATCTGACAGGTATAAGTTTCAAAAGTGAACCTGAAATGGCTTGATATTTCTGTCAGAAGGCTGCAGTGAAACAAAGTCTCGTGATAATAAAAACGGATGCCTTTCAGGTACCTTCTCCATTTCAAATGTTACAGAGGAATTTTCTTCTTTCTGGCCAGCATTCAATTTTTTTATGTTTTCCTTTTTTTGTATATATTGCCGCTTCTTGCAATTTTAGATTGACATTCTTCATCTCAAATCCATCCCATTTCTGTAAGATGATACAAAAGCATACTGTGTAAGAAAATTGTTCATACAATAAAGTCTATAATTGCTAATTGGCAAGCACGAACTACCAGATAGAATACCAAATAATAAAATTCTAAACGACTAGCAACCAATACATTCTGCTTGATAAGGCCCAAAAGAGAGTGCAAGATTTGAGTAAATCTTATACTTTCTTTCAACTTTCAATATCATGTAAAACATAAAGTTCTCTTAAAGTTTCTGATAGTTTAAACAGATTACAATTTACCAAGCATTTTGAGGAGGCTTTGTCGAGAATAATTTTACAAAAAATCATACTTAAACATGAGAAAAGAATTACCATTTTTACATAAGAATATTATTACGTTGCAAAAGGCAAATTCAGATGTCAACTAGAAATTAGACTTGATCTTATCAAGTAAATCCATACAAACATGCTTTCTCAGGCGATTATAAGCTCTCAGTAAAATCTATGAAATAGGCATTAGGGATACTTGCCAAAAGTGCTATCTCTACTTTCAATAGCCCTGAATGATTTCAGAAAGAATAAAAACATATGTAACAACAGCAGATGACATACTGGAACCCTGAAGTATAAACCGACGTACAAACTTTTGAAAGAGCAATTCCAGCTACATTGTAAAGCCAGCCACTAAAAAAGGTAGAATCATACGATAATGACAGAAAATATTATAATATCTCCTTAATTCAAATAATTGCAGACGCTTATACATGTGGGAGGACATATTCTAAGTACTTCAACAACACATCTCTCTATGGTCCACATCACAGCCTATGTTGAATGCCTTTCCAAGCTTCATGCTGAAATTGTCGAATTTTTCACTGGCGTGCTAGTTGCCAGCTGCCCACATATGGAAGTACAAGAAAAAGAAACAAAAATACCATTTGGTACCTAGTTTGAGATCTCTGAAACAAGCCCCACGCTGAAAGGTCTAGACTTCATTTACCATCTTAATTCAATACCAACATAAACTATAATGTTTGTATTCCACTTTCTGCATCTGAAAATGTGTTTTGCATGGATCACAAGCATCTATGCTCTTACATAACCAGAAGTGCCAAATAAAATTACACAAACAATGTGAATCTAAGAGATCAGCTGAGAAACTCTAAAATCCATGCATATTGTATCATTTCCAGACAGAATTCATTCCTACAGGTCGAGTTTGGATAGATGTCAAAATCAGAAAAAGAACTAAATAGACAACTCTTGTTATTTATATCTATGTGCAGTCTATAAGCTCATGATATGTCTAGTGGGGGAGCGGGATCGACAATCATTAACAAAATTTAATAAACAAACTACTAGTATATTCTATTACCTATAGGTAACAGTCCTCAGCATACAGCAGAGCATGAAAGTAATCCATGTATGTTGACATAGACAAAGGCATCTTGAGGACTCCAGGTACAATGTCGTTCTCAATCAAAGTCCTAATGTCCTTGGGAAAAATGTATGTAGAAGATGCATTCTTCTGTACCCAAGTGTATTTAGCCTTTGTCTGGGGACTCAGAGAGCTTGGAGATGCCAAAGACAGGACAGGCTTAGTTGACAAGGGAGGCGGTTTTGGAGACCGCAAGTCTGCAAGTAAAGAATAAGGTACTGATGAATCTGGTTTCGGGAATGAATGCGGCTTCTCAGTTACAGATTCACATGGTGTCATCTCGGAGAAATGTAAAGAAGGCGGCAACTTCGCGAAAGATGGCAATTGTTTATCAGAAGCTGAAGTTACATCAGAGGACAATTTATGTTGAGTTGGTGTATTGGCATTGGCACCCCTAATATTACTTTGAGGAATGTTATGATTGGAAGATGTCAAACTGTTTGGCTTCTGAGGGATTTCATCTTGCTTCTTTAGGATTTCACCATGCCTGGTGGTAACTGAAGGTAGCTTGGGATAATGTACAGAATAAGGCAATGTAAATTCAGATGCAATGCTCGGATTCTTATTATTGATTCCAGTAGCTGCATAGCTGGTAACAGACTTAACAACCTTATTTGCAGAAGAAGTGTGAGACCCTGAAAAGGAGTTATTATGAGGAGCGCTTTGAAGAACATAGTAGCTCTGGCTCTGATGTTGACTGATTTCCTTTTTCTCATCTTCAACACCAAAAATGTGCTTCAGTATACTAATAAAGCACTGCATCTTTTTCCTTAGTCACCCTATTATCCTGCTAACAAGTGTCATAGACATTTAGTGTGTCCTATAACAAAAGCAAGGTAAAAGAAAGGTGGAATTAAGTCACTCGGAACTGGAGAAAACAATGCAGAAACATAGATTTGTAACCAAATACATATACATATTAATGAACAAAAATGATTATATGACACAAACCCCATGTGAGAGATTCAGCCACACTACAAGATCTAGAAAAGGTTGCAAATCGAAATCTAAAACCCTTATCAATAATATTAATGTATACAAGAATACCAACAGACATGAAATAACAGTAGAACAGAGAAAAGAATATGCCAGCATAAGAGATTAATGATTTCAGTCGTTCTCCAAGCTTGAAGATACAACAAACTCATAGAGTCTTCTCTAAACTAAAATCCAACAAACTCAAAGCCTTGTATCCAATTATGTGCACAAACACATGGAGAAGTGTAGTGGATAAACATTTATCTACAAGAATAACTATTGCATAAGCTAAATTTCACCATGCATTTTAACTTTTGTATTTGACCATTGAACAAATGATACAGGCATATATAAACAAAGTCCATCTTGTTTATTTGCACTTACTTTAGTCTATCCAGGTTTAAAATATAAAATGCCATGTCTAATTCTAGACAAACTCTGGTAGGACAACACTTAGATTATAAGAGACATGTTCTTCTACGCAATTCATGCATGCTTCATACCCTTTCAATAATAAGTTATATAGTTATATACACTGAAGAAGTACATCTAGCTCTTAATCAGTTAATCAATGAGATAAGATGGCATTCACATCTTTAGAAGTACATTTTCAAGCATTCAATTCTATACTTATTTAATCATTACTACCAATCTTTCCAATTTTCTGCTCATGATTATCGATCTTATCCTTTTAGGTACCAAAATTGGCATATGCCACCAAATTTACCCATCCAACTTTTTTCTATTAGCATCATTCATAAAATTACAGTTCCATCCAACTAGTATTCTGAACAGCTAAAAAATTAGATAGTAAAGTACTAAAAATACACATGGGCATTATGAAGAACAATCCCAAATTTGTCACATATACATAATCTAGATGTGTATTATTATGCATATGCAGATCATAAGGTTGCACGGAGGACAGCTGCCTAAATTCTTATTGTACCCTAAATATGTTATTTAAAAATTATTTTAATATAGGCTTTTGCCCCCTCATTTTTTTCCCTCTACGTGTTTATTTTAGTATTGGTTTATCCCACAACTTGAATATATGATATGTAGGAATGGTTTATTTATCTACCTGCAATAAGACAATAAAAAAAATTTATTTGCATTTTGTATGAAATAATAATTTTTTGACCCAAACCCACCAATCACGAACATGTATTATTTGTAAATTAATAAACAAACCTCTATAATACTCTATTAAAAAGTTACTAATAAAATTTTTCATGACTCTGTTTAATCTTCCTCAATTGCTCTATATCTATTCATTTATTTATTTGAACAGTATTGAATATTTTTACAATTTATCTTTATTCGTTTTTTTTACTGCCAATCTGCTGGTGGTGGTAGAGGAACAAGAAAAATCCCACGTATGCCTTTTTTAATAGCATCTAACTCCATATCGGCCAAGCATTTTTCCAACACATGTTCTTCCGGGAACTTGAAAAAAGAATTTCTTTTTATTAATTTCTCTCGTAGACCACCACTCCCTTACCCTCTAGTAATTTGAACCTATGACCCATTTAGGTCATAGAAAAACATCATAAGTTGTATTTTGTTGTCAAATTTATCTTTATTAATTGCTACTTTATTTGAATAAACAACCCAGGATTTACGATCCTAAAAATAGCCTTATTTTTTCATGTGGTTTTCATGGTTTTTTTTTTTAATTTTCATGTAAAGATATAAATATTAATTAAGCTAACTATGCTCTAAAATAATATTACATTATTCAAGATATTAATATATATAGGTTGAAAAACTATAGCTGTTTTTCTCCATTAGATTAGATCGTCTCTATTCTAAAATGGATCCTAAACTTACACTACTTAAGATAATCAAAATTCACCGGAAAGTTCAAATTAAATAACGAATTTAAAAAAAAAAATTCAATATATTTATGATGTACTTCGTTGTATAATTTTCACCACCAAAGATTATAATAAGTTAAGTGTAAAATTTATTGTGATCGTTGATCAATTACTAGATATATGTGACAGCTAAACTTTGTACAATTAAAATCTGCCAAATAAATATCTGAAACTCTGAACGAAAAACTCACTTAAATTTTTTATGGAAAGAAACGAACCACCGGCGAGCTAGTGATGATGATCGCATGCATGTCACTTCAAATCCACATGTTGAGGCTCTTTTTTTTTTTTTTTGGCTCAATTTCGAGAAGGAAAGAAAACTCAAGGGGCTGAAGGTTAATAAAGGGAAGAAGAAGAAGGCATAACAAAATGTGGAACAAAAGAGTAAATGAAATGATTGTTGTAAAGGTGTGTAGTAGTATTAGTAGTAGTATTAGTATTACAGAGTCAGTACGCAGTGGACAGTAGAGAGTACGTGGTAACGGAGAAAGTGCAGCGGTCTTACGTTGGGCTATAAAAACTGTAATTAGTCAAAGGTGATAAATTTTCACGTATAAGAGTCTTATAATTTTTTTTAAAAATTTATTTTTTTAATTTTAAAAATTTATATAAAATAAATTTTATTATATTATACAAATATTTAATATATAAAAATAATAATTTTTTAAAAAAAATTATAGATTTTTTCGAAATTTTTATTTTTATATTTGATCCCAACCATTACTGTGATGTGTTAGAAATTGATTAAATTGAGTGCCGAGAAATTACAAATTTAGCCTACAAACTATTTTTGAAATACGGAAAAAGATTTCTTTTTACTTACTTTTTGTGTATTGTCCAATTAATCATTTATCTATAAAAAAAAATAATTTGGTTATTCATCTTTAAATAAAATTAACGAATTTAATATGTGTGACAAAAATTGTGTAAAAATTAATAAAATCATTAACAATATATCTATTACAACTTAACAACTATATAAGCAAACAACAAAAAAGTTACTATATTTTTAGGTCTACCGGTTTCAAAATCTAGGGTTTCGGTCATCAAACTAATCTTGTAAACAAAAAAATGATTGAACTTCTAAACATAATATTTTTTTGCCAATTTCGCTAAATTACTCAGTTAACTGAGTAACTGAGTTAATTTTATCACGTGTCTCCCAACTCATTCAAAGATAAAATTATCCAAACAAAAGTAAAAATCACTCCCCTACTTATTACTTTACCAAATCTCTTAAAGTAAATCTAATTAATTACTACTATTAAGGAAAAATATATGGGATGAGAAGATTCTAGAAAATGAACCAAGAAAGTGAAGTCCCGTCAATATATAGATACAATAAAAATGAAATCTTTGGTCATGGTAGGATGATTTGGATTCAATTATAACATGGTTGAAGTATTGAAGCGAAGAAAGAAAGGGAAAAAAAAAAAAAAAAAAAAGCCAAGAAAGCAAAATCAAACCTTTTTTTTTTTTTTTTGGGTCAGTTTGAGTGAACAGTTAGCATCAACTTAGATGTCATTTACCAGTTTAGCTTTTCTTGCTTAACATGCTGTATAAGAGTTGGTGAAGCAAAATCTTACAAAAGAATCAAGATATTGAAGATAAAATTTTTGAAATTTCACTTAATTTTCAGAACTCCAGGTATTTGAGGAAGCAACACGTCCAGTTAAGAAAAATGAATAACGGAAATCTTCACACAAAATCTCAAGAAAGAAACAAAAACAAGAAACCCTTTTGTAAATGAAATGAAAGGCCTTGAAATTAATTTTTGAACCAAAAAAAAAAAAAAAACATAAACAAACTAGATTTTGGAGCCAAAAAAAAGGGAAAAAAAAAAGAGTGAGTGAGAAGCAGATCAGATAAATTAATCCAAAGGACATCCTACCAGAGATGTAGACCTTATTGGGTAGTACCGGAGTAAAAGCTTTTTTTCTGATGTAGTTGTATGGATTGGAAAGTAAATCAGAGATAACGCAGCGGAATTTAAAATTTTTACTTTTTTATCACAGATCACTTTGATTAATTTATGAGTAGTACAAGAAAAGTATAGAGATTGTATCTTAAATTGCAGTAAAATCTCCAATATGTTTTTGGGACGTCGATCCACAAGCCGCACAGATGTCCGACCTCTAATGGTATCCACACAGATAGTTAAATCAAGAATCTTCACAAGATTGATTGACCCAAACTACGGAATACTAGCTCCTAAATTATTTCTCCCTTATTTCTCAATCGTGACTCTCATAATTTAAAAAGAAATTTTGTTGACTTTTTCCCAAAATAAAAACCGTAAGCACTAGTCCTTTTTGTAGTTTTGCTTTTCTAGACAAGTACTAGTCCTTTTTTTTTTTTTTGGCCTTTTGGCCGTTAATGTATTAGTCCTACCAATAGTACTACTTCCTTTTATATATATTATAATATATCATATATATATATATATATATATATATATAATAATATAGAATCCCAATCAAATTGGGTTTAGTGAATTATAAATTCTAATCAGTTTAGGTCATGGGTATATGAATAATTATAAAATCATTAGGACTCTTAATATGTCTTATATATTAACTCCTAATATTTATAACTTATTATAGATTAAATCCAAAAGTTAATTTGTCTCATAAATTAACCCATAAGTATCTCATACTTATCAAATCATTTTAATCCTGAATTAATTATCCTTAAGTGTGTGACCCTTTAGGTTCCCAATCACATTGGTAATAAGTATAAATTATAATCCTAAATTAATTAGGATTAGATAAATTAAACACCTTTAATTTATCATTAATTCTCCAATTAATTAATTTACACTTATAGATCAAGATTGGCTTCTAGCAAAGTATCATGACCACCCAAGTGTTGAGATATGTCAAGTGGTTCGACATCACCCATCCGTGACTAGTTCTCCGTAATTTGAATGATTTTCATCTACTTTGCCATTTAGTCCAGAATACATATGGTTTATTTCAATGAGTTGTATTTTCAAATGTCTCTTATTACACATGGCCATGTGTATAAGAGACAGGTCTTTGACACTCTTAAAAAAAAAGTGACTTTGCGCAAAGATTTTTGAATCGTATTTCAAGAAATGGTCATACTGGGATATACTCTCCTATTATAAGGAGTGGAGTGGTGAATCCTCTATTGGTCATATCTTATCTTCTCATGATTCATATTATACCCGAACTCTACAGTATGTGCGACTCATTAAGAGTAACGACTAATAGAGCCAAAGAATAATAATCCACAGTCAAGATGTGTATAAGAGACACTATATGGACCTACACTACTATCACAAAGAGATTAATCCATTGGCATTTAAATAATAATCCGTGTGGAATACTTTTAGCGGGTCAATCCGATGCACTTATTCTTAATAAGCATCTACATACTCTTATGTGCTAATCTACTAGTGTCATACACTACGATTAGGGATATACACGAATAAAATATAATTACATCATAACTCCTTATGATTTTACATATAAATATTTTATTCGTTAAATGCCATATTACAAAAATATACATAAATATAAAAGTGTAATTTATCCCTAAAATTAATTAGTTTTAGAGCATACACTAACACACCATCCTACCAGAGATGTAGACCTTATTGGGTAGTACCGGAGTAAGAGCTTTTTTTTCTGGGGTAGTTGTATGGATTGGAAATGGGGTAGGGAAGAGGAGAAAATGAGGTCAACAAAGAAAAAAAGAGATTGTAGTAATATGGCCCCAGGAAGACTACATAAAGAGGAAGAAAACATAGAAAAGAGAGAGAGACTAGTGTACTGGCGAGCACTAGGAGTAGTAAGAAGTAAATATATGAAATGGTAGCATAAATTAATGTTTTGAATATTGAATGTACAATTTGGTGAAGAAAACAGCACCACCCACTCACGCAACAAAAGGAAAGGGAGGGAGCAAAAAGCATATTTATTTTTCAGGATTTAGCACTGAAAAGACAATTAGTTGAAGCTCCAACTGCATTTTAAAATTCCTCTTATTCTGATTATGTGAATGTAACTCCCTCAATTTATCCCATTTGAAGCATTTCAAAATTATGCTCCTATAGTTCAAATAAAGGTAAACTAATAAGTGGGAAGGATTTTTACTTTTGTTTAGATAATTTTGTTCTTGATTGAAGCATGCGAGAGGCACATGGCATATATTAACAGAAGAGTTAACTGACTAATTTAATCAAATGTGTAAAAAACGATATTTTCATAAATTCAATGAACTTTTTGGCCACAAAATTAGTTTAATGATTAAAATATTAAAACTCATAAATTTTAGAAATATACTAGCTTTTTGGTTGTTTGCTCTTAATGTATCCATAATTTCTAGAGCAAATGGCCTAAAAGATCTGCCAACTATACACTGATTGTTATTTTAGTCACTAAACCATTTGTATGACCCAAATAATCACTTAACTTTTAAAAATGTGTCAATGTGATCATTCCGTCAATTTTCTGTTAAATGCTCTGTTTGATTAGTCATGTCACCTACAATTGACTTTTATAAAGGGTAAAAGTATTTCATCTATTCCATTTTATTTGACATGGTCAATTCAACACATAATTTAAGAAAAGTTGATGTTTAATTAACTAGTACAATACTTTTTCTATTGTTGTCCCTCATTCAAATTCAAGATTTGTTGGTTTTGGAGTTTCAAAATTTGAAATGGTTTGTAAAAGTAATTAATGTTGAAACATAACTTTAATGCTATTTTTCGGGACTTGCATAAAGGGTAAAATAGATAAATCAACCTTCATTTACTTGCCTTTTTAAGGGATGACTAATAAATTAGGACAAACCAAAATAGAAAGAATGACAAATAAAATGGGACGGATGGGGTATCAAATAACACTTCTCCTTCTACCCTCCTTCCCCTTCCTCTTCCTCTACCTTAACCCTACTATTAGAAAACGATAACTTCCCTTCCCCCTCCTCTTCTTTACCCCCGCTACTATATAACAAATTGATCAACAAACTGAACAAAGGGTTGGCCACATATTTTACATGGACAAAGAAAGAACTAAAAACTGTCCTCTAACATTTCCAGTAAAAGTCTTGAACATTTTGATTGGCGGAGTAATTCTTAAACTCCGCACTATCAAAATGTTTCTAAGGCTGTCACAAGTTGTTAGAAATATAGTATTTAAATCTTTCTTTTATACAACATATTCAAATTTGTTAATTTATCAGACATAATGAAAGTCATTCCTTAATCAGATTAAACAAGTAAAAGAGAATGACATAAATTCACACCGATAATGGAATTTATGATTCCTATTTTGATTTTGATTCTCGAATGCAAACCAAACACCTCCTTAGTTTTTGTTTGATAGGGGTTTAGAACTGTATGAATCAAATTCTTCCTGTTGCGATTTCATTTCCCCGGGGTGGTTAATTTTAGGAAAAAAGACATCATTCAAGGATGAATTGCAATAGGGTGTATATGTTTGGACTAATTGACTTTTTGTTTTTTTTTTAAGAGTAAATTACTGTAAACTCCCATGTGGTATGGCCATTTGACTCATAACCCTAATGTGTTTTGAAAATATACCTTAAACCACCATGTAGTCTGGACTAAATGGCAAAGTAGATGAAAATCATTCAAATTAACGGTGTTTGAAAAGCACACATTTCGAAGCGAGTGTTTAATGAAAAATATAATTTTCCCTCAAAAAGTTTAGAATAAATTACCTTAAACCCTTATGTGATATCTTATCTTGGATTCATAGTATAACATATTTTTGTAAATATAATGTTCCCCCATGTAGTTTGGACTAAATGGTAAAGTAGACATAAATCATTGAAACTAATCATATTTAATATACATGCGCCCCTATTATGAGTTGTTACTTGAAAATTAAGAGACAGTTTGTTTTTTCTCCCAAAAATTGTATGGCCAACCTACACTTATTGTTATTTATATAAATTTATTCTCAAATTTGCTACACTTATCTATAATTTACAACCAAAAAGCACAACTACAAGGATGCATAAGGTATTTTTCCGTAAATTTTTTTTATGCATTAATTTACAAAATTTTAATTGGAATAATAAATTAATATCATTTTCTTCATTTAATTATGCAAACTGAAAGCTATAATTTTTGAAAATAGGGAGAAATAAATTATATGAAATTTTGATATTAAATTACATATTAGGTAAAAGTACAATTTCGAAAACCATGACTTTGGATATTTTTGTCTGTTTTATCATTGGTCTAGGTCATATGGGGGTTTAGGGTATTTTTTTTTCAAAATATGTGGGGGTTATGGGTTTGAAAGTAATACTACATAGGGGTTTTTAGTAATTTAATCTAATTTAATTATAGGATAAGAACGTAATTTCAACAAAAATCGTTAGTTTAGATTATTTCCGTTATCCACTTTACCACTTAGTCTAGACCATGTGGAGGTTTAAGGTGTATTTTCAAAATATATGGAGGTTATGCGTCAAATGGCCATACCACATGGGGGTTTACGATAATTTACCCATTTAAAAAAAAATAAAAAATAAACTACTCTACTAAACACTAAATTGACGAGGATGAAAAATAGCTTCTTAAAGCTCTTTTGTCAGGCTGATAGTTAGGATCGGGGAGGGAAAGTTACAGTGAAGTGCTAGTGTTAGTGTTGAGGAAGAGGAGGGAGGGGAGAATTCTTACATGGATCTGGTCTACGGTAGGTGAGATGAATTCCTTGTTCTACATTCATCCACATCCCCCCTAAAGAAATTTATTTTAATGAGTTAGAATGATTTAGATGAATATGAACCAAGGAATCCATCCCACATATCGTGGATTGAATCCATATAAGAATTTTCTGGGGAATAGGAGTGGAAGGGGGGAAGTTCTTTATTTTGTGTTATTTGACAGTTTTGCCCTTTAAAATAGTCATGTGAATGTCACATGACCAGTTAAACTGAGTATTGAATGAAAAAATAAACGGAATGAGTACATTGATGCATTTTTAGAAGTTAAGTGACAATTTAGGCCATACAATAATTTAGTGACTAAAATAACAATCAGTGTACAGTTAGATGACATTTTAAACTGTTTGCTCTAATTTCTATTATAGGCCTTATATTGATTAATTTTTTTAAAGATAAGGGATCAAATTCGTTTGTTGTGATAGATATAGGACCAAATTGATCATATCCTAAAGAAGAGGGACTAAATTGATTTGTTTCCCTTTATACTCATAGGGGTCCTGTAATTTTTTTTGTTTTTTTCCAAAAAAACACTTTTTGTTCTTGAACTATTTTCGAAATATCACGATAGGCCTCTAAGTTTTTCACTAAATTTTTGGGTTAAATGCAGAAAAAACCCTAAAGTTACATCCTAGTTGTAGTTTGCCCTCCTCGGCTCATTTAATAAGTACTTTATCCTCTCTTTTATGTTCTTGGGACAAACTTACTCCTATTATTTTAATTATTATTGTTTTTCTATTTTTCTTCTTCTTTTACCCTTCTATTTATTTTCTCTCTCTTGTTTTTACTTTTAGTTTTCCACTATTCTCTCTTGCTACAACTAAACAATTATAGTGTTACTTTTAATAATTGAATAATTAAAATTCTGACTTTTCACATGTATCTAAATAATTTAAATTATAAATTATTCATGCTTTAATATAAGTAATATATATTATTGTAATATAAAGTTTGTGAATAGCTATTAATAATAAAATTAATAAATAAATAAAGTGAAAATAACAATTTTGAACTGAAGGAAATTAATTACTAAATTAGGTAACAATTGAATTTGGTATGTTAATTAAATTATGCTATCCTAACCCTAATTGAGAACTTAGAATTACCTTAATTGAGGGGGGTTTAGTAGATTTAAAATATTAATTATGCTATCCTAACCCTAATTGAGAACTTAGAATTCCCTTAATTGATAGATTAATTAGTTAATTAATTAGGAAATTAGGTAACAATTGACTTTGGTATGTTAATTAGAAAGGTAGGTAACAATTTTTCCCTTAATAAGAATGGCAAGTACTCAATTATGGAATTAGGTAAATTAATAATTAGGTAAGTAATTAAGTTAATAAATCAATTATTTTGTTTTTCAAAATTTCTCCCTTATTAAGAGTGAATTATATCTTTCTTTAAGAAACAATATAATTTGCCATAATTTTTAACAAGAAAAATATAATTCGCCTCTTAAAGAAATATAATTAATTAATTTAATTAATCAATTAATTTATTAACTTAACAATTACCTAATTAATTAATTCAGCAAATTCCCTTAATTGATAACTTACCATTATTAAGAGCGAAATTGTTACCTAATTCCATAATTAACTTATGTATTCCCCTACTTGAAAACTTACCATTCTTTTTTTCTTTTTTTTTTTTGTTCAAACGATAGAATAATATTCCTTAATAATTGTTATCTAACCGGCCTGTATCATTGTGAACTTCTTTCTGAAGCCACAAAGGAAAGAAATATGTCCATTAGATAATACCGTTAATAGACAAAGCATGAGAGACAAAAACATGACTAGCCTTTTTACATAAGATTAACACAAGTAAAGAAGCATTATGTAAACATCAAAGAAAGATAAAGAATGTTAAATAGAAAAATACCAACTAATGCATCATCCGTAGTGCCACTATTAAGGAATGAAATTATGGAAAGAGCATTTGATTCAATGACCACACTACACCTTACTATCAAGCTCCAATTTGAATTGCTACAAAAGGAACATCAGAAATTTTTGTCCATTCTCTATTTGAACAGTGTCATATTAAGAAATACTTAACTGATTAAATACCCATTTATTCCTTGTTTTCTATAGATGCCATAATAGTAAGTTGGTTAGAAAGATTCTCAGTTTAGATAAAACACCCAAAGATTCCTAACAATGCATAAAATTATCCTGAAGATGGGCATTTTAATGGAGACAACTGCCAAACTAAGTGAAAGAAAGGACAATGAAACATCAAATGTTGAATTGACTCAGAATGTTACTCACACCTTGGACAAATTATATATGCAACTAAAAATCTACGAGAGAGAGAAATTCTAATAGCAATATAAGAATGTAAACATCTCCAAATGAAATGTTTATTTTAAGGTTTAAGACTCAATTTTCACAAAGCGGACCGAACATCTTGATAAGTTCAGAAGTATTGCAATGAGGCTTTCCTGCAATACACCATTCTGAATGTGACGAGATTTTTTATCTAAGAAGTAACATATTTAATATAATAAGAACTTTTACTTTAGAAAATATTTATGGTTTTAGCATTTAAAGATAAATTTACTTTATCTTGTACATTTAATTTTAATCTAGTCTTAAACCATATTCTATGAGTATTTTCATCAAGAATATTGGCCTCAAAAGGACCTTCATAAATAATATATCACAAATCAATGTCAATAGATTGAATAAAAAATTTTATTTTATCCATCCAATAAACAAAATTAATTCCATTAAACATGGAAGGCCTAGAAATTGAATGCCCCTCTAAAAACAAAGCATTATTAGTTACCATGATCTTTACTCTAATGCAATTTAAGCAAAATCGGTAAGACCAAACTCTGATTTCGATTACATTACAAAAGTAAAATCTAATGGCTAACTTAAAAAACAAATATAAAGATAGAGATAGACAGTATCAAACCAAACTTCCAAACTTCTCAAGTTTAGAGTATTTTCACTAGTAGTGCCTCTTCAAAGAAGGTGAAGCAATAACATTCTTCTACACAAAATAGGTTCACCCTTGCACCAACTAAATCCCTCTAGTTAAGTCAAAGGATTTTACACAACCTCACTTTTATACACTGTTATCCCTCCACTCTTATATTTGAAAATCACTCGCTAGTCTACTCTTACTGATACTAATTCCTTCTAACTGAGTCAAGAGAACTACACTACCCAACCAATACAACCTACTTTATTTAAATTCCGATGTCGTGAGTGTGCGTCCGAATGAACTAGCCGTTGGACCTTTCGTATGTCCGTTGCATGGCCTCTACATCTGGTCTCTGAGGGTATTCGTTCGGACGTCTGAACCTGCGTCCGATCCATGCAGTGTCTTCTGAAAGTATGATCGGACGCTATTCTACGACCGAGACTTCAGGTACTTTGTGCCGGACGAATCATCCGAATTGTTTTCCTTTCAGAGTATAATCGTATAGTTTTACTGGTCATTTTCTTGATTGTGTTCAGACAATCATTTACGTCCGAAACTCCCTATTTTTCTGCACACTTGTTTTCAAACTGTTAGTGCAATTTGGTCATCATCAAAATATGATTATCATAACTAGGGTTCAACACTATAAATTATGGTACTCTAAAAGCATTAATTTTGATTTAATTAGTTATTCAGATGCCTTTTTGTTGGGTGTAAAATTGATAAAAAAAAATACTAGTGGTATATTTCATTTTTTAAGTAATTGCTTGGTATCTTAGTTTAACAGAAGAAACATAATGGCACTTTCTAATTAAGACACTAAGAGACTGGTATATATCTAGCGTCCGAATAACAGACAGAACTCACAGTTCTTTGGTTGAAACATACATTAAAAGATTTCGGTGTTATTTTTAATTTTATGCCCACTAGATGCGATAATACTAGTGCAATTAATCTCACAAAAAATCCTATTCAGCATTCAAGAACAAAACATATTGATGTCAAATACCATTTTATAAGAGATCTTGTATGCAAAAAAAAAAAGTTGTATTGAATTTGTGAGTACTAAAAACCAATTGGTTGATAATTTTACTAAAGCCTTACCTTTAAATCGTTTTAAATATCTTAGAATTTGTTTGGAAATTACTGATTTTAAAATTATGTGAGTTCTATGTTTTCGGACGCATATATACGTCTTAAGTTTTCTGTGGTCTCGAACAGTCATATCCGTCCGAACTATCTTGATTTTTGGACTTGCTGGATCGGACCATCCCTCTCGTCCGAACTATCTGGCGTAAGCTTCTAATCTCTTTGGAAAATCTACTGGATGATCCCAACCATCCATAGCCTCTCAGACACTTGGCCCACAATTTTAGACGTCTGTTCATCTAAGATTGGATGTGTGTTTGGATGTATATCAATCATTCCGATGTTCAAACGACTATTTTACACTATTAAAATATTTCATTTTCTCTTTTCAGACAACTCTTCACACCCGAACCCTAACTCTGACAAAAAAAAAAAGAAAATCTTCAATTCTCCCAGACTCTCTCTCATTTTATTCAAAATTCATCTAACAAATCTTCTTGCCATCTTTTCTACAGTCTTGATTAACTCTCTTTCCAACATTATAACACCCCTTTCACCACAATTTTTGAGATCACTTACCTTTCACCCCCAAATCTCTCATCCCTCCTTTGCATTCAAGATAGTTCGATCTTGTGGAGGATTTTCAATGGGTACACGCAAGAAGAAATCAAAGGAAAAAACTCCAGCACAAGGTCAAACATCAACAAGTGCTTCACCCTCTATCCAACCCAACTCTTCCTAAATTCGTTGATGCAAAAGCATTTAAAAAGTATACATCTCTTTTAAGTAAATATATTGTAATACAGTGTCATGTTTCTCAGGACATGTTTGATGAGCTAAATTTATCTTCTATTAAGGAATGTTTTGAAAAATAAAAATGGGGGCATTTAATTCACATGGATTTACTTGTTTATCATGATATGATTTTACAATTCACAGTGAATCTTCAAAGAGGTTCAACCGTTAGAGCCTTAGTTTCACAAGTGAATTTAATTCGATTTTTGAATGTGATATTGATAAGCCTGATGAATTTTCATTTTTTTTTTTTTTAGATAAATGACCTGCTATTGACACTCGATTTGATATCAAGGAACTCAAATAAATTTTTTATATTGACTTTAAACAGGCTTTGGAAGCCAAAACTATATTACTAAGCCCTAAATTCAACATTTTGTATACGTTAATTACAAACTTGCTTTTACCAACCGACAAACATCGTACCGAGCTTAGAAAAAATGCAATTTTATTTATTTTATTGCATTTTTAAAGGCATCAAACTTGATTTTGGGTATTTATTTTGCTCTTCATGGGAGTTATTTTTGACTGATACTAGGAAGAACATCCTATTTGAAAAGTTCTTAGAGCATATTCATGAACAGGTTGATCGTCACATTTCTTGTCTCTTATAATATCTCCCATTTATAATAAAACTTATATTCAAAAGAAAATGTTTGATTTTTTAATCAAAAGTGGCTCACCAAAGCAAAATATGAATTAGAAAAGTCAAAAGATCATGCCTCAAGCTTTGGACATGCACTTCCTCATCCAATTCCTACCCAACCCTCTTCATCCACTCCTTAACTTACCCATCCTTCACAAGCATCCACTTCAAAGCCATCTCTTTCACAATTGTACAACCTTGTCACCAATCTCGGCAACCAAATGGCCAATGTTCAACGCTGAACTTTTAAGAAATAAAAGAAGTTGGAGACCAAATAAACAATCCTTCAAGACAATGCCAAATGAAGGAATGACGTTACTACCCAACAATTACCGAAAGCTGATGATGATGATGATGATGTTGACTATACATTCTACTATATAGTAGTACCGTGAAACTCAAGAAACTAGCGAACAAGATAGTGAAGCCACAGCTGAAGATTGGCCAACCAAAAAGTGAAAACGCAAGCAAAAGAAGAACGACTTAGGTTCTAATTCTTAAATTGAGTGCTTTGTATTGATTTGACTTTTGTTATTTTGCTGTTTTGACAATTTCTTTGACAATTAGTTATTTTGCTTCATTAAAATTATATTAATATTAGTGTTCAACTTGATTTACATACTTTATTGGGTGTAATTATTTATTGGTTGGTTCATTCAGAGAGCTTCAACTCGGGGAATTTTCTCTGTTTTGCTTTGATAATGTTCAAAAGAGAGAGAGAAATGTGGAACACAATTATGGTTGTTTTTTGATTGAATTTGTGATTGTCTGAATTGAGTCTGTTGCTTAGACACCCTGTAATTTGTCATCATCAAAAAATAAAATGTTATTGACTTACAATCTTAGTTTTGATAATGACAAATTTAATCTAATAGTTTGCAATTAAGTTATGTAGGAGTTTTGCAGAATTTTACTTAACAGGATGTTCGAACGCTGTGTATCATCCGAAACACAGGAGCTTCGGACGCAAAAGAGTGTCCGAACAAGACCTATTATCTCGGACGCAAAAATTCATTTGAACAAAATATCTTGGACATAGAGCACCGTCCGAATGGTTAGACAGAGAGCCAGGAATCTGTCTCTTATACACAACTAGATGTGTATAAGATCATCCAAAAGAAACTTTATTGGACACAACTGTTCGAGACCACAGAAATTTTCGCACTGCATTGCCCGATGATATCAACTTGAAAACAATCACTTCGAACGAAGGAATGAAAGCAACTTCGGTCGTCCGAACGAAAATCTCAACTTAAGTGTTTTAGATGTTTGGACGCTGTGTCAGACGCAATAAAGAATTATCGGACGTTCGAAACTTAATTTTTCAATATTAATTACTTAATTGTTGGAAAGTGCTTGTAAACTCATTTACCACATCTATCAATATCAACCAATATGAATTTATGAACATCAATTTTCACATTGAATACAAGCAAATAAAAAGTAAATTGAGTGAAAATTAGCTCTTTAGTAGTGTTGTATTAGTAAAAAAAAGTGTATATTTGAGTGTGTTATTCAAAAGTATTGAGTGGTGTGATAATCATTGTACAAAAGTGAGATTGAGTGTAAAATTCTTAACTCAACTAAAGAGAAGTAGTATGAGTAAGAGTTATCCTACTTTGTATACAATTTGAATATAACAGGACTTGGTTTGCTAGCCTGAGAGTATTGTTTGAATAGCTTGAAAGTGTTGTTTGAATAATTTCTCTCTTTATTTATTTATTCTGCTCATTTTGTACTTAATTGATTATATTGCTATCAAATTCCTTGTGAGTGTGAAAAATTTTATTTGTACTTCATTTGCAAATTATTTTAAACCACCTAATTTACTCCATCTTAGATTGCTTTAGGCCAACAAATGATGCATTTAATATATTTGTTGACAATAAAAATGCCATATTGATAAATTATAACGTGTAAGACACAAATTAGATCTTATTTAACACATTTTTATTACATGTATAAGTTATATGAATCTTAAATATGAACATGTATAGATATATAGATATATCATTAAGTATATATAATTGCTAATTTTTATGTCTAAAAAGAAATCAGTAATTTATTTAATTAGGACTGATAATTTCTGATACGATACGACAATAATCACAATATGAACACGATTAAAATTAATAAGCTATGACACTAGCCGAATTTTATTAGGTCAACCTGTTCATGACATGAAAATAAATAGGTAGGGTTAGGTCAACTAACTTTTACATAATAATCATCAAGTTGCGGTGTAGTCTGATTAACTTATTAATTTTGCATCGTGTTCATATTGTAATGTAGTATATTTTAATATTGTGAATAATAATTTTTATATAAGATTATTAAATCAAATACAATAATTATGTTAATACTATCTAAAAATTTTCAAAATTTTTAATAAAATGTTTTATGTTGATATGAGAACAAAATTAGTATTAATAATTGTTTAACTTATTAAATAATTAAAATTTAAAATTTTACCTCAAATGAGTAACAGTTTATTTAAATTGTGAAATAGGCCAGTACATCTTTATAGAAGTAAGCGGGTCATACAAGAATACAAACAGGTCATACACGAATACGAATATGATAAAAAATAGACCCCACATGACAAGATAGGCAAATAGAACACAATAAAAAATAAGTCTCCACTAACACAACACAATAATAGCACGATACGACCTATTGCTACCCTTACGTTTAACTGAGGCCATACTGTCACAGTTTAATCCATTTCCTAATAGCGATATTAGAGAGACCAATACTCATATGGCTACATATTTAAAATATTCAGAATAATTACTATACCAAATTATTTGATAGATGATATATATGAGATATAAAGTTAGTTGAAAAGAAATAATTACAAAACAACATTATTTAAGAATAATAAATAATAAATTTTGTCCATTAGGAGCCATTATTATCTCCAAGGAGCCCACTAGGAATTGTGCCAGACACTTGGTAGCAAAATTATTACAAGGACAGCATTGGTGTTTTCGGAAATTCTTATGTTTGAGCTGTCATTATACACATTAGACAGTATTTACTGTAAAAATACTCTAAACAGTTATAAGATTAACAAGAACTTACACAAACGCAGATATTTGCAGCACATCGATGCAATCATTTGTGAAAATTACGTAGCATCACTTATGAAAGCTTATGTACGTACAGGGCACAAGATCTTCTGTCTCATATTTTGTTTCATTCTCTGTCTCATTACCTAATGAACTATCAAGTAATTTTAGTAGAGTAATCTTAACCGTTCATTTGATAGTATGACAACGAGTGACACAGAGTGTAAAACAGAATAACTTAGCGCTCTACAGTTCTGTCACATTTTGTGTCAGCAGTTTCTCAACCAATCTACTTCTAAGCTTTCTCAGAAACCGGCTACCAAAGTACAAATACTCTAATACACAAACCTGGAAAAATTCGATCCCATCATGACTGGAATGATGGTAGTTGACAAAGATATAGGAAAATTCCAATCTTTCATTGGATAGATTTCACATCATGTTGCAAGTTTTTTTGCACCTTCCATCATAAACTGAAGAAATGAATAAACACAAGGTACTTCGATCACCTGCTGTTATTGTTGTTCCACTCTTTCCAATCCTTGTCAACATGTTTTTGAGCCCATTTCACTGCTGCTCTTGCAGCTTGTGGACCTCCAGGTAAACCTCTCTCGTTTAGAGTATCCGCCATGTCAATGAAAGGAATGACCAATAGAGTTCCTGGCCCGCCATACTCAGTATGCAAGAACGTGCTAAGGATCTGTTCAAATTTGATGGTCAGGCACTTTATCTAACATTTAAACGCTTATGTTCTTACCAAGAGAAACATCAAGAATGAACCATAAAGCACACATAAATTAGACCAGAAAATGATGAAGAAGCCAACTTCTAACACATTGATACTTATAAGCGTGTCACGCCATACAAAAAATTTTATGTAACTAGTAGTCTTATATAATCTTCATTTTCGCAGCTTACAATCACCTGAACAAACAATTATAAACTACCAGTAAACAACGAATCATGCATTTTATCAGACAAGGTGGAAAGTTTACAGTTACTTCAAAACTACCAAGTATTTTAATATTGCCAATTGGGTTTCAACTTGAATTCTAAGCTGCTTCGAGATGGTTCCTTGTACCAGAAATGCAGTTATCAATAAGTGTAAATGGAGTTATGCAACAGATGGACATTGTCCCTCTCCTGCCATTCTAACAAGAGCCCTCAATAATGATATGCTTGCTATCTGCCTATCTGCCATAGTTTCAAAAGCATGTTTTACGTTATGCAATTTGTCAAAATCCTCCTGATCTTAAGAAATTCTCTTTATCCTCAAATTCTTGTCCTAGCATCACTCTGCTGTACGTTATTATTTTTTGAAATCAAAGTTTTAAAATTCTGGTCTCAGAATAGTATTGATACCATCTGAAAAGGTACCCACTAGATAATGCACACATGCTTGCGTCTCACTCTTATCCCCGTGAAGTTCCATCACGAAAATGCTGGTACTCACACAGCTAACTAATAGTACTACTTTTGTGTCCATATAACAATACCATCATCAGCCTACATTTTCATCAGTCAAGTTTATCATTAAACACCTCCATTTTACCATCTCTCTTCTTAACATTAATCACCAACTCACTAACACATTGCATCCCAAACGGAGCAGAAATTTCCTCTAACATTACAAAGATGCAAGAGGTCATCCTTAAAGTATGAAGTATGAACTGCAAGATTCCCAGCATTTATTCACAACGAAATGACAGACTACACCGAAACAACATGAAGCAATTAAACTTGAAAAAAAAATTAAATAATTAAATAAATAAACATCGTAGTGACTGCCTGATCCAATTACCCTCAGATACATTAAATTCAATATTTTCTGAACAGTCTATTGATGTTTGGCAGGCATAATCATTCTATAATCCTCTAAAAGTAAATACCTAAAAACAAAGTCAGAAACTTTTGTTCCTTGTAATTTTCACATAAGAATCAGAAAGACTGAAACTTTCAGCGAAGAGACAAAAAAAAAAAACATATAGCCCAAATGGCCAATGAAGAAAGTACCTCAGTACAAATTCCAGTACAAATTCCAACAACTTCTTGAACTGAATCTCCAAAAAGATCATCTTTCTTAGAGAGTTTATTAAGTAGATGGGTCCTGAACTTCTCTGTTTTTGTTTTGAACCCACAACATCGTTAAAAAAAAATAAAACAAACATATTTTTCATACAATTTTTTTGATTGACAAAATAAGAATATTTTAAAATAAAAAATTTTAACGATTTTATTTTTAATTTTATAAATACAAATTAAAAAACTTATAAAAATGATAATAAATATCTAATTGTAATTAATAAAAAATTAATTTTTTTAAAATTAAATAAAAATACAATATAGTAATAAAATATACATAATAATAATTATATTAGTGTAGAATTCATAATTGAGAAAAAAAAAAACGAATGAAAAAAAATTAAAATCGAATTTAGGTTTATTTTGAAATTCTAATTTTAAATATTTGAAAATTAATGTGTCTATTGAATTATCCAAAAAAATCTCTTACACTCAAAAATTTTTATAAATTATTTTCAGTTAGAAGAAAAATTGTGAAATATTTTCACCTTGATTTCGCACCATAAAATTTTGAAAAAAATATTTTTCTCAAAATATTTTCAATCCAAACGAACACATTTCAATCCAAACAAACACACCTTAAAGCTAAACAAAACAAACAAAAGGGTCTCAAAATCTCCAAGAATGAATCAGTAAAAGCACTTTCTTTTTTTTTTTTGGGCCTTTGTGCTACTGTGTGTGGTGTGTGAAAACCAAAAGGGATTGTTTTTATTTAGTACTTACAACTTCAGCAAACTCAGGAATGGGGTCAGGGAACTTGTATTCAGCAGCCCTGCAAGTGACTCTTCTTGGGTTTCTTAAATTTCTGAATAAAGGGTTGTTAATGAAATGAAACAAAATTAGATGAAAAAGGGTAATAAGAGGAATATGAAGAAGAAGAAGAAGACAAAAGATGAAGATGAAGATGAACACCAATAGAAGTGAAAGTGAAGGGAATAAAGATGTAGCTGAAGCCAAGTCTCAGCAGCTCTGGCAGTCTTATCTTTGACTGATATCTTTGCTTCGTTCTCGAAGCAAAGATATTAGACTTTGGACAATGGAATTGCCAGAGCAAATATCTTTTTGCCACAATACATTTTCTTTAAAGGACAAAATTACCCCCTCAATGATTCTCTATCCCACCACCACAAGCCTTTCCGGTTCCCCTACAACCCCCCGCCCCAACGAACTTCAGCTACAACTACAGTAGTAAAAATAGCTTCCAATTGATTGATGGATATCAATAAATTTCCTATAAAAATAGCTTCCAATTGATTGATGGATATCAATAAATTTCCTATTTGAAGAGTAGCAGTGGGTTTGTATTTGTGAGCATATTTAAGTAGGTCTGCTATTGTGGGATTTAGATTTTGTCCTTTAGAAAAGAGAAATATTTAGGTAAAATTGGTTTATAACTCTACTTGTAAATTTTTTAGTGTAAATTAAATATTATGGAATTTATGACATCAGTTGATGTAAGTAATATTTTATAAAATTTAATTTTAATCTAAATCTGTTGCATAACTCCATTTACACTTATTGATAACTGCATTTCTGGTACAAGGAACCATCTCGAAGCAGCAGAAATTTTAAGTTCGAAACTCAATTGGCAATAATTAAAATACCTGTCTCTTATACTTTGGAAAATTGTATAAGAATTAAACAATAGAGAGAGCAGAAGGGAGGGGAAAAGGCTTGTGGTGGTCGTAGATTTGTCATTTAAACAAAATATATTGTGGTAATAAGATATTTGCTGTGGCAGATTTTAGATGTTATAGTTTAACTTTAATCCCTATAAATTTAACTGTTGTTATTAGGGTTGTAAAAGATAAAAACTATTCAGTACTCAAATTAAACTCGAATCTAATCAAATTTGAACATAATTTAGAATTCATTAATTTTTTATTTTTACCTTAAACTCGACTAAATAAACTAAAAACTTTACATTTATATGTAAAAAATTAAATTACTCAAGTTTAATTCGAATTCAACTCATAAAAGTGTGTTTGAATTCAACTAGAAATATAATTCAATACTTTCGTGTTGACTCAATGTAGAAGCATCACTTTCTTGCAAGAAGCAACATGCAAAAGTTGAAGTCCAGAAACAACTACGCTTCTTGCTTGAATCCATGTCAAGTCGGAAATGAGCTGCTTCAAATGGACAAAAGTTTGGAAAGATAAACCTGAGTTTCTTACTAGAAGAGAAAAGAGTTACAATCCAAGCAAAATCAAAATGCAGTACTATAGACCAATAAAAACCAATACGTACTATGGAAATCGAAACAGCATAAAACAGTTTAACCTTTTGGAAGGTATTTTGGTGGCAATTCACATTTACACATTACTAACATGAAATATAACAACCCCAGTTGGTCTTCAACTCACAAATCCTTCATGTGTCTTCCAGCTGTGTTATGACTCTTGGATCAAGTTTCTCGTACAGCCTCATTTTCCGGAGCCTCTCAAAGTAAGAAATCATCAGCCCATTCCCCCTTGCAATTTTTGATCGAATCCAACTGGAATGATTTCTTGGTGTACCAGTCACCTAAACAATAATAGTTTTATCATTTGCAAAGCTAGTCAGAGGGACCATTATCTCTGGTTCACACATCTAGGAGGCATCAACCAGAAAACATGACTGAAGTGTCCAGCCTTTATTCCTTCACTATACAGCCGAAAACTGCTCATGAAAGTGGATAAAATTACCTTAAATTTTCCAAGTTCTTCAAGTGAAGGACAAGAAAAGCATTCCATATCTCTCTCATATAGACAAGAGGGCAGTATATCAACAGGAATGCCGTCCAGCTCCCGGAATGCAGCATTGGCTCGAAACAGATCGGTGCCTGATATGTCTTTCTTGAGGGTTCTCATGAGCAGATCACATGTTCTGTTAATAGGTGCACACAGAAGAATCCTCTTTGAGGGATCACGGCGAAGAATCCGAAGTGAAATTGCATCTACCACTGCCTCTCCAGTTTTTGATAAATGATCTCTTTCAGCAATACACGTTGGTCCTTCCAAAAGATACGGGGGAAAGCCCTGGAGCCTTAAAATCTGTATTCTGATGAACAGCAAAGGTAACTTTTTGTTGCATGTAGTTGACAAGTTCTGTAGAAGGAAGTGGTTCACGATGTGGTGATAAATCAGGGAAGAGGAAGTTCCTGAATGAAGGATCTGACGCAGCTGCAATTGCGTGGTGAGCGCGTTTTAAACAAACTCTATTGAATGAAAATTTGACATTGTATTTGCATTCCGGGTGATGCCGAGAGTAAAAACCGTCTCCAAATTCAGCCAATACAAGATTGCTCTTTACCACACGATATATGACACCCTATCAACAAAGTAATCATGATTACTGCAAGAAATGTGACCAAATGAATACAAGCAATTTGATAGGACAAGTAGGTCTCCAATCCAAGTGATGCTTCATAACAAGTTCTGTTCAACATAAAGTTGCATTTAAACAATCCCAGTCGTTTTCTATTTATTTCAATAACACCACCTGTTTTTGAATTTCTTTCGGGCGTGGAGAGGAGGACACAGTAGCAGATCCTTAGCTAGCTTAGATAGGAGATACTTTTATGCTTTCTGATTGGGTAGCTAACCATTTTGAAAGATGTCATTCAAAAGCTTGATAGTTTTAGTAGTAACCAAAAAGGACTTACCTTTCATTCAGAAAACTTTAGGAATATGATTTCTTCTTGATTTCTCTGTGTCCTTAGTTGAATGATAGAATCATGACAGACAAAGAAAACACATGCTAAAAAAGAACTGCAACAATCAAAAGTTGACTAAAATTCTGAAACATGAGGATCCCCTGTGCCATTTATTTACTTTGTGACCTGAACAAAAATTCTTGAACAGAAAACAGTCAGTTCAGATATTCACAACCGGTAAATGATATCACAGATTAAAGCATAGTTACCGAAAACCCTCCCCACCTTTATGAAGTGCGTTCCAATTCAAGCGTATCGGAACACGATTCATTTGCGACTCGAAACGCGGTGATTCACATTTCGGAACGTCAAAAGTAACGAATCCTTATTAGGATAAGAATGCTTTGTCTTACTTCCTTTTTTTCCTTAGAAAATACTCCCTAAATTTACATAATTATAACTATTTAGTATTAGATTTTGTTTTTGTTATTGTTAAAGAGGATAATGATTCTCGACTTGAACATTTCCTTTTCTCTAGTTACTAAAAGGTCAATATTTACTAGAAATTTAATACTATCTAACTATCAATTACCACTTTGTCCTATAATTTAGCCATTTTTCTATTTAAAAAAAAAAACTACCTAATATGCATGTTTCATGGAAATTAGAAGCATTTAAATTTCTTTTATTGTTTGAAAAATGTTTAATTCATAGTCATATATCCATGTGAATATGACCATAGATATATGTGGTTACATCATGACTCCAAATGGAGTGCATCGCGACGCATTGACTAAACCTACTCCTACGTATCCGATACTTTAAGAAGTGGTAAATCACGTCCCGATGCACTCCATTACCAGTTACCACGTTTCCTAATGAATCGCATCTCTGGTACTGTCTCTTATAAAGCATAAAAATAACTATGAATAGATTATATACCAGCTTTATATCTCATGTCAAATTGTGTAAACTTAAAAGAAATCACACAATTTACTTGAGGTTCTTCTGAAAGAGATGTGGGAAATGATTTGGAAGTCTGAAATGATCAATTAGATCTGTAGATCATAGTTTTGTCCAAACAGTTATATATAATGACTGCCGGATAAATGGAATTGTATTCACAAATATGTGCTTATCAGGTTTCAAGTAATGTTAAGTCCACTAGAAAGAAGGGCCCAAATTCAAAAATATCAGGAAGGTCCTTTCACAGCAATCTATATACCTTTTGCATACAAAATTTTAACCATAATCTGATATAAGTTTCAAAAGTGAACCTGAAATGGCTTGATATTTCTGTCAGAAGGCTGCAGTGAAACAAAGTCTCGTGATAATAAAAACGGCCGCCTTTCAGGTACCTTCTCCATTTCAAATGTTACAAAGGTCTTTTCTTCTTTCTGGCCAGCATTCAAGTTTTTATGTTTTCCTTTTTTTATGCTGTTTGGATTTCCATAGTACCTTCTCTTATAAGTTTCTGATAGTTTAAACAGATTACAATTTACCAACATTTTGAGGAGGCTTTGTCGAGAATAATTTTACAAAAAATCATACTTAAACATGAGAAAAGAATTACCATTTTTACATAAGAATATTATTACGTTGCAAAAGGCAAATTCAGATGTCAACTAGAAATTAGATGCGACACCAGTCAAGTAAATCCATATAAACACGCTTTCTCAGGCTGACTATAAGCTCTCAGTAAAATCTGCGAAATAAGCATTAAGGATACTTGCCAAAAGTGCTATCTCTACTTTCAATTGCCCTGAATGATTTCAGAAAGAATAAAAACATATATAACAACAGCAGACGACATACTGGAACCCTGACAGTATAAACCGACATACAAACTTTTGAAAGAGCAATTCCAGGTACATTGTAAAGCCAGCCACTAAAAAATGTAGAATCATCCGATAATGACAGAACACATCTTTAAAATATCTCCTTAATTCAAATAATTGCAGACGCCTATACATGTATTAGATGTGTATATTCTAAGTACTTCAGCAACACATCTATCTATGGTCCACATCACATCCTATGCTGAATGCCTTTCCAAGCTTCATGCTGAAATTGTCAAATTTTTCACTGGCGTGCTAGTTGCCAGCTGCCCACATATGGAAGTACAAGAAAAAGAAACAAAAATACCATTTGTTACCTAGTTTGAGATCTCTGAAACAAGCCCCACGCTGATCTAAGGTCTAGACTTCATTTACCATCTTAATTCAATACCAACATAAACCATAATATTTGTATTCCACTTTCTGCAGCAGAAAATGTGTTTTACATGGATCACAAGCATCTATGCTCTTACATAACCAGAAGTGCCAAATAAAATTACAAAAACAATGTGAATCAAAGAGATCAGCTAAGAAACTCTAAAATCCATGCAAATTGTATCATTTCCAGACAGAATTCATTCCTACAGGTCGAGTTTGGATAGATGTCAAAATCAGAAAAAGAACTAAATAGACAACTCTTGTTATGAATATCTATGTGCAGTCTATAAGCACATCTTGCAGGGGAGCGGGATATACATGAAGCTAACAAAATTTAATAAACAAACTACTAGTATATTCTATTACCTCAAGGTAACAGTCCTCAGCATACAACAGAGCATGAAAGTAATCCATGTATGTTGACATAGACAAAGGCATCTTGAGGACTCCAGGTACAAGGTCGTTCTCAATCAAAGTACACTTAAAGTCCTTGGGAAAAATGTAAGTAGAAGATGCATTCTTCTCTACCCAAATGTATTTTAGCCTTTGTCTGTATAATCAGACAGCTTGGAGATGCCAAAGACAGGACAGGCTTAGTTGACAGGGGAGGCGGTTTTGGAGACCGCAAGTCTGCAAGTAAAGGATAAGGTACTGATGAATCTGGTTTCAGGAATGAATGGGGCTTCTCAGTTACAGATTCCCATGGTGTCATCTCAGAGAAATGTAAAGAAGGCGGCAACTTCGGGAAAGATGGCAATTGTTTATCAGAAGCCGAAGTTACTTCAGAGGACAATTTATGTTGAGTTGGTGTATTGGCATTGGCACCCCTAATATTACTTTGAGGAATGTTATGATTGGAAGATGTCAAACTGTTTGGCTTCTGAGGGATTTCATCTTGCTTCTTTAGGATTTCACCATGCCTGGTGGTAACTGAAGGTAGCTTGGGATAATGTACAGAATAAGGCAATGTGGATTGAGATGCATATGCTCGGATTCTTATTATTGATTCCAGTAGCTGAAGAGCTGGTAACAGGCTTAACAACCTTATTTCCAGAAGAAGTGTAAGACCCTGAAAAGGAGTTATTATTAGGAGCTCTTTGAAAATCATAGTAGCTCTGGCTCTGATGTTGACTGATTTCCTTTTTCTCATCTTCAACACCAAAAATGTGCTTCAGTATACGAATAAAGAACTGCATCTTTTTCCTTAGTCACCCTATTATCCTGCTAACAAGTGTCATAGACATTTAGTGTGTCCTATAACAAAAGCAAGGTAAAAGAAAGGTGGAATTAAGTCACTCGGAACTAGAGAAAACAATGCAGAAACCATAGATTTGTGACCAAATACATATACATATTAATGAACAAAAATGATTATATGACACAAACCCCATGTGAGAGATCCAGCCACTACAAGATCTAGAAAAGGTTGCAAATCGAAATCTAAAACCCTTATCAATAATATTAACGTATACAAGAATACCAAACAAGACATGTGAAATAACAGTAGAACAGAGAAAAGAATAAGCCAGCATAAGAGATTAATGATGAAGTCGTTCTCCCTGCTTGAAGATACAACAAACTCATAGAGTCTTCTCTAAACTAAAATCCAACAAACTCAAAGCCTTGTATCCAATTATGTGCACAAACACATGGAGAAGTGTAGTGGATAAACATTTATCTACAAGAATAACTATTGCATAAGCTAAATTACACTATGCATTTTAACTTTTGTATTTGACCATTGAACAAATGATACAGGTATATATAAACAAAGTCCATCTTGTTTATTTGCACTTACTTTAGTCTATCCAAGTAAATTGTAAAATGCCGTGTCTCCCTTCTAGACAAACTGTGGTAAGACAACACTTATTCAACCATGCATTTTCTTCTATGCAATTCATGCATGCTTCATACCCTTAGAATAATAAGTTATATACACTGAAGAAGTGTATAGCTCTTAATCAGTTAATCAATGAGATAAGATGCTTCTGCATTGACATCTTTAGAAGTACATTTTCAAGCATTCAATTCTATACTTATTTAATTATTACTACCAATCTTTCCAATTTTCTGCTCATGGTTATCGATCTTAACCTTTTAGGTACCAAAATTGGCATATGACACCAAATTTACCCATCCAACTTTTTTCTATTAGCATCATTCATAAAATTACAGGAACTACTAGTCTGAACAGCTCCCACATAGATAGCTAAAGTACTAAAAATACACATGATGCACATAAGAACAATCCCAAATTTGGCACATAAGAATAATCCCATGCACGTAATATTATGCATATGCAGATCATAAGGTTGCACGGAGGACAGCTGCCCTAAATTCGTATTGTACCCTAAATATGTTATTTAAAAATTATTTTAATATAGGCTTTTGCCTCCTCATTTTTTTCGCTCTACATGATTATTTTAGTATTGGTTTATCCCACAACTTGAATATATGATATTTAGGAATGGTTTATTTATCTACCTGGCAATAAGACAATAAAAAAAATTTATTTGCATTTTGTATGAAATAATAATTTTTTGACCCAAACCCACCAATCACGAACATGTATTATTTGTAAATTAATAAACAAACCTCTATAATACTCTATTAAAAAGTTACTAATAAAATTTTTCATTACTCTGTTTAATCTTTCTCAATTGCTCTATATCTTCTTCATCCCTTACCTTGAACATATCTATTCATTTATTTATTTGAATAGTATTGAATGTTTTTACAATTTATCTTTATTCGTTTTTTTTGCTGCCAATCTGCTGTTGGTGGTAGAGGAACAAGAAAAATCCCATGTATGCCTTTTTAAATAGCATCTAACTCCTCGGCCATGGCATTTTTCCAACACATGTTCTTCCAGGAACTTGAAAAAAGAATTTCCTTTTTATTAATTTCTCTCGTAGACCACCACTCCCTTACCCTCTAGTAATTTGAACCTATAACCTATTTAGGTCATAGAAAAACATCATAAGTTGTATTTCGTTGTCAAATTTATCTTTATTAATTGCTACTTTACAAAAATAAACAACCCAGGATTTGTCTCTTAAAAATAGCCTTGGTTTTCTATGATTTTTTTTTTTTTAATTTTCATGTAAAGATGCAAATATTAATTAAGCTAACTATGCTCTAAAATAATAAACTCATTATTCAAGAATTAATCAATATAGGTTGAAAAACTATAGCTGTTTTTCTCCATTAGATTAGATCGTCTCTATTCTAAAATGGATCCTAAACTTCTACTTAAGATATCAAAATTCACCGGAAAGTTCAAATTAAATACCGAATTTAAAAAAAAAAATTCAATATATTTATGATGTACTTCATTTTCGCCACCAAAGACTATACTAAGTTAAGTGTAAAATTTATTTTGATCGTTGATCAAGTACTAGATATATGTGATAGCTAAACTTTGTACAATTAAAATCTGCCAAATAAATATCTGAAACTCTGAACGAAAAACTCACTTAAATTTTTTATGGAAAGAAACGAACCACCGGCGAGCTAGTGATGATGATCGCATGCATGTCACTTCAAATCCACATGTTGAGGCTCTTTTTTTTTTTTTTGGCTCAATTTCGAGAAGGAAAGAAAACTCAAGGGGCTGTAGGTTAATAAAGGGAAGAAGAAGAAGGCATAACAAAATGTGGAACAAAAGAGTAAATGAAATGATTGTTGTAAAGGTGTGTAGTAGTATTAGTAATACAGAGTCGGTATGCAGTGGACAGTAGAGAGTACGTGGTAGCGGAGAAAGTGCAGCGGTCTTACGTTGGGCTATAATAACTGTAATTAGTCGAAGGTGATAAATGTTCAGAGTCTTATAATTTTTTTTAAAAAATTATTTTTTTAATTTTAAAATTTTATATAAAATAAAATTTTAAAAATATATTTTATTATATTATACAAATATTTAATATATCAAAAATAAATTTTTTTTAAAAAATTATAGATTTTTGCCAAACTTTTATTTTATATTTGATCCCAACCATTACTTTGTGATGTGTTGAAATTGATTAAATTGAGTTACGAGAAATTACAAATTTAGCATACAAACTATTTTTGAAATAATTAAAACACTTTCTATTTTTTTATCCTAAGTCCAATTAATCATTTATCTATAAAGGCTATAATTTAGTCATTCATCTTTTAAAAATTAACGAATTTAATATGTGTAACAAAAATTGTGTAAAAATTAATAAAATCGTTAACAATATATCTATTACAACTTAACGATCACAAATATTCTATTAATGTATGAGCAAATGGCAAAACAGTCGGTATACTTTTAAGATCTACAAATTTCAAGATTTACGATTTCAGTCATCAAACTAATTTTGTAACAAAAAAGATTACTGAACTTTCAAATATAACGTTTTTTGCCAATTTCACTAGTTAACTCTTTTGTTAGTATGTCACTCTCATGGCTCAATCAAAGATAAAATTGTCCAAACAGAAATAAAGATTCCTCCCCTACTTATTACTTTACCAAATATCTAAATAAAATAAATCACAATTAATTACTATTATTAAGGAAAAATGTATATAAGAGAAGGTATTCTAGAAATTTTATTTAAGGTAAAGTTAGTTCCGTCAATATATAAATACAGTATAAAATGAAATCTTAATTCATGGTATGATGATCATTGGATTCAATTCAACATGGTTGAGGTATTGAAGCTAAGAAAGAAAGGGAAAAAAAAAAAAAAAAAAGCCAAGAAAGCAAAATCAAACCTTTTTTTTTTTTTTTTTTGGGTCAGTTTGAGTGAACAGTTAGCATCAACACCACATCATAGACCAGTTTAGCTTTGATCAAAGAATAACATGCAATTAAGAGTTCAAAATCTTACAAAAGAATCAAGTTTATTGATCATAAAATCAGAGAAAGCTTCACTTAATTTTCAAACTGCAATAAAAGCAACAAGTCCAGTTAAGAAAAATGAATAACGGAAATCTTCACACAAAATCTCAAGAAAGAAACAAAAAAGAAACCCTTTTGTAAATGAAATGATTCTTGAAGGCCTTGAAAGTAATTTTTGAACAAAAAAAAAAAAAAATCATAAACAAACTAGATTTTGGAGCAAAAAAAAAAAAAGGGAAAAAAAAAAAAAAGAGTGAGTGAGAAGCAGATCAGATAAATTAATCCAAAGGACATCCTACAAGAGATGTAGACCTTATTGGGTAGTGCCGGAGTAAGAGTTTTTCTTTCTGGGGTAGTTGTATGGATTGTAAATGGATTGAAGAGGAGAAAATGAGGTCAACAAAGAAAAAAAGAGATTGTAGTAATATGGGCTCAGAAGACTAATTAAAGATGAAGAAAACAAAGAAAAGAGAGAAAGACTAGTGTACTAGCGAGCACTAGGAGTAGTAAGAAGTAAATATATGAAATGGTAGCATAAATTAATGTTTGATTATCGAATGTACAATTTGGTGAAGAAAACAGCACCACCCACTCACGCAACAAAAGGAAAGGGTGGGGGCAAAAAGCATATTTATAAAGACAGGATTTAGCACTGAAAAGACAATTAGCCTTGAAGCTCCAACTGCATTTTAAAATTCCTCTTATTCTGATTATGTGAAAGTAACTCCCTCAATTTATCCCATTTGAAGCATTTCAAAATTATGCTCCTATAGTTCAAATGAAGGTAAACTAATAAGTGGAGAAAGGGTTTTTACTTTTGTTTAGACAATTTTGTTCTTGATTGAATTACGCGAGAGGTACATGGCATATATTAATGGAAGAGTTAACTGACTAATTTAATGAAATGTGTAAAAAATGATATTTTTAAAAATTGAGTGAACTTTTTGGCCACAAAATTAGTTTAATGATTAAAACTCATAAATTTTAGAAATATACTAGCTTTTTGGTTGTTTGCTCTTAATGTATCCATAATTTCTAGAGCAAATGGTCTAAAATATCTGCCAAGTATACACTAGTTGTTATTTTAGTCACTAAACCATTTGTATGGCCCAAATAATCACTTAACTTTTAAAAATGTGTCAATGTGATCATTCCGTCAATTTTCTGTTAAATATTTTAACTGCTCTATTTGATTAGTCATGTCACCTACAGTAAACTTTTATAAACGGTAAAAGTATTTCATTTATTCCATTTTATTTGGCATGGTCAATTCGACACATAATTTAAGAAAAGTTGATGTGTAACTAACTATTACAATACTTTTTCCATTGTTGTCCCTCATTCAAATTCAAGATTTGTTGGTTTTGGAGTTTCAAAATTGGAAATTGTTTGTAAAAGTAATTAATGTTGAAACATGACTTTAATGCTATTTTTCGGGACTTAAATGAAGGGTAAAATAGGTAAATCAACCTTCATTTACTTGTCTTTTTAAGGGATGACTAATAAATTAGGACAAACCAAAATAGAAAGAGTGATAAATAAAATGTGACGGAGGGGGTATCAAATAATACTTCTCCTTCTACCCTCCTTCCTCTACCTTAACCCTACTATTAGTACCTCACGATAACTTCCCTTCCCCCTCCTCTTCTTTACCCCCGCTACTATATAACAAATTGATCAACAAACATGAACAAAGGGTTGGCCATATATTTTACATGGACAAAGAAAGAACTAAAAACTGTCCTCTAACATTTCCAGTAAAAGTCTTGAACTTTTTGATTGGCGGAGTAAAGAAGGGGAAATAATACAAATTTAATCAACTGAATATACTCTTATCAAATCTAAAAGATTAAAAGGGAAATAGTACCAATTTGGAGGGCATAGAGTTCCGTAGAAAACATTAAAGTAGATTTGGTGAAAAAAAATCAGAATCAATATTTGCGATGTCAAAAGTTTGCAACAAAAAGGGACTTATGAAGTGTTTGGTTTATGGGTATGAGAAGAAGGAATGAAAATTAAAGTTAATGATATATATAACTGTTATTTGGTTAATCACTATGAGAATGAAAGTATTAAAAAATACTCATTTTCATTCTCCACTTGTGACATGGGTTTCATTTATTTGTTAATTTATCAACATAATGAAATTCATTCCTTTATCACAGTAAACAAATAAAAGAGAATGACATAAATTCACACCGATAATGGAATTTATGACTCCTATTTGATTTTGATTTCCGAATGCGAACCAAACACCTCCTTAGTTTTTGTTTGATAGGGGTTAGAACTGTAGAATCAAATTCTTCTTGTTGCGATTTCATTTCCATGGGGTGGTTATTTTCAGGAAAAAAGACATCATTCAAGGATGAATTGCAATAGGGTGTATATGTTTGGACTAATTGACTTTTTGTTTTTTTTTTTAAGAGTAAATTACTGTAAACTCCCATGTGGTATGGCCATTTGACTCATAACCCTCACGTGTTTTGGAAATATACCTTGAACCCCCATATAGTCTGGACTAAATGGTAAAGTAGACGGAAATCATTCAAATTAACGGTGTTTGAAAAGCACACATTTCGAAGCGAGTGTTTAATGAAAAATATAATTTTCCCCAAAAAAGTTTAGGATAAATTACCTTAAACCCTTATGTGATATACATCTTGAATTCATAACCCCCACATAGTTTTGTAAATATACCCTAAACCCCCAGGTATATCTGTAGTTTGAACTAAATGGTAAAGCAGACATAAATCATTGAAACTAATCATATTTAATATACATGCGCCCCTATTATGAGTTGTTACTTGAAAATTTGTTTTTTCTCCCAAAAATTGTATGGCCAACCTACACTTATTGTTATTTATATAAATTTATTCTCAAATTTGCTACACTTATCTATAATTTATAACCAAAAAGCACAATTACAAGGATGCATAAGGTATTTTTCCGTAAATTTTTTTTATGCATTAATTTACAAAATTTTAATTGTAATAATAAATTAATATCATTTTCTTCATTTAATTATGCAAATTGAAAGCTATAATTTTTGAAAATAGGGAGAAATGAATTTTGATATTAAATTACATATTAGGTAAAAGTACAATTTCAAAAACTATGACTTTGGATATTTTTGTCTGTTTTATCATTGGTCCAGGTCACATGGGGTTTAGGGTATTTTTTTTTTCAAAATATATGGGGGTTATGGGTTTGAGAGTAATACTACATAGATGGGGTTTTAGTAATTTAATCTAATTTAATTATAGGATAAAAACGTAATTTCAACAAAAATCGTTAGTTTAGATGATTTCCGTCCACTTTACCACTTAGTTTAGACCATGTGGGGGTTTAAGGTACATTTTCAAAATACATGGAGGTTATGGGTCAAATGGCTATACCACACGGGGGTTTACGGTAATTCACCTTTTTTTTTAATAAAAATAAAAAATAAACTACTCTACTAAACACTAAATTGACAAGGATGAAAAATAGCTTCTTAAAGCTCTTTTGTCAGGCTGATAGTTAGGATCGAGGAGGGGAAGTTTCAGTGAAGTGCTACTGTTAGTGTTGAGGAAGAGGAGGAAGGGGAGAATTCTTACATGAACTTGGTCTACGGTAGGTGAGATGAATTCCTTGTTCTACATTCATCCAGATTCCCCTAAAGAAACACATTTTAATTAGTTAGAATGATCTGGATGAATATGAACTAAGGAATCCATCCTACCTATCATGGATCGAATCCATTAAGATAAAAATTTTCTAGGGAATAAGAGTGGAAGGAGAAGTTCTTTATTTTGTGTTATTTGACAGTTTTGCCCTTTAAAATAGTCATGTGAATGTCACATGACCAGAACTGAGTATTGAATGAAAAAATAATCGGAATGAGTACATTGATGCATTTTTAGAAGTTAAGTGACCATTTAGGCCATACAATAATTTAGTGACTAAAATAACAATCAGTGTACAATTAGATGACATTTAAACCATTTGCACTAATTTTTATTAAACGCCTTATATTGGTTAATTTTTTTAAAGATAAGGGATCAAATTGGTTTGTTGTGATACATATAGGACCAAATTGATCATATCCTAAAGATAAGGGACTAAATTGATTTTTTTCCCTTTGAAATCTCAAAAGGGTTCTTTAATTTTTTTTTTTTTTCCAAAAATCACTTTTTGTTTTTGAACTATTTTCAAATCCTGTCTCTTATACACATCTAGATGTGTATAAGAGAAGGTCTATTAGCAGAAACTTTCTGTTCTAATTTACATCCTAGTTGTAGTTTGCCCTCTTCGACTCATTTAATAAGTACTTTACCATCTCTTTTGTGTTTTGAGACAAACTTACTCCTATTATTTTAATTATTATTATTTTTCTATTTTTTTTTCTTCTTTTACCTTTCTATTTATTTTCTCTCTCTTGTTTTTACTTTTATTTTTCCACTATTCTCTCTTGCTACAACTAAACAATTATAGTGTTACTTTTAATAATTCAATAATTAAAATTCTGACTTTTCACATGTACCTAAATAATTTAAATTATAAATTATTCATGATTTAACATAAGTAATATATATTATTGTAATATAAAGTTTGTGATTAGCTATTAATAATAAAATTAATAAATAAACAAAGTGAAAATAAAAATTTTGAACTAAAGGAAATTAAATTACTAAATTAGGTAACAATTGAATTTGGTATGTTAATTAAATTATGCTATCCTAACCCTAATTGAGAACTTAGAATTCCCTTAATTGAGGGGTCGTTTAGTAGATTTAAAATATTAAATTATGCTATCCTAACCCTAATTGAGAACTTAGAATTCCCTTAATTGATAATTAATTAGTTAATTAATTAGGAAATTAGGTAACAATTGAATTTGATATGTTAATTAGAAAGGTAGGTAACAATTTTGCCCTTAATAAGAATGGCAAGTACTCAATTATGGAATTAGGTAAATTAATAATTAGGTAAGTAATTAAGTTAATTAATCAATTATTTTGTTTTTCAAAATTTCTCCCTTATTAAGAGTGAATTATATCTTTCTTTAAGAAACAATATAATTTGCCATAATTTTTAACAAGAAAAATATAATTCGCCTCTTAAAGAAATATAATTAATTAATTTATTAACTTAACAATTACCTAATTAATTAATTCAGCAAATTCCCTTAATTGATAACTTACCATTATTAAAAGTGAAATTGTTACCTAATTCCATAATTAACTTATGTATTCCCCTACTTGAAAACTTACCATCATTTTTTTTTTGTTTTGTTCAAACGATAGAATAATATTCCTTAATAATTGTTATCTAACTGGTCTACATTATTGTGAACTTCTTTCTGAAGCCACAAAGGAAAGGAATATGTCCATTAGATAACACCGTTAATAGACAAATCATGAGAAACAAAAACATGACTAGCCTTTTTACATAAGCGATTAACACAAGTAAAGAAGCATTATGTAAACATCAAAGAAAGATAAAGAATGTTAAATAGAAAAATACCAACTAATGCATCATCCGTAGTGCCACTATTAAGGAATGAAATTATGGAAAGAGCATTTGATTCAATGACCACACTACACCAATATTGATTTTCTGCTTGTAATAGAGCAAATCGAATTGCATCTACTTCAACCACCTAAACAGCTACACATCCAATACACTTAGAAGCCCAAGCACCAAGAATTCTGCCAATAGAATCCCTTGCAATATGCCCAAAACTGATAAACCTTCGTTCACATGTACTGTAGCAGAATCAGTATTGATCTTCATATTATCATACCAAGAGATGCAACCCAATGATTAGATGTTTCCAACGAGGAACAAGCTCCAATTTGAATTGCTACAAAAGGAACATCAGAAATTTTTGTCCATTTTTTTATTTGAACAGTGTCATATTCTGAAATACTTAACTAATTAAATACCCATTTATTCCTTGTTTTCTATAGATGCCATAATAGAAAGTAAGTAAAAGTAAGTTGGTTAGAAAGATTCTCAGTTTAGATAAAACACCCAAAGATTCCTAACAATGCATAAAATTATCCTGAAGATATTTTGAAGATGGGCATTTAATGGGGACAACTGCCAAACTAAGTGAAAGAAAGGACAATGAAACATCAAATGTTGAATTGACTCAGAATGTTACTCACACCTTGGACAAATTATATCTGCAACTAAAAATCTATGAGAGAGAGAAATTCTAATAGCGCTATAAGAATGTAAACATCTCCAAATGAAATGTTTATTTTAAGGTTTAAGACTTCATTTCAGTTTTCACAAAGTGGAACGAACAACTTGATAAGATTCAGAAGTATTGCAATGAGGCTTTCCTGCAATACACCATTCTGAATGTGACGAGATTTTTTATCTAAGAAGTAACATATTTTAATATAATAAGAACTAGATTTTGTGTAATGACAAATTCTTTTTATCTTTCTATAATAAAGGACACGAGAAGCTGTAAATAATATCAGCATCTTGTTTAGAAAAAACTTTCCAAACAAGATGTTGATTCTACCCTCCAGAACCAGGCAATAAAAGTTCAAAAACAAAATTTAGATGATAATGAGGTGGTCTAACAGTCACTAGCTTAAAAGTGTATGGTTGAGATAATCATGAATCCTCCTAAATTTTGAAACTTTTACTGTCCACCACAGAAACTCTAGAGATAGTAACCACTAAATTTTTAATAGAAACAAGACTCTTCCGTACTAGGAAGAAGAAGAAGGAACTAGGGCATCAAAAAATAGAATAATTAGGAAAATATTTGGTAATTACTATTTTAATACTTTACTAACTAAAAAAATTTGATATTGAAAATATTCTACAAACTCATTTAGCTAGAAGGGCAAAATTAAAGGATTGAGAGTCCTCAAACCCCAACTTACCAGCACACTTAACATCAAACAATTTTTTCCAATTAACCTAATGAATAGGTCTTTCAATGTTACTTACTCTCTCCCCCTGCACCAAAAATTAGAAAATACAGAACACAACTCTTGTGAATACCTACTAGGAATTTTGAAACTAGACATAACATAAATAGGAAGAGAAATAATAATAGATTTGATTAGCACTTCCCTCTCTGTTAGATTCAATAAATTTCTTTCCAGCTATTGTACAAAAGACCCTTTGCTTCACAAATGAAAAAAAAAACATGCTTTTAGTACTGGTAATAGACATTGGCATCCCTAAGTACTTTGAACTAACCCTATCAACAATGCCCTCCACAATTTGACAAACATGAGACCTGATATGTACAAAAGCGTTTCTACAAAACCAGATAAAGAAGATTTTTCAAAGTTTATGATCTAACTAGAATATGCTGCATATTTTTTGCACAATAGCTTGAATATATTTACTGTCTTCAACATTAGCCTTAAAAACAAGAGAGTATCATCAATAAAGAGTAAATGAGAGATACGAGGCCCCCTACTAATTTTTAAACTAGAAATCTAATGCTTGGCCATAGCTTAGCTTAATAAAGTATTTAAGCATTCAATGCAAAAAAGAAAAGATACGGGGGTAGAGGATCCCCTTGTCTTATTCCTTTTGTTGACTTAAAATAACCACACACATTTTCATTTATATTGAAGAATAACTAACAGTAGAAATGCATTGCATGATCCAATTATCAAGTGGAACAGAGACCCATTTTGTCCATTATCTTTTCCAAAAATTCCCATTCCACTCTATCATAAATCATAGACATGTCTAATTTAACTGCTATGAACACATGTTTCCTTTATGCTTATTATTTAAGTAATAGAAATATTCATGAACAATCATTACATAATTGTCTAAAATTTGTCTTACGGGTACAAAGGCTGATTGGGATATATCTGTGCACTCTGACAAATAGATAACCCTCATTCCAAGATTGCTTGGCCTATATTTATTTCGGCACCACCCTTAAAACGTGGGTTCATTAGAAGATAACAATTTTTGACACAATCTTGTAAAGAGTAGTACACAAATTTACAGATCTATAACAAGATACAAGAGTTGGGACTAGAATTTTAGAGATAAGATAAATGAATGTATGATTAATAGATAAAAAGATGGCCTAATGATTTTGGCACTTACAATTCTTATTAGGCTAATGATTTTTGACACTTACAATTCCTACAATTAGGATTAAACAATTCATCGCTACTTAATGATGAAGTTGCTCTCCCTACTTGAAGATACAACAAACTCATAGAGCCTTCTCTAAACTAAAATCCAACAAACTCAAAGCCTTGTATCCAATAATGTACACAAACACATGGAGAAGGGAACTGATCCCTTGTCACAAAGTTGAAGGCTATCTCCTAATGCAAAATGTAGTGTACTGCATATATATATATATATATATATATATATATGATATATATATATATCTACAAGAATAACTTTTGCATAAGCTAAATTTTCCAACATGCATTTTAACTTTGTATTTGACCATTGAACAAAGTCTAAGGTAATCTTATACATCTACATGTGTATAAGAGTCCCTCTTGTTTATTTGCACTTACTTTAGCCTAAGTAAATTGTAAAATGCCATGTCTCCCTTCTGGACAAACTGTGGGAAATAGCACAACACTTATTCAACCCTGCATTTTCTTCTACACAATTCATGCATGCTTCATACCTTTTCAATAATAAGTTATATAGTTTTGTACACTGAAGAAGTACGTCTAGTTCTTAATCAATTAATCAATGAGATAAGATGGCATTGACATCTTTAGAAGTACATTTTCAAGCATTTAATTCTATACTTTTTAATCATTACTACCACTCTTTCCAATTTTCTGTTCATGATTATCGATCTTATACTTTTTAGGTACCAAAATTGGTGTATGCTACCAAATTGTACCCATCCAACTTTTTTCCTATTAGCATTATTCATAAAATGTTCCATACAACTATCTAGTTGATGCATAATATTAGGAACTAATATTCTGAGCAGCTAAAAGCATGGATAGTGAAGTGCTAAAAATATACATGGGCATTGATAACTCTATTACATAGAGTTATTTTGCCCTTATTTTCTACGCAATTTTGACTATGTTAGTCCCATTCAAAGTGGTTTTATGCATTTTAATATAGATTGCATACTTGATTATGATTTTTAGGAACTTATGTGTATACTAGGATTTTTGGTATATATATGCACTAATTTGGATATAATTGACATTAATCTTGTTAGGTGCATTGTAATTTTTGTGTTGTGGTGTGTTTTGTGGGTGATTTTGATGTTTGGCTATGAATTGAAGAAGTAAAAGAAGCTAAGGATTGGAGTGCAATTAGCTGGAAAAACTCATAGCCTAGTTAATAGCTTTCTTCCACAACTGTGGTAAAAAAATGTAAGCCTTGAAGACCACAACCATGGTTTCCACTTCTCAGAGTCAAAGGTTTCACAAATGCGGTCAGAGAATTAGAAGAAGAGATTCGAGAACCGTGATTTTCAAGCAAAACAAAGAAATCCCTTAAGAACCACGGTCGCTGAATTTGTATAGATAAAATGGTAATTGCAGTTGTGAAGAAAAGTCAATACTTTTGACCAAGCTAAAAAATTGAAGTTACCTTAAAAACACACCTACTAACATATAGTAGGTAGTGTAGTTTAGTCTAGCCTCCTAGGAGGATAGAATAGTCTTGTCAAAACTCTCTTTTCCTTTTTATCTTCAAAATTAATCTTAGCTTATTCCTAGTTGTAAAAACTTAATCTTTTGGTTTCAATTTATTGGGCTTTAATTCTTCTTCAATTTGATATCTATTTTACTTTAATCTATCTTTCTTGCATTTTCATTCTAGTCAAGTTTAAACTAGTTTCTTAGGATTAGTGTAAATCCTTATCCTAGTGGTTAATCTTGCATTTAATCTTGTGTTTTCTTTATTCATAAGCTTTAATTAGTTGTAGGTTTACATTAATCTTAATTTTTTAGCTTAATCATTAACCTACATTTATAGATCTTGCATTTAAGCTTCTTTCCCAAAATAGCAAAAATCAAGAACACTCATAGGATATTCCATTTGTAGTAAATTTCTTCATATCCTCACTTATTTCTCCAATCATTATTCAGTTTCTTTTAAATACTTTCTTAAATTAGTTATTCGAGTAATTTACATTATTGTCACATTTAATGCCTTTTCTTCCATAGTAGTATAGTTTAATGGCTTGCTTGTTTTATTTAGATTTGTTCCTTAATTTACTATATAAAATTGCTTATTTAGTGGTGCAATTTCAATTTCTCTTAGCCTAGGAGCCTTGCATAGTACTTAATTGCCAATCACCTTACTTCTTGCTTAGTCATTAATTGATTTTGAGTAGAATAGCATTATTTCCTCCTTTTCAATTTTTCTAACTAGTTTATAGATTCAAGTGGACTTGTAGTCACTAATCAATCCCTGTGAGAATAACACCCACTCACCACTACATAAAAAACTACATTGTATACTTGTGAGTGTGTGGGTGTTGGTTAGGTAGAGTAGGGTTAATTTATTACATGCTCTTGTATCAAATTACCTAACCTTTATCCATCGAACAAGTTTTTGGCACCGTTTTCAGGAATTTGATTTGCAATGGTGATATTAGATCTGAGCGAGTCTCACTAGATTAGACAGTTTACTTTCTTAGTTAGTACTTTTAGTTAGGATTAGTAGTAATTGCATTTTATTTTACGTATTTCTTATTTTTGGGTATTGTCATTGGACTTGACTTTCACTCTTGTTGTGTAGTTGATGGTCCAAGGGACACATTCATCAAGACGATCCTTAAGACGTTTTGATTGGGAGATTGAACGAACAATATCCCAACTTTGAAGGAAGCAAGCACAACAAGAAGAAGGCACTAGTACAATGGCAAATCCTCCATTACATGATTGAGGTTTCAATGAGAATCTTAGGCATGATGATTAAGAAGAAGTGGTGGGTAATATTGGAAGCAAACATGGAATCGGTAATGGTTTGATTGAAGAATTTGGTAATCATGAGAATAGTGGAAATGTGAATGGTCGACTCCTTAGAGATTGTGCGACACTAAATTTTGAAGAGGCCAATTCAAGCATTGCCTAAATGCTCGTGCAAGCTAATAATTGTTAAATCAAACCTTCCTTGATACAAATGCTACAAGCTCATTCCGTGTTTGGAGGAGGCCCAAATGAAGACCCGTACATGCATTTGATAAATTTTGAAGAGGTCACTGACACTTTCAAGCATAATGGCATAAGCCCAAACTATGCGAGACTGCGAGCTTTCCCATTTTTATTAAGAAATAGGGCAAAATGTTGGCTCCAAGGACCTTCACCTCTTGGAATCAATTGGCCAAGAGTTTCTAGCAAGACAGATTACTTCCCACCATCAAGGACCGCTAAACTTCAGAATGAGATTACTTCCTTCAAGCAAGATGTGGGAGAAGGGCTTCGTAAATCATGGGAGCAATTTAAAGAGTTATTAAGGAAGTGCCTGTAGCATGCTATATGATTGTGGCTTCAAATTCAAACCTTTCACAATAGTCCATAGACCAGGTCTATAGTTGATGCTTCCGCGGGGAACCATTGTACTTTGATGCACTGGAAGAAGCTCAATCTTTATTGAACCACATGGCCTCAAACTACTATTACCATAGTCCAATTGCTCAAGCCAGTGCACAACCACAACAAGCCCAAGCATACCAAACCCAAGCACATCAAGAAGGTGTTTTGAATTTGAACCAAAATGACGCAGCGTTATATAGCTCAACAAAGTTTGATGATGATGCAATGACAAATTTGACAAGAGTGATGGAACAATTTGGTAGAAAAATCCGGTGAATTTTGTGTCTTCGAGGCCTATAGGACCTCTTACTTGTAATTCTTTTGCGGTGGAAACCACTTTAATGGGGGTTGTGAAGCTCCCACGGAATCAAATGAGCAAGCACAATATATTTCATCACCCATCAAGCTCAAGAAACCCTCCTAGAATCTATGAAAACACCTATAATCCTTCTTGGAGAAACCAACATAATTTTTCATGGAGTAATAATGCTTCTAGCTCAAATTCCCCACAACAAAACTTCTTTTATCACGTTTCATCATCCCGAACCTATCAACCACCTCACCAAAGAAATGCTCAATCTTATCAACCCCAACCACCAAGACCCCCAATCTAACCTCCAAACTATTCCTCCCACACCTATAATGACCATTTACAAAAGGATAACTTCAGGAGATAAGTGGAAGCTTTGAGGAGGGAGAATGAGCTTTTGAGAGAAAATCAAAAGCTAGAAAGTGAAAACCAAAGGTGAGAAAGTGAGAGCTTTAGGAAGAATCAACGAAGAGAGATGGGCAATTTGAGGGCCATAACGTAAAACTTGAAGATCATCCAATTAGCATAATTGGCTTGTCAAAACAATAAGAGACCGGTGGGGCTTCACCTAGTGACACCATTCCTAATCCAAGAGACAATCATGGAAAGGAACAAGTGTAAGTGGTGACCCTTAGGAATGGTAAAGCTTTGGAAGAGAAAGTGGATGTAAGCTCCAATTCAAATGAGGAGGAAGTTGAGAAATGTGTAGATGATGAGATGGAAAAGGGGAAGTCTTCTAAGGGCATGGTTGAAGAAAATGAAATACCTAAAAAGTCCCTTACACAATCAAACGAAAGCAAGGATTCCGTGGCATCATTAACCAAACAAGTTAGAGTCCTATTTCTACAAAGGATGAAAGAGGATGAAAAGACAAGAAAACTAAAGAGGTTCCTAAAAACATTCAAGAAAATTGAGATAAATATTCATGGAGGCATTGGAGAATATGTCTAGTTACGCCAAATTCATGAAGCAATTGTCACAAGTACAAGAAAGTTGATGGAAAATGAGATATTGAGCCGTCTGAACGAAGGGTCTAGCGCCATAATCCAGAAGATCCTCTCTCCAAAATTGAAGGATCCTGGCTCATTCTCAATCCCTTGTGAGATCAAAGAAGTGACCTTTAATAGAGCACTATATGATATCATAGTCTCAATCAACATCATGCCTCATGCTACATTCAAAAAGTTGAGTGGAGATGGTATGAAACCAACCAATATGCTGTCTCCAACTAGCGGACTGAAGTATAAGGCAACCGATAGGGATCATGGAGGACGTGATAGTCAAAGTAGGCAAAGTATTCCTCCCCGCCGACTTTATAGTGCTAGACATGGAGGAGATATGATGACTCCGTTGATCTTGGGAGACCATTCTTGGCTACCGGGAGAGCAATCATTGATGTCCAAGAAGGGAAATTACAATTTAGAGTCAACAAGGGCATTGTTTCATTCAATGTTTTCGATTCATTAAAATACCCTTCAATTCATGATGATGTAATGAAAGTTGATAATTTAGTTGATGATTTTTGCAGGGTGAAACATTCAAAGAGCAGCCCATGAACTTGATGTGCTTACCAGCCGATGATGATGTGGATATTGGTAAAAACCAACAAGAAAGCATGGATAATGGTGATCAAGACTTGAGCAAGGGAACAAATTCTAAGAAGTATAGGTAAAGAGGGTCTCCAACCAATGAAACCCCTAAAGCTGAGCTCAAGCCACTCCTTTCACATCTTAAATATGTTTTTCTTGGTAGTAATAAGTCTCATCTTGTTATTGTGAGCTCTTTGCTTTCTTGTGTTGAATTGGAAAAATTAGATGTTGTGTTGAAAAAGAATCGTGGGGCTATTGCTTAGAGCATTGACAACATCAAGGGATAAGCCCAACCCTTTGTATGTACAAAATCCTCCTTAATGATGACTTCAAATTGTGTAGTCAACCTCAACGTAGGTTAAACCTAACCTTAAAAGGGGTAATTAGAAAGGAAATTCTTAACCTTTTAGATGCAGGTGTCATATACCCCATAAGTGATAGTGCATCATCCAATGGGTAAGTCCAACACAAGTGGTACCAAAGAAAAGGGGGATATCAGTAATAGTGAATGAGAATAACGAGTTGATCCCGTCTAGGATAGTGACCGTGTGGCATATATGCATAGACATTAGAAAGCTTAATGAATAGGAAATATTACTTCCTATTGCTTTCTAGATGTTTATTTAGGTTATTTTCAAATAGTTATACCCCGAAAGACCAAGAAAAGACAACCTTTACTTGTCCCTATGAAATCTTTGCTTACCAGCGGATGCCCTTTGGGTTGTGCAATGCCCCGAGCACATTATAATGATGCATGTTTGTCATTTTTCATGACATGATTGAAAAGTTCATTGAAGTTTTTTATGGATGATTTTAGTGTTTTTAGTGATTCCTTTGATTCTTGCATGCAAAATCTTTCTTGTGTGCTTAAAAGATATGAAGAAACAAACTTAGCTTTGAATTGGGAGAAATGCCATTTTATGGTCAAAGAGGGAATTGTCGTAAGTCATAGGATTTATGATTTCTTCTAAGGGAATAAAGGTGGATGGGGCTAAAATAGAAGTCATTGAGAAATTGCCATCTTCAACTAATGTGAAGGGGTGAGGAGTTATTTAGTCATGCTAGTTTTTTTCGGCATTTCATTAAGAATTTATCCTTGATCTCTAAACCATTGTGTGCTCTCTTGCAAAAGGATGTTCCCTTTGATTTTAATGAAGAATTTTTGCATGCTTTTAATCATTTGAAGAATGCTTTGATTGCCGCTCTGGTAATAGTTGCTCCAAATTGGAATTTGCCCTTTGAATTGATATGTGATGCAAGCAATTATGCCATATGGGTGGTTTTGTGTCAACGTATTAACAAAGTGTTGAATGTAGTCTATTATGCTAATCGTACGTTGAATGATGCTCAAATTAATGACTCAACCATTGAAAAAGAACTTCTTACAATTGTGTTTGTTTTTGATAAATTTAGGTCTTATCTTATCGAGAACAAAGTGACCGTTCACACCAATCACTTGGGTCTAGTCAAATATCTTCTTTCTAAGAGTGATACCAAGCCTAGACTTATACGTTAGATATTATTATTGCAGGAGTTTGACTGGGAAGTGGTAGATAAGAAGGGTAGCAAGAACGTCATGCCCGACCACCTGTCAAGATTAGAAAGGCCGATAGGAAGGTTAGGTGAAGAGATGTCAATTAAGGAGCACTTTCCAGAGAAACAACTATTGGTGGTTCAAGGGTCTATGCCTTGGTATGCAAACTATGTGAACTTTCTAGGGGCAAAGGTGAGCCCCTCGACCTTGGCTCAAATCAAAGGAAGAGGTTCTTCTCGGAAGCCAAATACTATAATGGGATGATCCCTATCTTTAACGTTAGTGCCAAGATCAAGTGATTAGAAGGTGCATTCAAAAGGAAGAAGTTCAAGGTGTACTCTACCATTGTCACTTCTCATTGATGTGAGGACACCACGGTGCAACAAGGACGGCGGCTAAAGCGCTACAAAGTGGACTATTTTGGCCAACACTAGCTTCAAAGATGCAAGAAGTTTAGTCCTCCAATATAATGAGTACTAACGTGCCGGAATATTGACCAAAGAGAATGAGATGCCTTTGAATAACATAATGGTTTGCGAGGTGTTCAAAGTGTGGGGCATTGATTTTATGAGACCATTTCTTTATCACACAACAATAAATTCACACTTGTAGCGGTGGACAATTCGTAAAATATCTAGTTATAAAATTTATAATTTTCTAATCCAACTATTAACTACATAACGTATTGCAAGTGTACGGGATCAATGGTATATAGTCGAAGTAGGGGTTGAACCCTTAAGGATTAGTTAAGCAATTACTAGTTATTTGACTGAAACGCTATTTGAAGAAATCATTATGGAAGAGATTTGACTAAATTAATATAAAAGATAAATCTATAATTAATCTATGAAAACAATAAACTACTCTACCATTAGAGTATGAAAGCAATTAAAGAAACATTAAATTGAAGGCATGAAAAAAATACTCTAAACCCTATGTATCCAAAAGCAATTAAAAGGACAATGAAACTAGAATTAAATGGTGTAATAGAAAATATTTAAAAAAGATTCAAGAATGTTTATCTACTGAAGAATAGCAAGTTTTCAGTCCAATGTTGTCAATGTTGAACCTCTCTTTAACTCTTCTTGACAAATAAAGAAAACTCTAATCAAATCTTGTAGCCCCCAAAGGGAAATTGAAAGAAAAATCATAATTTTCAAGTCCTAAACCCTCTTATTTAAAATTTTTAAATGGTACATAGTGAAGGGCTCTGAATAAGCTTTGAAACACATATTTACAGGCCTAAAATAGGCAACCGAAGGCCTAGAAAACACCAAAATCGCATAGCAGCCCAATACGCGTACATGTGCATGAAAACTCACGCGTGTGCACGAGAAGATCACCCTAGAACTTTGATCCTGGAATTTGCACACATGCTCAAGGATTCTCGCGCATGTGCACGGTTTCCAGTGCATATGTACCAATTTTCACCTCGTTCTGACCTTGATAGGGCGTAAGAATTTGGAAAAATGTAAAACATGAAAGTTGTAGCTCTTCCTCTTACCTTTTCAAAGAATCTTAAATCACCTCAATCAAAATTTGGACAAGAAAGTTATGTTCAAAATACCAAACAATGTCCAAACTGCTCCCATGCTTGTGCACATTTGTTCCTTGTGATTTCTCTTCGTCTTTTTCACCCTTAAGAAATTAGGTACATGATCTAAACACAATCCTAAACACATAAAAACATAAATATAAGTTAAATAATATCAAATAAACACTAAAACACTATACTAAACATATATTAGCACTAGTAGAAAAAAAATGTACGAAAACAAACACATAAAACCTAAAAGCGCCAAAACTAGTGCAAAATCGTACGAAAAAGAATAAGAACAACCGTAATTTCTTAAGGCTATCAATGGATTATGTCTCCAAGTGGGTGGAGGCCATGGCACTCCTAGCAAATGATGCTCGAGTGGTGGTGAACTTTGTGAGAAGAAACATATTCTCAGAAGGTTTGGAGTTCCGAAGGCCATCATTAGTGACGGGGGAATGCCTTTCAAGAACTCTTTGTTCGAATCCGTCTTATCCAAATATGTAGTCACCCATTAGATTTCCCTCGCATACTACCCTCAAATACCCGGTCAAGTGGAGGTCTCAAACCAAAAATTGAAAAGAATACTTGAGAAGACCATGAACTCGTCGAGAAAGAATTGGTCCAAGTAGTTAGACAATGCATTTTGGGTATATAGGACTACTTTCAAGACACTTATTGGGATATCCCCGTATAGGATGGTTTATGGTAAATCATGTCATCTACCGGTTAAGATTGAGCACAAGGCATACTGGGCTGTGAAGAGCCTTAACTTTTATTTGAAGGGGATGGGTGAGAAAAGGCTCCTTGATTTGAATGAGCTTGATAAATTACGAAGGGAAGTATATGAGAGTTCAAGGATATATAAGGAAAGGATTAAGGAGTGGCATGACAAACATATTTTAAGGAAAGAGTTCAACAGTTCGTGGACCTAGTATTGTTGTACAATTCAAGGTTGAACTTCTTTCCTGGGAAGTTCAAGTCAAGTTGGAATGGGCCTTAGATGTGTATATGCAGCCTCGCTGAAATCCTATGGTACGGTAGAGTTACAAGAAAGCGAGGGGAATTTCAAGGTTGACGACCATCATCTCAAGCTCTACTTTGGATGAGTGATTGAAGAGGAATGGGAAATTGTTCCCCTTACCCCAACTTGATCTCACATGCCAAAGTCGAGCCAACGACTATAAATAAGAGCGCTTCATGGGAGGCAACCCAAGTTTCTTGCTCCTTTTACTTGTTTATACATTGTTTGTTTGTGTCTAAGAAATTTAGTTACTTCTTGATATTATTCTTGGGTTTATTTTGGTTGAAATGTTGGTAGAATATCTCTCTAAGTCTATATTTTCATGTTTGCAAGTAAGGAAATAGCCAAGGGAAAATTAAGAGGAAAGGCTGAAAAATGGGTGAAAATTTTTTCTAAGTTTTCACAAACGCGGTTTTCTTAATATTGAAAACCATGATTGTCAACTAAACTTTGGCCACAGGAAATTTGAGTGCCTCTCAAAACCGCAATTACCAGAAGGTTTTAACACTTAAATTTTCTAAGTGCCCAAGACCGCTGGTCTTAAAGTTTTAAGTTTTATTTTCAAAACTGTGGTTTTCAGTTCAAAGTTCTTGAAAAAATTTTCTAAGTGTTGAAAACCGCAATATTAACATTTTCAAAATCGCGGTCTTCAATTGGAACTTGGCCACTAAAAGTTTGACGCGGTCTTAGAACCACGGTCAGGAGTTTGAAAAAAAAATTTCTAAGTGTTGAGATTCGCAACTTCCAAAATGAGGGAATCGTGGTTGTCAATTGATTTTGAGTCTCTAGAAGTTTGACTACGGTTCCAAAACTGCAGTGATTAATTGAGTTTTCAAAAAAATTTCTAAGTGTTAAGAACCGTGGTCACCAAATTTACACTTTCATTTCAGTGACTGCAATTACCAACCTCTATTTTCAAGAAAACCCTAATTTGCTTGGATACTGCAGTTTTCAATTTTCAATTCAAAAAATCTACAATTGCGATATCCAAGCCCCAGAGTATAAATACATTTTTTGCAATTTTTTTTTCCAGAAAAACCTTCCTTCTCAAAAATTTTCAGCAACTTTTTCCCTTCTTCTACCTCTTCCTTGCACGATTAGCACCCCTAAACTCATCCCTTTCACTATCAATTCATCTCCTAGTTCCACCTAGTCCATAATTGCTTGGAAATTGAGACTTATCTACACTGAAGCGCTTACAAAGGTGACGATTTTGACACCATTTACTGGTAAATTCGTTCCAATTTCTCTTGTGGTTATGATTTATCACGTTTTTGGTTTTAACTTGGTGTTAGTTTGTAGTTGTTCTCCGTATTTGTGAAATTGTGCTCCATTTTTGTGCCTTATTCTTGCTAAATTCCTAACATTAATCAAATGGCAAAGAATAAGAGTAAAAGAAAGGTAGTATCAACGGCTCCGGCCGGTAAGCTAAAAGAAAAATGGGCACGAGTAGTGGTAGTACCGATGTTGGGTATGATGATGGCATCTTTGTGAATACTAGGGCAGCAAAAATTTTCAAAAAGCACAGTATTATCCATGAGAGAAGTTTTGACACTTCCGAGAGTTGGGGAGAATTTGAAAACTTTAGGATGGAAATTGATAAGCAATTGAAAGAGAGAAATTGGTTGGCCCTCAATGAAACAACTCTGGTAGGAAATATTAATTTAGTTAAGAAGTTTCATTACAATTTATATTCAATAGAGGACGACAAGATGTTCGTTAGAGGGAAGTAGGTAGAGATCACACTCAAGAAAATTAATGCATTCTTTAAGCCACCAAATTTGAATGGTAGTGAGTATGGGGATTTGATGAACCCAACGAATGGGGGTCCTAACTTTACTAAGGTTTGGCATAAGCTTTGTGAAGGAGAACCTAATTAGGATTATAATGCACCCAAAATAAAATTCTTTCAAGAAAAAGCATATGCAATTCTATTGCTCAAGATTTGGTTGTACTTTATTAGTTGCAAGATTCTTGGGATCACCACTTTCAGTTTAGTGCAGCGAGAGAAAGCTTGTTTAGTTTTTGGGATTTTTGAGAACTTAAGTACTGATTTGGGCAAAACCATTTACTATTAGTTCTTGAGAAATGGTAGATCAGGGAAACCTTCATTTTATCTGCCTGGTCATGTCACATATTTATGTGTTAATAAGGATGTCCTAGCTTTGATGGAGACGAGGAGGTAAGGCCGAAAGGAAAAATCAATGGTGTATGTGTTCGCAACATGTTGAACGAATTTCAAAGGTACAATCTAACAAATGTGGCACCCAGAAAACCTCCTCAAGCACAAGTTCAAGCATTCCCACAAGAACAAAGCGCACCTGGCCCACAGGATACACATATAATCCCCCTTAGACAGACCATGAAATGGAAGAGCTACATGCCTACTGAACATATAGTCACAAGGCCCTGCACAACAATTGACACTTTTAGGCCAAGCTACTTAATACCATAACTCTGGAGACTTGGGTCCATCCACATCCTCCTCTATTATGGCATTTCGGGGCACCTTGAGGCTAAACTTCCTTCTACCCGCATGGTGAACCACAATCATGAGAAGATGATAAGAAGAAGAAGGAGGAATGGATGCTGAATTAAAGAATTCAAGCGATGATGCCTATGGAGAAGATGACGAACAAGAGGGAGGGAATTTCTGAGTAGCCATCCCCGCATAAGCCAAAGAAGACCCTTTACTTTGCCTATTTACTGCTTTATTCCTATTACCCCTTTTTATAATTTCTTTGGCTGAGATTTAGAGAGATACATTCCTATACATTTCATTTCATTTCTGGATTTTTAGTTTTTTATTGGTAGTTCTAGTAGTTATGTCGTTAAATAATGCTTTTGGTAAAATTGGGTCCTAAATAGATGCTTGATTAGTATGGCCCATTGACATGGTTTAGTTAGATTTTGAAGGGTGATTGTTGGCCCATTAGTTTAGGATGAGTGGCATTATAACACTCATCATTACTAATAAGATGGAAAGTGTGGGGGTGTTCTTATATGGATGTGTTTGGTTGGTATATTTGGAATGAATTGAATTGACTTAGTACATTGAGATGCATTACTTGTGCATAATGGCTTTTAAGTGTTTAAACTCTACCAATTGTTCTATTACTTGTTCAATTGTTCTATTACTTGTTTAAAATTGTTTTTCTTAGCTAGTTTAGGTGTTAAGCTCTATTTTGGTAGTAAGTATTGTTTGAATGCCATATTAACCTCTTGGTTCATTTAGTTTAAATATGTAGAAATTTTTAAAAATTGGTAGATAGTGTAGAAAGAAATGATTTGAGCCTCTTTGGTCATTTTGCATGCATTGCATTATTGAATGTTTTGTGAGCCAGTAAGGTTTAGTTAGGACATCAGCTAGGTAGTGTAAATTCCCTGTTTACTATACAATCGGATTTTGAAAATGAACTAGGCATTTTTTTGTACCGTTTGAGCAAAAATGCTTACCCAAATACCTTTTTTATTATGACGCTAGTGTCCGGGTTTGAGCCTATAAACCTCATTTTTCTCTGGGTAACCACATGATTTAACCACTTCCACTTTAATGAATTTCTATCCCTTCATCCTATCACCTTAGTCAAATTTGGACCTAAAGCTTTGAATTGTGATATGATGGTACGAAGTTGTACCTTTTGTACATTAGTTTAGAAATTGAAGTATCTTTGATTAAATCATTTACGAATTTCCTTCTTGTAAATTAGATGTAGTTGAGTTATCTTGTATTTTCTTCAAAAAATTCTTATTCTCTTCAATTCTACAATGTTGGTAGTACATTTTGTAATAAAACAGAATCCAAAAGATCTCCTGAGGCTTAGATACAATGTTTCAATGCTTCAAGTGATGATTGGTTCAATTGTAGAGGTTATTGGGATTTTTGTTTATGGGTTAAGGTCCCTAAATTTCTCATGAATGACTAAGGTGACATTGAACCACTTTTATCCAAAATTTTATCCGACCCTTACCAATGGACCTTAGCCTTCATTACAAGCTTAGAAAGTCCTACGGGATCTTTAATCTGGGCTATAAATCTTAGAGATTAATAGGGTGACACATTAACTTGATTGATGTCCCTAACTAAGTTTTATGGTGTCCAAAAACATCCTTGTATGTTCACTTGCATTCTAAAATGTGCTTAAAATAAGTTTTAGTGATCTTTCTACAATTGAAGCCGATTTTTAAAAAATTTGATTCATTTGCTCTTGATCGCCTTGGAATTGAATTAGTATTTTCTTATTACTTCAATTGTCAATATGAGCTGTGTACTCGAACTAGCTCTACTCCTTTTAACTTAGTAAGTGTTGGACCATATTTAGTTTGTTGAGTTAAATTGCCATTTGCACATGTTGAATACCTTCAATTTTCCAGGTCAATTTGTTTTCATTTCTATTGGTGGTGTACTTAGTTCTTTTGTATCTTGTTTTGCTCGGTACTAGCAAAATGTTAGTTTTGAAGGTGTGATAACTCTATTACATATTATTTCCGAGTTATTTTGCCCCAATTTCTTTAGCAATTTTTATTATGTTAGTCCCATTCAGAGTAATTTTACACATTTTAGTATAGATTTCGTACTTGATTATATTTTTTAGGAATTTATGTGTATACTAGGATTTTTGGTAGATATATGCACTAATTTATACATAATTGATATTAATCTTGCTAGGTGCATTGTAATTTATATGTTGTGGTATGTTTTGTAGTTGATTTTGATGTTTGGCTATGAATTGAAGATGTGGAAGAAGTTAGGGACTAGAGTGCAATTAGCTAGAAAAAGTCAAAGTACGGTTAACAACTCCACAACCGCGGTAAAAAAATGTAAGCCTTGAAGACAACAACCGTGGTTTCCACTTCTCAAAGTCAAAGGTTTCACAATTGCGATCAAGGAATTAGAAGAAGAATTTTGAAAACTGTGATTTTCAAGCAAAACGAAGAAATCCCTCAAGAACCACAGTCACTGAATTTGTATAGATAGAATGGTGATCACAGTCATATACTTTTGACCAAGCCGAAAAATTGAAGTTACCTTAAAACACATCTATTAACATATAGTAGGTAGTGTAGTTTAGTTTAGCCTAAACATAATAGGATAGAATAGTCTTGTCAAAAGTCTCCTTTCCTTTTTGTCTTTAAACTTAATCTTAGCTTATTCCTAGTTGTAAAAAACTTAATCTTTTGGTTTCAATTTATTGGGCTTTAATTCCTCTTCAATTTTATATCTATTTTACTTTAAACTATCTTTCTTGCATTTTCATTCTAGTCAAGTTTAAACTAGTTTCTTAGGATTAGTGTAAATATTTATCCTAGTGGTTAATTTTGCATTTAATCTTGTGTTTTCTTTATTCATAAGCTTCAATTAGCTGTAGGCTTTCATTTAATCTTATTTTTTAGCTTAATCATTAACCTACATTTATAGATCTTGCATTTAAGCTTCTTTCCCAAAATAGCAAAAATCAAGAACACTAATAGGCTCTAGTGTATATTCCATTTGTAGTAGACATTTCTTCATATCCCCACTTATTTGTCTAATTATTATTTAATTTCTTTTAAATACTTATCAGAGTAGTTCAATTTATTGTCACAGTTAGTGCTCTTTCTTCCATAGGAGTAGTATTGCAAATTATCTATTAGAGGTAGAAAATTAGACTAGTGTAGTTTAATGGCTTGCTTGTTTTATTTAGACTTATCCTTGATTACTATTTAAAATTGCTTATTTAGCCTGTACTTATAATTGCTCTTAGCCTAGGACCTTATCATAGTACTTAATTGCCAATTACCTTACTTTTCAATTTTACTTGTACTTTATGTCTAGTCTTAGTATATTGTGCCCTTTTAGTTGTTTAGTTATTATGCTCTTTGTTTGCATAGCTTGTTTAGTGTATTTATCACAATATTCCAGGAACTATTGTATGATTTTCCAAAAAAAAAAAAAAAAAGGAAGAAAAGAAAGAGAACTCTATGTAATTTTGATTTCTTCCTCTTGTATTTCCATTAGCTTGATCTGAAACCCAAAACATATAAAATAGAGAAAAAAATTGTCATAATAATCAAGCACAATCAAGTATAAGACTAGTTTTTTGTCCAATATATAAAATATTTTTGTTTCATTCTTGTATATATAATTTGGCTAGTTATGGCCTAGTTATAATTAAAATAAAAACTTACCCTATCCGTGTCATTTTAATTGTTGTTTTAACTTGGTATGCAAGAGTTAAGAAAATTATTAAATTGTGTCAATTTTATAAAAAAAAATATTTTAAAGTGATTGAATTACTCTCTACATTAATATTCCCAATTATATAATCCCATTCTATTGGTATGACACTAAGGGTAAAAGTTCGAAAATATTATTTAATACTTCCCAAATTTTTTAAAGCGATATATAATTTGACACAAAACAAGTTGTCCAAAAACAAATGAAATAAAACAGAGGAAATATCTAGGACATAAAAGCAATGTCTCAATACTTGAAAAAGATTACAAATTTAGCTTCTAAATTAATTTCAGTCAAATTATTTAATCTTTGTGCCTCTTAATATTGATTTTGTTTTTCACAAAAAAAAAATTAATTAATTTTGTTTGTTCATACGAGTCTCATAAAATTTAAACTACAAAATAACGATCAAATGACCAAAAGTATTGTGGGTGTAGAGAATTTTTTAAACCAACGAGTATAGATGTATGTCACGTATTCATAATTAAATATAGGGAAAATCGTACAGAAAGTCCCTCTAATATTCAAAAAAAAATTTCAGTCCATTGAATATTTTTGATGAGTTTTAGTCCCTCAGAAAATCTAAAAGTATGTTTTAGTCTCTTATTACAATTTTGATAGTCTTTTCTGGCCAAAATACCATCGAAATTGTGATAAGGGATCAAAAGTACTTTTAGATTTTTTGAGGAATTAAAACTCATCATCTTCTACTTAAATGACTATAAAATATTTCCTAAATATTCAAAGGACTATTTGTATTATTTTCTCTTCACATTATAAACTATGAAAGGAAAAAAATGCAAAATGTTGCCCATGAACAAATATTTTTCTTCCTTGTTACTTGTAACAAATACTCGAAGTACTGACGTGCCAGATATTAACTTAGAGAAAATTGGATTCAGTTGGTCGGGCACTAGTCTAATATTCTTTAACTAGCAACCACATTAGACATCTCTAGATTAGTATAAGAGACAATCTACATTAGAAGTCTCTCATTAGTTGCTAAAGAATTCGGAGCTTGCTAGGAGCTTTTTCCATCAAGTATTTTTGTATTTGTGAACTTAAAGCTAAAAATTCAGAAACTTGATTGATTGATTTGTATAACTGAGAACTTCTAGATGGTTCTTATACATCTTCAAGATTCAAAATAGCATTAAGTATCAGAAGACACGCATCAATACTAAATAAGGTTAAATGAATATTCCCTGTCTCATGGTGTGGTCAATTGGTGAATATAAAAGACGAGATTAATTAACACTAATGAGCAAGCATTGAGTTAAAAAATAACTAAACTATGGACATTTGTCAATAGGTTGCATACGTCTCCGAAGCAGTTAATGCTTTTTTTTCCAATCGTCTCCTAATATAGGATAAAGAGGCTCATCCTCTAAATTTAAAAATGATAAAGTTCTCGAAATATTTAATTTTATCCTATACTTATATTGAAGTATTATAAAAATTCAATCAAAATGAGAGCTTCCTTGTATCATCATTATTTTTTTTTTTAAAAAACACAATCTGAATTTACTGATTACAGCACTAAGCAGCTTTTAAATAATGGCTTACAAATGCTTCCTTTTTCCAAACACCGTCTCATATTTTTGGATTCCAAGTACAAACTAATTTATACTCTCAAAACTCATCTACCAATTTTAACCACCACAACCGCAAGTGCTGGTGGCCGATTCCAGAGAACTGAAAGCCCCCTTGAGCTTCAAAACCCCAATTTGCTCATCCCTATCGTCTGGACGGCCAAAATCTCATTCAACTGTCCTCGGCCAAAATTTCATTTATAAAGATTTGAGTTGTATATTTAGTATGTGATTTATTTGTAACTGTGTCTTGAATATCTATGAACCAATCATACAGCAAATTGGTAATCAGATGACCCAAATCACAAAAAGTGGACTACCAAGCTTAGTACGGATGCAAATAAATAGGAAACCTCAAATATCAGAAGCTTGTGCACTAAAGGAAAAACATAAGCCATCTAGAACATTCTGAAAACCACTCTAAATACTAGTAGATGCACTCATAACGAACTTGCAGGACCAGCACACTGAAAACTTACCCTCTTTCATCATTACTGTTAGACTACGCATAGAGAGTTTCATGTCAAGAAAAACTAATGTTTTCGAGATACAGTAATTAGGAAACATTTTGACAACCATTCAAACAATATACCAATCAGTAAATTGCACATCCGGCATACTATAAATATGATCTCATCTTCCAGAATGACTTTTCCCAGTTCCCATCCAATGCAGCATCAGAGGGTCCTGTTCATGGAAGCGACAATATTCCACTCAAGATGATGTTACACAGCTAATTTCTCTTTCCATCACAAAGGAAGCAAAAGAAAATCCAATTCACAAGTACCAAAGCAATCACACAGGCAAAAGTTGAGATATCTCACAAATGTCTTATCTACTCTCTAAATGAGATCGGCCACATTCATTGGCATTTCATCAATTTGGGTACTGTAGTATTGCTCAATATCTCTTAATATCTTGATGTCATCACTCTTAACAAAATTTATTGCAACACCCTGAAAGAAAAAAAAGAAAAAAGGACAGAGAGAGAGATCAGAAGAGTGCAATCAACAAGCAGTACAGAAAGACTAGAAAGCACATCAGAAATGACAACATCAAGATAAATGATACGGAGTAATCAACATGTGTCACTCACCGAATTTGCTAAAGTTTGCTAGACTTTGACCGGTGAGAAAACAACAGTTTTTGGTAAACAAAAAGTGGCATTGCAGCAGCAAAGGTCTACTAGCACCCCTCAATAACACACCCCCCACCACCCCACCCCCCCAAAAAAAATGAAAAATAAACAGCAGAATTGTCATGCAAGTTTTACACAACATAGTATCTGTTAAGGACTGCAACTAGATTATCTATATGAGTTGCAGCAATTGGCACTGTTTTTAATCTAGTGATCATGAGCAATGCCATATATGATTTTAATTATGACTATGTTCGGCCAGTACTTTATTATGTGCCTATCAGCTTGCAATCTCCAGAGCAGAAGCATTTAAAATGAATACTCTACACGGAAACAGAACATATCTCCACCACACTGAGGCTAACACAACACCTATACATTGAGGATACGCGACAAGTTCTTCAAGGTTTAGGAATAACCAATCTCCATCACAATCAATGGATAGCCTACAGTCAACTTTTTATACCATTTGTAAGTTAAAAACTGTTAAATGCAACATACTTGAAGCTAATATTTTTATTCAACTGAACTTGGAAAATTCTCTCATTTTGACTTGAAAATTACAAGTTTGAAAATCTGCACCTGTGATGCATATATACATATCACGCATTTAAACAGACACACACACACACACACACACACATTTTATGTATATGTATACGTATACATATGTGGTCAGTTCAAAGTAGAACAACTCTATGTCAAAATAGGATTTCAATGCCCAATAATAATTGTAAGAGCATCCTTAACATACGCAAAATCTCTTTAAGTAGAAGAGAGGTATGATAAGAAATTTCACACAACTCTCATACTAATATTTTTTTCTGCAGAAGCGGATACATAATTGCAGAAAGCATTAAAATGATAACAGCATTCAAAAGGATCCATAGCAGAGTGATCTGAAATGGCACATTAGGGTTTCTAGACAGCTCCTTCAAAGGAGAGTAAATAATACCTTTCGCCCAAAACGGCCAGACCGACCAATCCGATGGATGTAAAGTTCTCGATTGTTGGGAAGGTCATAATTAATCACCAGGGAAACCTTCAAGAAATTAAACGAAGAAAAGAAAATTAGACTGCTTATAAAAGCATGCTCTGCCTCGTTATGAATGGCCATAATGGCATAACCAAAGAGAATCACAACAGTTAATGGAGCAATAAATACATGAAAAAAAAAGGGAACTGTAACAAGACAAGTAAAATAGTAAAAATTTTAAAACTAATACAAACCATTGCATTCATATCCCATCACAAAGATCCAATCAGAAAATCAAATAAATACAATTCAGTGAAATCAACTTGGGATTTTTCAACTTGAGATACATAGCTTGAGATTTTTCAACCAATGATGCAGAAGGTGCAATTATGAAAAGTTCCATAAACATCCAACAACTGCTCCACATGCATAATTCCAACTGGGTAAGAAAGAATGTTCCATCTGATGAAGAAAATTGAAGCCCCATATCAATGTTCATTGGCTTAAGCGCTTGAAGTCAAAAGACCAGATTTGCTACCAAGGCCCAAGCCCCTAATTGAATTTCACAATTAAAAGCTTTCTTAGATTAGGTAGTTGCTACTGTAACAATTGAAATGCTTAAATGTTAAATGTCTCCGACAAGTGGCAACATTTCAAACATAAGCATTTCAACTACTGTCCAGTATATGATAAGGCAAATGTTATTGCCACAGCTAAAAATGTTAATGCCACGGCAATTTTTATGAAATACCAATACTATCCTTCTTTTTTCCTCCATCTGATGCCTACCTCATCCCCAACTTACCCACTTCAACCCTCCTCCCTTTCTGTGAAAAAAAGTTCAGCCTCCGCTGTCACTCAAAATTCAGCCCCACTGCAAAAAAAATCAGTCTCCGATCCATCACTAAAACAGATCTAAAGACCTGTGGAAAAATTTTGCAGGGTGATAAATCCAGAAAAGTGCGGGAAACTACAGGGAAAAAACTTTCTAATTTCAAATCTTCTTTTTTTATTTTTTTGGAGCTTCAGATCAGTATTCTTGTTGATTTACAAAGGGTTTTCCCAGGTCTCTTGTACTGTTAATATGTCTGCTTTTGCTATTCTTCTCCGCTGGCTTTAGCTTCCCCATCATATCCGTCAGCCAAGCAGGAACTCATGGTCAGAGAGAGCGTGGTAGTGAAAAACTAACGGATGAAGAAGACAAGGGTCAGAGAGAGCGTGGTAGTGAAACTACCAACAGATGAAGAAGACAAGGTGGTGGTGGTGGCGGCGGCGGAGGCTGCATTTTTTCAGACCAGGAATGGAGAGGGGTAGAAGGGGTGGGTGCGTGGGTTGGGGGGCTGTAGGAGGTATAATAGATGGGAAGATAAGGGGTAAGATTGGTATTTCAATAATAATAGCTGTGGCAATATCATTTGCCATCTGATAAACCTAAGGATAAAAAGGACGAGAAACTCATGTAAGAGGAAAACTTTGAAAAAATATTATCCAGCTTCCAAATTTGAAATAATCTGATTATAGCTTTCCAAGCTAAAAACTATTTTGAGGTGTTCTCATATATTTTTGATCTCTGCTTTCAGTTTATCACAAGTTGAAAAAGGTCGAGTCTGATGAACAGTGAGGTGGTTGAGATGATTCAAAAATAGCTTTCGGCATTCTTTCAAACAATTAAAATAGATATATGTTCAAAAAATCAACTTTTGCTACAATCACTCTCTAAGCAGGTCCAAAAGGCTGAAGCGAGTGAGATACACACATGCCCTTTTCAACTACAATTAAATTTCATGAGTGAAGCAAGTACCATTATTCCAAAACAGCAAGAAGCATCTACAGCTAATGAACCATTTGAACAGTACGATGTCAGACCCAAAAAAATAATGGCAAAGAACCAGTATCAAAATGGAGGGAACCCGAAAGAAAGTCTTCCAATACTCCTTTCGTTTGTGTGGAGAATGTTGGAAAGAGGGGCGAGGGTTTTGGTTGTGGAGTTGCAAGAAACAAGACTCTAGGCTTTTACCTGTTGAACATCAAGGCCCCTGGCCCAAACATCAGTTGTGATGAGAACACGAGTTTGACCCGATCGGAACTCCATCATTATTGCATCTCGCTCCTTCTGAGGCATATCTCCATGCATAGATGAGACCGTGAAATTATTCTCCCGCCATCTTTGCTGTTAGCCAATCAACCTGTCATGTATATAATAGCACAACTAAATGAAATCATTTTTTTGTTGGGGGGTAGCATTTAGTCATTATTCTAATCAAACAAGGGCCAACCTACTCTCAAGCCTGAACGCAAATATCATTTGTTAATTTAGACATCACAATAAAATTTTACTATCACAGAAATTGTTTTAATAACTTTGTGTCAATGTATTTATCCATTAAAATAGAGTTTTAACTACCCGGGAAGAGCTATTCTTTTTACATAAACACCCTTGACTATAGTTCAATATAATTCTACCAGCATCTCCCCAACCCCAACAAGGACCCCAACAAAAAAGGTGTGCTTCCTTTTTTTCTAGCCTCATTAAAAAAAAAAAAAAAAAGAGTCCCAAATTAGTCGGCCACCAGATCTTTTACTTCTTAAGATTAAGATGATGCAGCTTTCATAATAGATTTTGGAGGATATTGCTATCTGCATCTTTTTTCCACAGGTTCTCAGAGTTGTAACAATTTTTCACAGTTGTGACTCCAAAACAACGAAACAATCGTATATATGCTAGAGCAGTCTGGAACTATATCAGTTCTCAATTCTGCTACAGATCATGTACTTATTACACTCTAGATACAAGGTGAACAGAAGTTTGCTATCGTAGCTTCCAATTTGATTCTTTACGACTTCCCAGAGATCATTGACTTTATTAGCTTGGTCATTTTTTAAGGGACAGTGAACACGTGTTCTTCAACAATTCTTGTAAGTGCATCGCCAGTAACACAATTTATGACAATGTAGATTGTATATGGTCACCATGCATTAGCAAAAAAATCAAACAATTTGCATAATTCTACACCATTTGGCCAAGCAGATATCATGAAATATTCAACAAAAAATATAATTCTCCAAAAGTTAAAATAAGCAGTAATTTCATTAATAATCTACACCGTACACCTATTGGTGAATGAGGATAAAGATGGATTCAACTAAACAGGCAAGGCTTTCAACAAGACAGTGCAGTCATTCTTATCAGACTTTAGTTTTACTACCCCCAGGTCAGCAATAAACCCAATCCAAGAATTTTGTCGGTTATTTTCTTTTTCTATAAGCAACAACTAAAAGAAGACAAAGACAGGGTACCATTGAAAGAAGAAACTTCATAGAACTATCTAAAATTTTAATGTAAATTAGTCACATGACTTTGTATTTCACGGCCATATGCAAGATATCACCGTCATCTATTTGGGAAAGAGGTGAAGACGATAATATTACCTTCCGTTCTGTGTCTGCAGAAAATAACTGCCTGGGTGATGGTCAGGGTATCATAAAGATCACATAGGGTATCGAATTTCCATTCCTCTTTCTCGACTGCAACAAAGAATTGCTTGATGCCCTGCAACATTGTAAATACAACGAAAAAACAGACGCTATGATCAACTAGCCATTAATGAAGACATATTTCTTCTAGGATAAGTAATCATTGTAAATATTACTTGCCTCTAGAGTCAATTCATCACGTTTCACAAGAATAGGCCGAACAGGGTCAGTCATAAATTTGCTCGTTATCTCCAAAATTTCATTGGGAAGGGTTGCAGAAATCAAAACGACCTGAAATCCATGGTATATTTCTTAGTCTGCGGAAAATCAGCACATAATGCAGGTTTTGGAGAATAAGCACCACTAAACCAAACTTGACATATCTATCAGGAGCACATGCACATTCTAAAAGAAGCATGTAATAATGAAACTGCATGAACTTCATTTGTTTTTCCAAATAGCGAGTATGATGAAATGATTACCCCTCCACCCAAAAGAAATCCAAAAAGGTGTTTACAGAAAAGGTACAAAAACAGAAGTTGTCCTGATTTCTAACAAAGTTAAATAGGACAAAAAGCACAAAATTGTGGCATTAAGTCTATCCTAACATTGGCACACTCAAGTAAAAATGCATCAACCAAACAAGTTTCTCGGACTAAAATTGCAAACACATATTCCTCAGACCATTCTTCTTTCTTCTAACTGTAACCGTCAGACACTAACCCACCAGAAGGTTACTTATTTTCTTAAACACTTCCCAACTAAAAAGTAAGTGACTTGAAAAAGATAAAACAAATACAGGGTAACCAACTCCGACACTTTGTTTAGCAAGTGACATGTTTTTTTTTCTTGTTATGCATGAAAATGCTTAGTAGAGGAAGGCTCTGGTACAGAAAGAACTAACCTGAAGTTCTGGAGGAAGGTATCTGTAAACATCATAAATTTGATCCTTAAACCCACGGCTCAACATCTCATCTGATTCGTCCTAAAGTTATTCCAGAAAGACCAAATTTCAGTCTGACTCCACTAAACAGCCTTAAAATTAACCTGTTAAAAGTGGAAAAAGAAATCGCAAACTTACAAGAATCAACAATTTAATAGCTCTAGTTCGCAAAGTTCTTCTTTTGATCATATCACAAACTCTGCCAGGTGTTCCAGACACCACATGAACCCCATGTTCTAGTTTCCTAATATCCTCACCCACACTTTTGCCTCCAATATGTACAAGCATGCGCCTGAATGTTTATATATTCACCAATTGCTTGTATCACTTTCTCTGTCTGTGCTGCCAATTCCCTTGTGGGTGATACTATCAAGGCTTGCACCCTAAATCACAGAAAACAAACCAATTAACTCCACATCTATCTTTCATCTTTTTCATCTACGCTAATTCCTAGCTGCATTTTCACAAATAATATTTCCCTTTAACCAAGCTTAATTCTAAACTGGAGAAAACAAGAAAAGCACTAAAGATAAAATACAACTGTTGCACTCTTCACCAAATAATACCCCAAAAAAAAGTTTTTCTTTTACCCAACTATAACTACAACATTCCTTCATCATAGACATTGAATTTCAGCCATATTAGTCTCCTAAACAAAGTTTCATTTTGAACACCTAAAACAGTTACAGATTAAAATATATATAAACAAATTCCTTTTCCTTTTCCCTTGGCCGCAACAACTAAAACAACCAAAACATCAACATGAAGTCCAAAATTTATTTCCTCTTTCAGGTGAACTGGCAACATTGAAACTAAAACAATTTTCTAAAGTTTAAATTGCAAAATAAGTCCAAAATTTCATTAACCAAATGCAATCAAATTAACCAGGAAACCCTAAAATTACAAAATTAAACCCTGCTTTGCCCTAACCCTAAAAACTCGATGAAGTAACCCTAGAGATTTCAAAAATATTACGTACTCAGAAGATTTGGTGTCGACAACTTGGCAAACGGTGAGGGCAATCATGGAGGTTTTTCCAGTACCAGATTGAGCCTGAGCGATAACATCACGGCCCGTAATAATAGGCAGCACAGCCCTTTGCTGAATAGCGGAGGGTTTCTCGAAGCCGTAATTGTAAATCCCTCGCAATAGGTCGTCTTTTATGCCCATCTCGTCGAAGCTCGTGATGGCCGACACATCCTTGGAAGTCTCGAAAACTAGTGACTCGTCGCCAACGAGTGCCGGACCTCGACGAGTCCTGTTCGCTGGCACCACCGACCCCGACAGTACCAAGGCCGCCATGGAATTTTTCTATTTTAGAAGAAGTTTAATCGTCTCCCTTCCTTTTTGTCCTCCCTGCTTTCTAGGGCTCGAGAGAGAGGAGAGCCGAGATATATATATACTAGTAGAGAAAGCACAAGCGCAATTTAACCCCAAAAAAACAAAAACAATTTGCACAATTTTTTTTTTAAAAAAAAAATAGTAGACAGTGAAAATGCTAGCAAAAACTTAATAATGAGCAGCAAAGAGTGAAAAGGGAGTTGTGGGAAGTTATAGAAATTCAATTAAGATATAATAAAGTGTGTGGTGAGAATATAATTGACAAATTAAAAAGTCTTATACTATCAAAAAATATAATATCTTATATTATCTTACTACATAGCTAAAGTATAAGTCTATTTTTGTCAAATTTAATGTTCTTCCTATTTTGCCCTCATGAACATTAATAATTCTTTATTTCATATATGTCTATGTCTGATGATGTCAAATTAAATTTCGGGCACAGTGGCATTTTATAATCATCAAGGTTTCTGACTCCCTCATTATCACCTATCTTACTTATATAGGAAATTTAACAATTCTGTTGAGTGAAGTATTCTTCTGTCTTTAAGAATTTGTAGAGTAATAGTTTTTAAAACAGACAAGATTATCTTGTCTTAAAGATGAAAATGGTTCGCTAAAAATGACTATAGAATTTCCCCTATATATAAAGCATAAGCAAACTTGTGTCAAATTTAATGTCCTCCCTATTTTGCCCTCACTAACATTAATAATTCTTTATTTCATCTATGTCTATGTCATGATATCAAATAGAATTTTGGGCGCAATGACATTTTATAAATCAAGGTTTCTAATTGCCCCGTTATCACCTATCACAAGTTAGTTATTCTTCTCAAAGACAAACAACAAAATAGGAATACAAATTTCTCTCATTTTATCCCATTATTTTGTTTCACACTCTTACAAAGTAGGAGTTGTAGAAAAACAAAACTACTCCATAGTTTCACAAATTTTAAATTTTTACTTACAATTAAAAAGACAAATCAAAATAACTGTTAATGGAGTTAAAATCAAAGATAAATTCATAATTCTTAAAATTACTAAATAAGTGATTGATGCATAATCAAATACTGTTAAATTTCACATTAATAAATGATCTCTCGTTGTTCCTATTACTATCACTACTACATGAATTTCTTCCACTTCCACTTCTAGAGGCATGTCTTCCGATTTATACCCAAAGCCCACAACCTGCATGCCATTCATACATACTCCATCACAACAACTTGGTATTGCAATTGTTCTCACATTTAAATGTAAAATCTCTTATGATTACTCCAAAAGTATTTGCAAGTAAAAATCAGTGACTTCTGGAGTTTTTGTGACCTAAAAACCTCTTCTAAGCACCCCAAAATCATTTGCTTGCAAAATAACAAGTAAGTTTTTCAATATCTATACATTTTTCAGAAATTTTTTACAGTTTCGTGTATTTTATTTCTGAAGTTTTTTATGGTTAGTTGAGACTAAATTAGAATTCATTCCATATTTTTTGTATCTAACAATAAAAGTGAGGGAACTAATAATTTGGATTCTTTGATCACTACTAAATTATTATCCTTAATGATGCTATTTCTCAGTCAAAACAATTCACTAATTTATTTTTCATATTAAATTTAATATTTTCTTTAAACCATTGAATTAGAGACGAACAACACAGTTGAACATTTTATTGATACACTAATTTAAATATGTAGTACCAATAATGTCAATTTTTATGTGAATTATATAATCATTTTTAACTTTTTTGATAATGAAGAAACATATATAAATACTTTATTTTGTAATAACATTTTCGTTTCCTGCAATAATCTAAATTATACTAATTCAACCTCTGTGTGCATGCGTATCGAATGCGTCCAAAGACTAATGTAAAATTTAAAGAAAATCGCACGATGAACTACTTTGTAGTAGTGTTGTGGATTTGATTGACGGTATCCACAAGTTGTTGACAGTTGTTCCCATTAATAATAGAAAGATATCGCATATAATAAGGGATAGATACTCATATAATTCTTATCCAAAAAATTTCAGCAATTGATTCTCCAAAACTGTTGCTCTATCTATAATTGGAATTTGTTCCTACACATTATCTTCCCACGCTAGACCTGGAAATAATCAAATTTGATTCCATAATCAAATTTGTTTTGCTTTGAGTCTTTTTGTTTTGAATTAAATTCTTCTGAATTTTCTTTTTTTTCTTTTTAAGAAAAGGTTTTTCGGCTACATGTTTCAAACGCAGTATTTATCTCATTAGAATATCAAATAGCCAATTTATGTGTAATACCCGACTTTTTTGATAATTTCATACATTTTCGTAGTTGATCTTATCCTTTTAAATACTCCTGAATATCCCTTTCAAATATTAAAAAATCTTTTTATCATTTTAAAATATTTTCTAAAATTTTTAGGTCAAAATATAATTTTACAAAACTTGAGGGACTAAAGTAATTTTTTTTAAAAATAACATAAGACTTCTCAATCGAAGTCATATATCCAGCGAACTCCATTCTTATCTCCAGTTATTCAAATGATATAAGAACTCCCCTGAATTACTTTTCAAAATTCTTCATACAAATCTCAAATTTTAGAGTTAGTTCAAGAATTTTTACTCGCTGTGATCAAATTGCTGATCTAGGAATACTCGTAGACTTGTAATCCAACTTCACAAGTAAGTGTTACTTCAAGTTTTGCACGGTTTTCATGTCACGGTCTCAAGTTCCTTAAGAAATTAATTCGTTTAATTTTTATTGTTTGTGAATTAATTTTATTACCAAATATGTTTATAAGCTATTAGAAGTTAATTTATGATTTGAAATAACTTTTTAACTATTATTTTTGTAAAATTTGAATGAGGGTTTTGCTGATTCCTAACCTGGTGATATACTTGAAATTATGAATCCTAATTTTTAGATTTTTATATTCTTTTCACGAATTTAAGTCAACCATTACTTGTTTGTGTTCCATTATTGCCGAATTTGAGAATTTTTATATTAACGGGTGATACCCAAAAGTGAACCCCTACCTATATTTTTATCCTAACGGTATAACACTCTCCTAGTTTAGGTTATTCAGGACTAGAGTTTTAGACCGTCGAATTAGGATACGTCCACGAAATAATTGATATTAAGGTAAGTATATTTATTTTTAATTTTTATAAGGTAAGTACGTTTATAAATTATATGTTCATTATGTAATGTATTATTTTGTTCATTATTGTACTATGTATTAATGAATGATCACCGTGAAGAGTTCAATGGGTCATTTTAGTGGATTTGGCTATGAGTGAGTAAATGAAATGATATACTGAGTACTCTGTTTCGTAAATGTTATACCATTCTATCGGGAAGACAAGTGATAAACACTCCGTTATATCTTGTCTACTCAGGTAGATAATAGGTAGACCCGAATTCAGTGTTGAGAAAACTTTTGTGAACCATGAGCTCTTTGATTGACATTTGGGTTTTAAATATTGATAATGTTTCGTATAATGTGCTACCTATACTGATTATATGCACGTTATCTATGATTAGGCTTCAATGTTATTTACTAATCACTAAGTGCTTATTTCGTTATTATTATTTTTTTTCCTTTGTTTGCAGTTGAGGACCAACAGGAGACGTTAACAGGTCCTGAGTCAAGTGTTGACCTATGAGGAGGTTACAATACGGATCCCAGTTACTAGAGATAGAGTTTTCCTGTTTACCATCTTAGTGTGAGGTTTGTTCTTATGCTTAGGCCTGTATGCATATGAACTTGTTTGATTTGTCTTGTGATCGAACTTCTGACTGTTGTTTGGGTTGCAATTTGATGCTTGTATATGAGTGTGATTTGGTTAGAGTGAATTGTCATGGACATAGTTGTTGAATACTTTTGTGATATTGTATTGGTTGATCTTGAGATCTAATGAGAGGTTTATGATTTGTTTATTGCTCTTGTACTGTGCCTTGCATGCTTGGGATGATCCCGAGGTGCGTCGTGTCATTGTCCCATTTTAGGGACGTGACATTGAGTACAAGCAGTATTTGAGCCTAAGTTATTCAATCTTGTATCTAGTAGACAGTTCAGCTGTTATTGTTATTAGTGCAGTATTTTAGATTTGGACTTGTAAGTAACCCAGGGTCTAGATTGGCTAACCCAAATTAGGAGTTACTGCGATTCCTTGTTCGTAATACTTAGGTGGAGAGTGGTTGAAGTGTGTAAGCATGATTTTTCATGGTCAGTGAGTGAAAAATAATTGATATATGATACTTACCCTTTATGAAATGTGTAGGAAGTGAAATCCGAATTAAATAAATAGAAACAGGTTGTCATAACTCGAGAATGAACACCTGGGCAAGAGACTGAGACCAGTCAAGTACAGGTTGAAGAATCTGTCAGGACAAATCAAGGGGTAGGAGGACAGATTCAGACTGAGTCGCAAACCCAGTAGCCACAGCAATTATAGCAGTTTCAACCGTCACAAACACCTGCACCGGTGATAAATTATGCCACCATTGCGGCGATTGTGGGACAAGTAGTACATGCAATCATTCGTTACAATACTATTCTTGTAACTACTGCACCTAATCCACTACCACAACCAAAGGCTAAAAATGTTGATTACTATTATCGGGCAATTACGAACATCAATATTTCCACTTTCAAGAGTAGACATGAACCGATGAAGCAGAAAAATGGTTGGGACAAATTAAAGAAAATTTAGATTTACTGAAGGTGCCTGATGAGTACAAATTCCTGATAGTAAGCCATACTTGGTAGGAGATGCAACAAGATGGTGGAAGGGGTGAGACCTGTACTTGCCCCTAAAGGACAGATTTCATGGATGGCTTTCAAAAATGCATTTTTAGAGCACTTTTATCCTTCACACCATAAAATTAAGCGGAGAGACGAATTTAATTCATTTAGACAAACTCCAGGGATGTCAGCAGTGGAGTATTCACACAGATTTCATGCATTAGGGATGTTTGCTCCGGGGTCATGAGTGATAGGGTAGAAAAAATGTGATCATTTTAGAAGTAGATTTGCTAAAAGAGATCCAAAAAAAAATAGAAGTCTAGATGTGGACACAGATACATTTGAGAAGTTGTATAATGCTAGTGCCCGTGTAGATACATTCCTGAGATGACATGAAGTGAAAGAAAGGGATGACAGAGGTCCATATATTCCTTCACAGAGACTAGTTTATAGACCTACAGCACCTCTAGCCCGCAGCCACCACAGGTGAGACCGCGACCACCTCAACTACCATTTTCACAGTCGGTTTCATGCCCAGCCACCACAGGTGAGACCGTGACCACCCTTAGCTATCACTGACCCTCTCGCGTTATTGATAAGAGGGGAGGAACAACATCAGCACCAGTCCCACTTCAGGCACGACTTCGCATTCTAGAGTGTAGTTATTGTCATCGTTATCGGATGGGAGAGTGCAGGTGGAGGTCCGAAGCATACTTAGCCTTGGTACACATCTTTGAGTATAGGATCAAGACTGCCCTACTACTAGGCCAAGGCCATCACAGCAGCAGATACCACAGGGGAGGAGCGGTAGCGACACGGGACCAGCTATAGCCCGAGTGTTTATGCTATGACCCAGCAAGAAGCAGATGGATCGGGCCGAGTTGTGACAAGTATGATATCAATTAATAATGTGTCTGCGACTGCTCTATTTGATAGTGGTGCTACATATTCCTTCATTTCTAGAAGACTTGGTGGAAAGTTGCACGTTAAACCTGATTGGTTTGATACCTCTTATAGAGTGGGTACACCAAAGGATAGGATTCTTGAATTTAGATGGGTATATCCTAGTTGCATTGTATCATTGGGTGATTATGAGTCTGATGCTAATTTAGTGCAACTTAATATGTCTGATTTTAATGTAATACTGGGTATGGATTAGTTGTCTCGCAATTATGTTCACTTAGACTGCAGGGAGAAGAAAGTTAGGTTTTATTTTCCAAAAAAAAATGAAATTGTATATCAGGGTGGTATCAAGAAATCAGATAGACAACTTATACCATTACTGTCAGCAATACAGGCACAGAGGGCACTGAGGAAGGGTTGTGAAGCATTCTTGGTTTACGTGATTAATGCAGAAAAGGAAAGTGCCAAACTAGAAGATATTCCAGCAGTCCAAGAGTTTTCAGATGTCTTTCCAGAGAATTTTCCAGGTTTGTCACCAGAATGGGAAATAGTGTTTGAAATTAATATACCACAAGAGACTGCCCCAATCTCTAAGGCTCCTTACAGAATGGCCCCAACAAAGCTTAAGGAATTGAAGACACAATTTCAGGAGTTATTAGATAAGAAATTCATCACACATAGTGTATCTCCTTGGAGAGTTCCAGTATTGTTCATGAAGAAGAAAGATGGCAACCTCAGGTTATGTATCGACTATCGAGAGTTGAACAAGGTTACTATCAAGAATAAATATCACTTGTCAAGGATTGATGATTAAATGATCAATTGAAAAGTGCCAGTGTATTTTCTAAGATAGATCAGATTTGGGTACCATCAATTGAGGATCAAGTCAGAAGATGTTCCAAAGAGTGTCTTTCGAACTAGATACGGCCACTATGAATTCTTGGTGATGCCTTTTGGGTTGACCAATGCACCTGTAGCTTTCATGGAACTGATAAATAGGGTATTCCAATCCTATATAGACAGGTTTGTGATAGTGTTAATTGATGATATTTTGGTTTACTCATCTTCAGATTGGCTTTACAGAAGTTAAGGGAGCAGAAGTTGTAAGCAAAGTTCAGTAAATATGAATTTTGGTTGAAGAGTGTAACATTTCTCGGGCATATCATCTCGAAGAGCGGAGTATCTGTGGATCCCAAAAAGATTGAGGCAATTGTTGATTGGCCTAAACCGACGAATGTGACAAAAGTTCGCAGTTTCTTGGGTTTGGCAAGTTATTATCGGAAGTTTGTAGAAGGATTTTCTTTGATATCTGTGTCATTGACCAGGCTTACCCAAAAGAAGACCAAGTTTGTGTGGAATGCAGATTGTGAGTCTAGTTTCCAAGAATTGAAGAATAGATTGATATATCAACACTAGTGTTGACTTTGCTGTCTGGGACTAGAGGGTATGTGATGTACAGTGATGCTTTCTAAGAATGGTTTGGGTTGTGTGTTGATGCAAAATGGTTAGGTCATTGCTTATGCCTCACGACAATGAAACCTTATGAATAGAATTACCCTACTCATGATCTAGAATTAGCAGCCATTGTGTTTACTCTGAAGATTTGGAGGCACTATCTTTACGGAGAGCAATGTGAAGTATTTATAGATCTTCAAAGTCTAAAATATTTGTTCACATAGAAGGAACTCAATATGAGGCAACACAGGTGGTTAGAACTACTCAAGGATTATGACTTGAAGATTAGTTATCGCTCGAGAAAAGCTAATAGGGTAGCATATGCCTTGAGCAAGAAATCTTCAAACGTCACAGCTAGCAAATGGAGGAACTAAATTTGGAGATTGTGAAGTCCACAACCAATATTTTAGCAGCACTTGTGGTGCAACCAATCTGGATAGACAGGATTAAAAATGCTCAAATTATAGATCTAGAATTATTAAAGATCAAGAATAGGGTAGAAAGTGGAGATTCAGGAGAAATTCTGAGTTGATAATGGCATTATTTGGATACAAAAACGGCTTTGTGTGCTTGCAAATGAAAATTTGAAGAAAGAAGTCATGGCTGAAGCTCACAGTTCTAAATTTTCTATTTATCCTGGCAGCACCAAAATGTACAAGGATCTAAAACAACATTTCTGATGAAACAACATGAAAAGAGAAATTGCTGAATTTGTCTCCAAGTGTTTGGTTTGTCAATAGGTAAAGGCCGAGTATTAGAAGCCTAGTGGTTTATTGAGCCCATTGCCCATCACAGAGTGGAAATGAGAGCATATCACGATGGATTTCATCAGTGGATTGCCCAGAACCAGATGGGGACATGATTGTATTTGAGTTATTGTGGATAGATTAACCAAATCTACTCATTTCTTGCCTTTGAAGATTTCTACTCCTATGGACAGGTTAGTACGGATCTATATGGAGAATATTGTGAAGCTACATGGTGTACTTGTTAGTATTATTTCGGATCGGGATCCGAGATTGACATAACCTTTGAGGTTTTAGACAGCCTATCAACAAGCCATGGGTACAGAAGTAGTTTTGAAATATGCATTTCATCCATAGATAGACGGACAATCAGAAAGGACAATTCAAACTTTAAAAGATATGTTAAAGGTTTGTGCCATTGATTTTAAGGATAATTGGGATGAACATTTGATGTTGATGGAATTCTCCTACAATAACAGTTATTACAGCAGCATCGGCATGCTCCGTATGAAGCTCTCTATGGAAGGAAATGTCGGTCACCCTTATATTGGGACAAAGTCGGGGAAAGAATACTAACAGGGCCAAAGTTAATTCAAATTATAGTGGAAAAGACAGTCGTTATTCGAGACAGACTTAAGGCAGCTCAAGACAGACATAAAAATTGGGCAGATATGAAAAGAAGACTATTGAAGTTTCAGGTTAGAGACAAGGTATAACTAAGGGTTTCATTGATTAGAGAGGTTATGAGATTTGGTAAGACTGAAAAATTGAGTCCAAGATTCGTATAACCCTTCACGAGATATTGAAGAGAGTTGAAAATCTGGCATATCAGTTGGCTCAAGTACACAATGTATTTCATGTTTCACATCTCTGAAAATACATATCCGATCCAAGCCACGTGATCTAGTATCAATCTCTTAGTGGTAAGGAAGAATTAGTTTATGAAGAGATACCGGTTCGCATTATTGATACCAAAAAACAAGTCCTTCAACATCGATCTATTCCATTTGTTAAGATCCAGTGGTCCAATCATTCAGAAAAGGGTGGCAACGTGGGAATCCGAAACCAACATGCGAAACAAGTACCCTTACTTGTTTGTCTTGTAAGTTCGTTAAGTTTCGAGGGCGAAACTATTTTGAACGAGGGAAGAGTGTAATACCTGACTTTTTGATCATTTCACTTATTTTTGTATTGATCTCATCCTTTTAAATACTCCTAAATATCCCTTTCAAATATTAAATAATCGTTTTATCCTTTAAAATATTTTCTAAAATTTTCGGGTCAAAGTATAATTTTATAAAACCTGTCTCTTGAAGGACTAAAGTAAACAATTTTTAAAATCACATAAGACTTAACAACGAATTCATATATCCAGCAGACTCCATTCTTATCTCCAGCCTTCAAATGAGCTTCTGGAACTCCCCTAAATTACTTTTCGAAATTCTTCATCTTAAATCTCAAATTTTACAGTTAGTTCAAGAATTTTTACTCCCAAATCAAATTGGTGATCCAGGAATACTCGTAGACTTGTAATCCAACTTCACAAGTAAGTGTTACTTCAAGTTTTGCACGGTTTTCATGTTGAATTTCAAGTTCCTCAAGAAATTAATTCGTTTAATTTTTGTTGTTTGTGAATTGATTTTATTACCAAATATGTTTATGAGCTACTAGGACTTGATTTATGGTTTGAAATAACTTTTTAACTATTGTTTTTGTGAGATTTAAATGAGGGTTTTGCTGATTCCTAACCTGGTGATATACTTGAAATTATGAATCCTAATTTTTAGATTTTTATCTTATTTTCACGAATTTAATGTAGAGTCAACCCTTACTTGTTTGTGTTCAATTATTGCCGAATTTGAGAATTTGGATGATACCCAAAAGTGAACCCCTACCTCGATTTTTATCTTAACGGTATAACACTCTCCTGGTTTAGGTTATTCGGGACTAGAGTTTTAGACCGTCGAATTAGGATACGTCCACGAAATCGATTTTCAAGGTAAGTAACGTTTACGCCTTTTTATCGATACCCTGTATATGATTGGTTTTGCAACCCTAAAATAATTGATATTAAGGTAAGTATATTTATTTTGATTAATGTTTATAAGGTAAGTGCGTTTATAAATTATATGTTCCTTATGTAATGTACTATTTTGTTCATTATTGTACTATGTATTAATGAATGATCACTGTGAAGAGTTCAATGGGTCATTTTAGTGGACTGGGTTATGAGTAAGTAAATGAAATGATATACTGAGTACTCTGCTTCGTAAATGTTATACCCAATCTATCGGGAAGACAAGTGATAGACACTCCATTATGCTTCCTTAGCTACTCGGACGGATAATAGGTAGACCTTAATCCAGTGCTGAGAAGAATTTTGTGAACCATGAGGTCATTGATTGACATTTGCATTTTAAATATTGGTAATGTTTCGTATAATGTGCCTTGTACTGATTATACGCGTGTTATCTATGATTAGCTTAAATGTTATTTACTAATTACTAAGTGCTTATTCTGTTATTATTTTTTTTCCGTTGTTTGTAGTTAAGGACCAACATGAGACGTTAGCAGATTCTGAGTCAAGTACTGACCTGGGAGAAGGTTACAATACGGACCCCAATTACTGGTGATAGAGTTTTCCTATTTACCATCTTAGTATGAGGTTGGTTCTTATGCTAAGGCCTGTGTGCTTATGTACTTGTTAGCTTTGTCTTGTGATCGAAACTATTGTTTGGGTTGCAGTTTGATGCTTGTATATGAGTGATTTGGTTATAGTGAATTGTTATGGACATGGTTGTTGAATATACTTTTGTGGTCTTGTATTAGTAGTGGTTTAGGTCATCCATTCTTTGGATATCCCTTACTCTCACACATGTATCTTAAATTTTTAAAAATGGAAGCATGAATGTGTAGTATGATTAATATTTATTTTTTTCACATTTGATTCCATTTTACAGTATTTTTCAATTAATTATACTTTTTTCCTTTCATTTTAAGTTAAAATCTATATGTTTTCTAGCTTTAACTCCATAATTAAACTTCAAGAATTTCTAAAAGTTAATTGATAGATGTTATATTTTTGCATATTGTAGTTATGATTCACTCTGCAGCTATCTAACCACAAAAATCTCGAGATTTTAAAATTGATGCATGTATCTTCTTGATTGTTAGCAGTATTGCAATTATGTTGACCAAAATTAAGTGACTCCTAAAGCATGCTAAGTGTTAAAATTAAAATTTGACCTCTTTGGTAATTGATTGGGAATGGACTCAAAGAATTTTGGATTGTGTTGGAATAGCAAGGTGTGTCCTTTTCCAACAAATCTTATAATAATGCTCATAGCTCGTGTAAAGTGGCAAGTTCTAAATTCAAATGTATTCTCCTGTTTCTTATCAGACAAAATCAATGCAAATGGTTTTTTTACCTCCTTATCCTAAAAGGCATTATTGTACGTATAGTGTTTGGAAATTATGCATGGCTTCTCTTTTATTCTTTAAAATATTTTAATACTATTTCGTTTCACAATTTCTCCTAAATTATACAAAAATTCCCTTTTGGCACATGTATCGAGTGTGCCCCGGTGTATATAAAGCAAGAACTCCTATTTGGTGTGATGTCATTTTATATTTTTTCTATTGTAAGATAAGCTATTCTACTAGTGAATTTATAATCAATAGATAAATATTTAGGTAGAATTAATTATTGACTTGCCTACTTATAAATCTTGTGGTGTGGATTAAATTTTATAGAATATATGATGTGAGCAAGATTCCATAAGATTAAATTCTAACCACAAGGTCTACAGGTGGGGTAAAAAATCTAGTCTATCTAAATATTTTTTATAATCTAACATCTATATAAGAAAGAAGTGGCTTTATTGTAGCAGCTCCTGGGTATGCCAAGTGGACAATTTGTGGTCATTTGGCATTGATGTGGTAGGGAGTTTGCCCTTTAACAATGTTTCTTCTTAATGTAGATACTCAGTCCTTGATGGTTTGGTGTAAAATTATAATAACGCCTTTTTATATGAAAGAGTTACAACATACATCTGGTGATATTTTTATAAACTTATGCACAACTTGTACATGGAAACACTAAATATATCCTGACTTAAAAATTTAACTTTTACAAACCTATATGTTAGACTAGACTTCTTAATAAAATTTGGGTCCTTGGATTTGGTGATCAATTTAATTACACATAATATCTGCCATTTGGATTATTTTTATTATTAATTATCCAAATTTACTTAATTAACTTTGTTTGAATGTAATTATTCTACCAAAATTTTCTCCTCTTTCTCCTTCTCTACCTTAACCGTGCCGCCTCCATCTTCCTGTCCCTTAGATTTTCTTCCTTACTATCTCTCAAAGTTCACCTCTCTCTCTTCTAGATTGCACCTCTCTCTCTTCTTTTCCTCCATGTCTTCTTCCAAACTTCACCTATCTTCTCTCTCTTTTTCTTATTTCTTCTTCTCTTCCTTATCTCTTTTGTCTGATTTTAGTTTTTTTTTTTTCCAATCATGAGTTATTTATATAGAGAATATGATATTACTTACGGTTACTTTGTAGATTTTGTCGGGATTAAAGATATTTCTATGCTTGGTTGGAAATTTTTTGGTTTTTATTCTTTATTTTTTCCCGCTTTAGTGTTGATGGGTAACTTTATATTTTATTTTCCACACTTTTTCCGATCAGATATAAATTGTATAAAAAGTTAGGTTTTTTTTCCATGTTTTTCTCAGATTTTGTAGTTATATTTTGTTGGATAGTTTTTTCTTCAGCAATATGTGTTTATTTTGATTTGTTTTTTATATCATGTTAAATTATTGTTTTATAATCTAAAGTTGGAAGCTTTTTTCAAAAAAATGGAAGCTTTTAGCTAAGATAGTCTAATTGTTTAGGGTGATCTTAAGCTTATTTCTTTGGGTATTTAAGTTGGATTTTCCTAATCACCATGATAAGGTTACATATATTTATTTTTCTTTTTCGAAATATTTGTTAGGTTAGGATAACAATTTTTTTTTTAAGAATTCCATGGTGATTAGGAAAATCCAACTTAAATACTGTTATATTTCTTCTCTATATTTGATTGGTTTTAGATATTTTTAAGCTGATGTTCTTTATGATAGTGAAGCTAATATGGTGTACATGCAACAATAACATAACCTGGTCGGAGATTAAGGTTATTACTATGCATAGATTTTTTTTCTCTTTTTTTTTAAATGCTACTAATTAATTTTCTTAATATATTATTCAAAATTTCATTTTTTTTCCAATTACAGCTTTATCCATTTCCCCTTTCTTAATAGACTATTCAAAATTTGTCGATACCCTTTTTTTTCCTTGTTTGAGTTCTAGTGATTTTATGATCTTTTCATTACTTTTTAGTAGATTCCATTAATGCATACCTCTATAAAATTTTTCTCATTGAATTCTCTTTACTTTCCAAGATTTTCACATTTCAAACAATTTGCATTTACTCAAATTGATAGATTTTTTTTTTTTTTGTATATAGGCTGTGGTGCAATTTTAATTCAGGCTTGGAGCAATATGCTTGGTGGGGCAATCTTAAAATATTTTGGGGGTTTTCCCTCTTAATGTAACTTGATTTGCAGCCATGTCGGACCACATCCTTCTTTGCCTGAATTTTAGAATGTTTGAGCCTTTCTTCAATCATATCTTTACCAATCCTTTAAGATAACTAAAGGTAACTAAAGGGGCCTTAGCATTTTATAACATTTTATGAGTTATATTCTGCTAATGGATTGTTGTTCAATAAAGTAAGAAAATGGATATTACACTTACTGCCTATTCAAAATCTGATTTATATAAGAATATTTCTTTAATAGAGAGTGATGTTGTTCTTTTGGCTTAATTTATACCTTTACTTTTTCAGGTATTAAGCTCTAATTTCAAAATTTGTCTTACTTTCAAAGTTCTTATGTAAATTTTAATTATTACTTGGGATAATCTTTAAAAAACTTGACTTGTTTGGTCTAGATCAATATATACTTGAATTGGCATTCAATTAACTCTTTATTAGTCAAAGTAATTTTTGTGATCAAAACTAGTGTATACTTTGATAAATGAAGGGATGGATGAAAATATTGAGTTTATTGAGTTAAAACTCCATTTTCACTTTTGACTAGTACATTACAGTTCAACATTTCAATTTCAATTCTTTAGTGGTGTTATGTGTTTTGTGTTAGTTGTAATTAAATGTTCATTATTTTGCTTGAACATGGACGAGCAAAATGTTAAATTTAGGGGTGTGATAACTTTAGGAATGTAGAGTTATATGTACCCTAAATTTGTATAGTTTTGCCTTAGTTTCGAACATTTTTAGGTTTTAAGTGTTGTTTTTGTCAATTTTTACTTTTAGGTTCTAGCATGTGTTAGTTATGTTAATTAGTATTTTTAATGTTATTTTAGTGTTTTTATATAATTAATAGAGTGTATTTATTTGTAGGGTTCAATTAGAGAAAATAGCAAATAATTGAACGAGAAATGGATCAAATCAAACCGTCAAGCAGCCATTGACCACGGTCAAAATTTTGAAGAAAGAAATCATTAACTGCGATCACTGGAGAAAAATTATTACTAAAACTTTGACTGTACTTGTTAACCGTTGTCATCAACAAGAAGCATTAGTGGCTGTGGTCATTAAAGTGAAGAAAGAAATTCATTGACCAGTCACTAGAAATATGCACGTGAGCAACAATAACCGTAGTTAACAAACTAAGTAAAGAAATTAAAGGATTTCAATGACCGCGGTCATTGAGTGCAGTATGAGTAATTTTGAAGGACAAATTCATCTCTTCCATTGCAAATTGTAGCTGCAACCTTCTTCTCCAACCCTAGGCATATAAATACATTTCTTAAGTTTCTTTACAGGTTAGATAGGAAATAGGAGTATGTAGAAGTAGATAGTAGTAGAGACTAAAGTAGAATAGTCTAGTTCTTCTCCTTTTTTCCTCCCCAATTAGATTAGATTAGGATTTATCATTCTTGTAACTTTTATTTCCTAGCTAAAGATTCAACTTTTTTGGTAAGTACCTTGTTTTTGTTCAAACTCCTCTAGTTGGTCTTTAATTTCATGTTTCTTTAGTTTAGTTAGTTTAACTACTTTCATTAAAATGCTATCTTTACTTGCTTTCGTAGTTTAAATTGTAGAGTTAGTTCATGAAGGTTTCATTTAATTGTTTTCTTCACATGATTTCTTAGTGTAATTATTAATTAGCTCATGGGTTTTTAAAAAAAATGCTTTCTTAGGGGTAACTTGTTATTAGATTATTTACTTAGGATAGATTAGTTCGTGGGCTTTTCATATAATTGCTTCCTTTACATGTGTACTTAGTTTATTGGGTAGATTATTTAATGGGTTTTCCTTAAAAATCCTTTCTTAGTAGTGATTCTTATACAATTAGCTACTTAGGATAAATTAGTTTATGTGCTTTCTTTACTTATACTTTCTTAGTGATAATTAGTAGCGTAAATTAGTAAATTGATTCCTTAAATGGATTTCCTTTCCACTTACTTTCTCTAAATGGTATTTAAACATCATGCTTTTCTTTTACATGTTATCTTGAAAATACTTTCTTTAATGTTAATGTACACTTTTAAATTACTTTTTTATTTTGCTTTCTTAGTTTCCAAATTCTAGTTTTAAATCGCTTTAAAATCAATAATCAACTAATAATCCAACCAAATAATCGATAGTCACCAACCAATCTTTGTGTTTCGAAATCATTACTTTCTTTTACTACTAGTTGATAACCGTATACTTGCAGGATGCCATATAGTTAATAGTTGGATTTAGAGATTTTGAAAATGATATAACTAGGTATTTTCTAAAAAGGCATCAGCAACTCCTTCATATTTTTTTCTTATTAGTTTTTTTAAAATGTCACAAACAGTGTGCCTTATCCATTAGTCTATAAATAATTACACTTTACGCCCTTGAACTCGCATCTCAGGTTGCATTTTACTTTTTAAAGCCAAATAATATGCGCTTTAACCTCTAATTTCATAATATAAATGGGGAAAAATAATCATGTGATCATTTGTTTTGATAAAAGTATCCTCTAAAAATTAGTGAAAAATTAGTTACTTTCCATTTATTTTATTTTTGTTAGATTCCATATACTCATTGTATATATATATTTTTTATTTCATGACTATAAGAGAATTTAATGAATTGTGAAATTTTCTTTTGATAAAAAAATTTATATATTATTTTCTTTATTTTTATAACAATAAATACAAGAAAGAGCTTGTACATCTACTTTCTATTCAATTCCTTTAGCACGAACTAAACATATTCAATAAATTAGTAAGTAAATATGTTTTATTTAAATAAATTTGCTTTTTTGCAATTAGTAATGAAGTAGAAAAAATATTCGTAGGTAATATGTATTTAGATAAAATATATTTTACTAATTCACATTTAATATCTTTAGTTCCTTTAAAATGAAAATGAAACGAAAATAGTTGTAAAAATTTTCCTTTTTTGTATTTAGCTTTGTAAATGAAGAAAAATATATAAGTTGATTAAAGAAAATGTGACTATTCATGAAGTTCTCTTATAGTCATAAATAAAAAAAAATATAAAAACCATATGGAATAATAAGAAATGAAATTAAAGGAGAGTAACTTTGCCTACATATTTTTGCAGGACATTTTTATCAAAACACATATTTAAATCACCCATTTTATAATTATTTATAGGGTTAATTATACTTTACCCCCTGAACCCATACACCCTAGTGAATTATTACATTTTTCGTAATCAACATATACTTTATTTTCTTCATTATAAAACTAACTACCAAAAAAAAAAAGAATTTTTAAGACTACTATTCATTTTCATTTGGAGGAACTAAACGTAGGTAAATACAAAATGATTGGGAGTATTAAATATAAAAATAGGAAATAAAATATATTTTATTTGGATAAGTAAATAAGTACAAATTTTTTCAGTGTTCATAACACTTTACTCCCATGAACTATGGGGTAATTACACTTAACACGCCTCAACTATAGAAATATATACTGTGCCCCCTCAAATTAACGGAGTTTGTGTTTTTAAACATTTTGGAGATTGTAAAATTTTGATTTCTAATTATGCCCTTACCTGGAATTTCACATAATAACAATTTGTCCCCTAAACTAGGGAGTAATTATAGTTTGTCCCTCTAAACAACATAGAAAATACCTCATTTAAGTTGGCCTTTCAAAAATGGTTACCTCTCTAACTATTGAAAATCCAATCATCTTGCTTTCTTAATCATAAATAATCTTAAAGAAAAATGATTTACAAAGTTACAAATTCAGGACCATTTTCCAAAGTAAGCTCCTCTCAATCACCTTCAGCTCGGTCGTCAAAGAAAGAAAAGGATAAAAAAGAAAATGCGGTTGTTTGCTGCAATCGAAGGTCTAATTCTTCTTCTTCGTCCTCCTAACAATCTACTCCATGTGGAAAGAACCTGTTGAATCACCAATCCTTTGGTTGTATATACTTGGCTGGATTTCATTCCTTCTTTTGTGGATCTAGTAACACCGTTGTGGTTTTGTCACTTTGTCATTTTATAAGATGCACTAACTTTATACACAAAAAGTTAGTGAAATTTTTTAGATTTCTAAATTCTCTCCACGGATTAATAATCTTTAGTACAAAAATTTATAATTTTTTATAATACCAAAATTGTTTTAATTTGTTGTTTACAAGGGCAAAATAATAAATGTAATTATAGTTTCTTTCTCTTAAGGGTCTTGATTTTTAGATGTATTTTCAATATTTTTTAAAGGCAATCTTTAAATTTTAATTTTGTAATGAGAAGCATTTATATATACGGTTGAAAAAATTTAGTTGAGATTGCCACGCTTCTCAAAGTGGCTTTCCAATTGACATTTAATTAAATATAGAAAAAGAATTGGGAGTATTAAATGTAAAAATAGTAAATAAAATATAAATAATAAATACAAGTTTTTTCAGGGTTAAAACACTTTACCTAGGGGTAATTACACGTAGCCCTCCTCAACTATAAAAATATACACTTACCTCGTCAAAGTAGTAGAGTTTGTGTTTTTGAACATCATGGAGATTGTGAAATTTTGATTTCTAATTATGCCTTTAGTTGGCATTTCACATAATTACCCTATGTCCTTCTAAATTCTCTACAAAGTAATTACACTTTGCCCTTCTAAACAATATAGATAATACCCTATTTATGCTAGCCCTATCAGTATGTTAGATACTTTTCTAACTATTGTACAAACTATCTTGCTTTCTTAAGCATAAATAATTTTAAAATAGGCAAAAGTTAGTAGAAATTTTTTTTGATTCCTAGATTCACTGAATTAATAATTTTTACTACAAAAATTTAAATTTTTTTGAATGCCAAAATTGTTTTAATTTATTATTTTAAAGGACAAAATAATAAATTTAATCATAGTTTCTTTCTTAAGTGTCTTGATTTTTAGATATATTTAAATATTTTTAAAGGCTCCTTTAAATTTTAATTTTGAATTTCTTTTAGCATTTATTTGAAATTCACAAATTTTGTAAGGTTGGCACGCTTCTCAAAGTGGCTTTCCCATTAATATTTTTGTAACACCCCAGGCATGAGTTGACCGAATGACTTTTGAGTGTAAACAAAAAGTTCAAAATACTTAAACTAAGTTATTAGTAACCCAGCCTAGGAAATTATATACAAAGCAAACATTCCTCCCTATTTGATGTGGGGCATTACATTCACTATCCCTTAAGGTCTTGCATCATTGTAAGATCCATATCGGACCACTTTCAGTTGTATAGGACTCTAGAGATGGCTCATACAAGTTCTAGAGGTGGATCCCTCCCTTAGGTCGACTTAGCACTTAGCCTTGCATGGCACTTAACTCCTCCACCTCTTTTGTAGTCGTGGTCCAATATTATTAGTCTAATCTCATCCTGTGTAGAGACCACGCGAGATTGCTTTAATACCATTTGTAACACCTTGGGTCTGGGCTAGCCCAATAACTTGTGGCCTAACTACTGAGCCAAAAATACTTAAGCTAAGTTATTAGTAACTTATAATATATGATATTATATACAATACAATATCCTCTCCTCTTATCAATATGGGACTAGGCATAACAATCACCCCCTCCTTTAGGTTTTGCGCTCTCATAAAGCCTAAAGACAAAACCCAATAACCATATCACATTCACCGCATAGTGCGCCCCAATACCATGTAGCATAGTCTCACCTCGTGCAGAAACCACATGACATTCACTTTGACATGTATAACCAACTGTAACATCCCGAACCTGAATTGGTCCACATGAGATTCACTTTAACACCAACTGTAACATCCCGAACCTGAATTAGTCCAGTAACTTTGGTCCTAAACCTTTGGCCAAAATGGTTAAGTCAAGTTTTTAGTAGTTATGTATGTGTGTGTGTGTACAAATATTATAATTTTTTAAACCCATTTGATATTATTTTAGATTTTATCATTTCTTTGAGCTAATGGGTGAAATTATCTAGCGAATTTTTTTTTATAAGTTTCTTGTATGATAACACTTTTTTCATATAATTTGTATAGATTTTGGATGTCTATAGTTATTCTATGTTTTTCATATTTTGGATTAAACCTGTACAATGCAAATTACAGTGTTAGCTACAATTTGAGTCAAGTCATTCACTGTTTTTTACTCTTTTTTGAGCCACCACATGTCTGTTTATTTTTTCTTATTTTTACACCACTATAAAAATATTTTACTCCCTATCGCTTTAGTATGAGTAGTTCAATCATATAAATTCTGGGCCTGGTTGGTTCGTTTAATAGAATCAGAATTATAATTGGATTCATACACAAATGATAGGTATAGGATTTGGTGACTGAATCATTACAATAATAAGTGTTTGGTAAATACACTTGGGTATGGGATTCAAAAGTAATTTTCTATTTTTTAAACAAGCTCCTCCACCGGCAACTCTTCCCTATAATACTCCACTACCTCTTCCCTCCACCTTCTCCGGTAATCTATATTTTTTTCCCTACCTCTTCCTACTACATATAGATCAGCCTCTATCCTCTACAACCCACCCCCTCTTGACCTAGAACCCCATCCCCACTCCCAAAATGTATTATTATTTGAAGGATATATAACATATAGCTACCCCTTCTCATCCTTGTAACCCACCCTTGCAACCCGATTTCAATCTCACAAGGGAGGCCTTGATTTTGAAGAAAACATACCACCTTGATTTTCTTGTGTTTGTAGTGTGAAAAGGACTGTAATCAGCATCAAAAAATTGAATTCCATGGATTCCTTGATAAAGATGAGGATAATGTTCCAATAAGTTCTTGGGGCAGAGACGAAGATTTGTGGTGTTATTTTTCTCAAGTTTGAGGTGATTGGAGCATGAGGAGATTTAGGAAAGAAGGGAATTGGGTGGGATTGGTGTAGAAGGGTAGGGGAAAAAGGTCAATTGCTAGTAGCAGAGATCTGGGAAGTGAGGGCTTGGGGTAGAGAAGGAGGATAGACAAGAGAAAAGAATTTTATTAATTTTTTTTTTTCAGATTCTGGATTAACAAAACCTCCCAATTTGGTCAGGAATCATCAAACCCAAATTTTTAGTTAGGATTCCAAAATTTTCATTTCAATAGTAGTGTAACAATCACCATATATTGGAATGATACTAATTCCAAACCTCAAAATTTTCCAACCAAGTAGCCTCTTAATTTTTTTCCCGGATTGATGCATTCAACAGGGTAAAATTTATATTAATCCTTTAGTTTAGGGGGGAAAATGTTATTAACCTTAAGGGATTATTTTTGTTCATTTCCTCCTTATTTTGACATAGTTGAAAAACTTATCTTTTGACTAGTACATATAGGAGGTAAAGTGTATATTTCTATAGTTGAGAAGGCAAAGTATAATTATCCCCATAGTTCATAGGGGTAAAGTGTTATTAACCCTTTTTTTTAATAGTACTTCAAAACATGTACAAAATTTTTAAAGTAATTTTTATAGTTATGGAAGCAAAAGATTTAGAGAATTGCATACATAGTAATAACAATATTTTTAAAATCTCTCAAATGTCCCATAAGAAATTTTTGCACCATTATCATTCTTGAAGGTTTAGTTTTGTACCAATTGGGTCCTCCATTATGTATGGGTTAAATTTTTAGGCAATAGCATATCACATAATTCGCACATGTGTCTTACTCCAACTAGAGCACAATGTTGCGATCACTTTAGCACCTAAAAATGAAAAATAAAAAAGTCCACCTCTCTCTCCTCTTCCTTCTTCTTGGGCTCTGATTCCTCCCAATTCTCTCCCCATGTCCAGCTTCCCCATCCTCATTCCTCCTGCTACTCCTCTCTTCGTCCCACCTGGATCTCTTCCCCTACCTCACCCCACGTCGATATCTTCCTTGCTTCTTTCCCTTCGCTTACCTCCTAACCTAAAATCCACTCTCTACCAAGATTCCTTACCTCAATCCTCAACCCTACTTTTCTTTCTCTATACCTCCCCATCTCGATCCCTTTTCCTTCTTACAACCTCTTCAACATATTTAGAGTCAAAGAAGTGAACAAATGATGCTAGTCTTTGCAGCATGCCTTATTAAATCCCTGATCCTTTCCTAGTTTGATTGACAAAATAGAAGTTGATTAAACTGAGGACCCATAAGAAAAGTACTATTAATCTTTCATTTTTGTTGTTGTTGCTATGGTGGAGGGCCCACCCATACATTTTGTAAAAGAATTTTGAACACTATAGTAAAAATTTTAAATTATTTATTTTTCCCCCTAAAATTTTCTAAACTTATATTAGTTACCCCTTCTAACTCAATTTTTGCTCTGCTACTAGTTGTTGCCATCTTCTATTATAGTCTGTTTGGATTTCTTTTGCTATTTGTTTGGATATGGTGATGAATCTAGGTGATATGTAATAGGTTTATTCACCCATATTTGCTACCAAAGAGAGAATATTATGTATTTGGAGTTTGAAGATATTTCGTGTTTGGTCATCGAAGATTTTTTGTGGAATCCGGAAGAAACAAGGTATAAATAATGTTGTGAAAGTAATCGTAGTGGTGTATGGGTTGGCCGGAAAAATGTGGAGATAGTGGTTGAGATGAAAGTGGCCAGTGGTTGCTGTTTTGCAGCCAAGTGCTATAATATATATTTTTTTCCTTTTTTTTTTGTTGGTATTTTTTGTTTGGACAATCTTGCCTTTGTCACTATGCATGTGTACAGTATGAGATTACTTTTACCTGAAGATAATTTTCTAGAGGATAATACTGGTAAAGAAAAAAAATCTTAGGAAGTTTTTGCAAGATTATGAAAATAGCTGAGGAACTACATATGCAATTCTCCATAAAAGATATTTTGATGACGTACTTTAATTTTAATATGTTTAGCTACTATAAAATAAAATGAGCAACCTATCTCTTTTAAAATCTAGATCATTTATTGTATTTAGTTTTAAAAATGAAGAAGATATTCTATGAGTTGATCATGGAACATGTGGCAATTCATGAAATTCTTTTATTGCCATGAAATGAAAAAAAATAAAAGTTATATGAAATCATTAAAATGAAATAAAATAAAATAAATTTATCCACAAATTTTTGGAGGGTATTTTTATTAAAACAAATATTAATATCATCATTTCATAATTATTTATATTATGAAACTTTCAGAGGAGGTAAGTGTTATTGTTTGAGTCCATGAGATAAAGTGCAATTAGGGTGTGAGTTCTGGGAGAAGACTATATAACCCTTATTTGTATTATAGAATCTTTCTAAGGTGGTAAAATATGTATTGTTTGGATTTAGGGGATTACAATTAGGGTATAAGTTACAAGTAGGGTGGGCGCGGACAGGTATGTGCCCCTCAAAGGATTTGGCTGACCCGACCCTCACTTGACGGGTTAGCTATTTCCTGATTCTTAACCATTCCTGATGCCATTGGGTATCCGAAGCGGGTTTCCATTGGAGGAGGGTCAAAACATCCGTGTACCCACCCCTATGAAACCAATGGTAGACCATTGGGGGGAGGCAGGGCATGGCGGTTGCTCCCCAAGAATCCTACACATCTTTTATGTATATAATTTAGGTAGAATGTTTATGAAAATACTATATTTGCCCCCCAAATTATTTGGACTCTAAAATTAATCTATTAATTTTATCATGTATTCGACACTATTTGTATCCTTGTGTTGGGAATTTAAAAGTGACTAAGGTTATTGGTATTTGACAAATGCATTTAAGTTACTAATCTAGTAATTTTTTGTAATCTAATAATTTTGGGCTAAATATATTGTACTTTTGCAATATTAAAAATTAAAAATTTCGGCTTTGTAGGGTACATTCTTTTCTAAAATCTTTTTTATTAGGATTTTACCCTCAAACAATTTTTTTCAAAGATGCACTTGACCAGTTTTACGTAAGTTAATATTTACCACTCTTTATTTTTATTTAATTGAAAAAACAATGGAATATTTGAATATTAATTTACTTCATTTATATACGACAAGAACTTAACATGTTAATTTTATTAATAAATGATTAACTATTCTATTTAAATTGTTCTTGTCAATATTTACAATTCAAAAATTATTATTTTTTGGTCATGTCAAACTACTCTAAAAATTCAAGAAATTTAATAGAATATATAGATTGTTTATACAATGTTTGTTTTTTTTTTTTTTTGTGTAATATTGGTTGGAGTATTAAAACATATTACTAATATTAAATTTTCATTTTTCTAAATAATTTTATTTCAATTTATATTCTCGTTCAAAATTAGGGATTAACACAATACTAAACCTTGTCACTGCTTGATTTGGAGGTTATGAGTTCGAATAATGAAAATTGGTTATTCAAAAAATGTGAAATAATATTGCATACTATAAATTAATATATCTGACCAATCCCGAAAACTATAAATAATAGGAAGTTTATAAATCGAGTTATTCTTTTATATATTTTCACCTCCACAAAGTTATATCTCTGTGTCCGCCTCTGTATGAAACTATCATATATTTAAAAAAAAAAAATCAAATAAACATGCTTGCTTGAAGAATCAAAGACATGCAAGTTTACAAGTTTACCCCTAATATGAAGCAAAAGACTAGGAAATTAGACCAGCCATTGTAGTTTCGATTTTAGTAGGCAACTCAAGTATATTAAATTGAAAATCATTGATTTTCTTTTTGTTCCTCTTCAGTAGGCAAAGACAACTGCTAATCTTTTGAAAGTTTTTCATAAAAGCTAACTTTTGTGTTTTACGGTGTATGAGCAATGGCAAAAACAAGTCCAGGTTATATCTTTCCTGCCTTAGACTTGCCCAAGATCCAAGAACTTAGCCCCAAAATATGTAAGGAAAATACGAGAATATGCTGTGCTTTATGGCTGGCAAGGATGATTTTACTTGATTAATTAGTATAATGACTACAACTGGACTTACAAAAAAAAAATAAAAAAGTGATGACAATTGTAATTCAAAAAGAACATAGCACAGGCATCCAAGAAAAAGGTCGAGAAAATCGTGTAGAAGATTCAAAGCAAAATACATAATGGTTTGGAGATAGCACCTGTAATATAGGGGTCGAGACAAGTACCCGCGGATAAAAAAGTGATCTGGATTCGTATACGAGAATTGCAAGTATCCAACCCTCAACTAACTATTTCAATAGAATAGGGTCGAATACCCTTTTTTTTTTTTGGATAGGATCAGAACAGGACTAGTTGGTCATCAAATCATTAGAGTTTTTTGCCCAACCCTAGTTAAAAGAGGTAAAAATGCAAAATCTTACAGAACTGCTACATGCTTTTAGTACAACAATCCCATCGAAAATGAGCCTACCGTGGTTTTCATATGGATAAGGTCCCTGAGATGCATGATAAGATGGTAGAAATTTTAGTTGTACAAAGATAATTTATACTTGAGTAAAACATAAAGCAAAAATAATTTTTTTATAACTATTATATATGTCCAAACTAATTGCAACACTTACAAAAATTCTAATATTCTATGTACAAATTAATTATAATAGTAACAATATAGTAGAAATACTTCGGTAAGTAATATGAAAACAACATAGGTTAGACAAAAATAATCATACTATTAAATCTAGGTATAGGTATAGGTTACATGTTAATTTTGGAAACTATAATCCAGTTGCTACATTTGATAAAAACAAAAAATATTTATATTGGATGTATTTTAATGAATAGAAGAATTTAATTGAAAAAATGTGTTAAAAAAGAAAAAAAAATCATAGATTTTTTTTTTTTTGTAATTATCTTTACATTTTGTTTATATATGTAACAAATGCAAATTCAATTTCATAGTACAATAATATATGAAACATACTATTTTGGAGTTGATCGCTTTCATTGTCATTTAGAATGAATGGAAAAGCTCATAATATAAATAGACTAATGAAGTGAATATTATCATAAATTTAAGAATTAGAGTTAATTACACTTTACTCATTCAAACTTTACTGTCACTAACACTTTAGTTCCTGACGTTATCTTTTGAGCATTGAAATCCTTCATTTAATTCAACTAAAATTTTGATTATTTTACCCCTATTCTATTATAATCTTTATTTTTTGTTTATTTTTATCTGATGAATCAAAATTTTACAAAGATTAGATTGATACATGTACAATTTGATATGAAGAGATGGTTAGAAGTAGCACTCGATCTTTTTACACATCTTTTTGTGTATAAGAGACAACAAAAAAGATATTAAAAAAGATCTTAATAATTTTTGAAGTACAAATAAAAATAACTAATCTACAATGTATAATATCTTCACGTCTCTTGATTAGAATGATTTCTTTAATTTAAAATTTTGGCTAAAAAAAAGATATAACCCATGATCTAGAAATTTAAATTAATTTTTATTTTAAGAGTATCTAAACCAATCGGAATAAAAGGATAAATTTAAAGAAGAAAACAAGAGAAAGTGTATTTTTTTGTTGGTAGTAGCGGTGGAAGTAGTTATTGGAGGGATGGAGAGTAAATAGAGGTAAGAAATAAAATAAAATAGGAATAGAATGGTTAAACACTGAGTTGAAATAAGAGAGGGGATTAAGTGCTTAAAATATAATGTTAGATACTAAAGTTTAAGGGGGTAAAGTGTAATTAATCAAGGGATATATTTGTCTATTTAGCCAAACTTCAGACGCAGTCCAGAGACTTTACTGCACAAAGAATAATGTAAGGAATCAAAGTATTAGTGTCACAAAAGTTTAAGGGGGTAAAATGTAACTAATCCTAAGAAATATAGAAAATACCAATATATTCTCCATATGCGTACATATTTTACCCAATATCTTAACCAAAATCAATTACAATAGAAATTTATAGAATCTCAATTGTATAATGTTGTGTGAATTTCTTATAAATAAAATATTTATCCATTAACATTGGGTTTATTTTAAGGCAAGATAAAAAAACAACTTATTATTTTTAATCTTTTTAGTATGTTGTATGATACATATCCATTATGGAGAATCTATTAGATCAGTATATTTAATTTTATTGTACAGAAATGTAAATTTTTGATGTCTTTATATATTTTAATTATGTTCATTTTCCTTATTTTCTATTTTAAATTAATCATTTTTGAAATTATTATCCATATTTTAGCTATTTTCTGTAAATGCTCTTCTTTAATAAAAGAATTTTAAAACACATATTCATCTATAAAATTATATTTGATATTTAACATTATCTATTCAATTTAAATGATATAGTTACTAATCTTCTGAATATACTATATGGAAAAGCTTTTTTAAAAAGAAAAATCACCTCTCTTCTTACACTTTAGTTTTCTTGATGATATTTTTCTTCAACTAATCAAGAAATTAGACATGTTACATAAAAAATTATAACTTAAACGTCCAAAAGAAAAAATAAAAAATAGAAATAAGATGAAATATATTATACAGTATTCTTATCAGAGAGAAAGTTTGTTTAATTTTTTAAAAAGAAATGAAAGTTTATATATAGTATTTTACTTAAGCCAGGATTCATAGTTTGATAATGGGGCATCTCATTTCGTCACGTCTGTGAACTAAATGGACCCTTGAGTACGCAAGGATCTTATGTGCGATTTGGCCATTATTTTCAATTTTCTTATTTATTCTATATTTTGTCTTCTTTTGCTATTTATTATCTTAGATTGTTTGATAGGAAAATTAACAAGGATATTTAATAGGACACTATACATGTATTTGTTTTTCTACAACACTTTTAATTGCCATAACTTCATGTTTTTGTAGTACTATAAGTATTTATATACTCTCTCCATCTCATTGAAAGTGTCATGTTTTTAATACACTTTTGCATGTCCTAAAATATTTTCCATATTCAGAAAGTCAAAGGATAATTAAAACCATTTTAGTTTTATCTTTTTTTTTTTGTGGAGATAAATTTTGCACTATTCAAATTTTAAATTTCGGAGAATAAAATTGAAAAGATGTAAACAACTATTACCATCACTACAATATTTTTAAAAAATTGAATTTTCGAAAAATAATAAAACTATGAGATAAAGGGTGTAATACAATTAAGATCGCCATTAATATAACAAATAAGTTAAGAACCATGCCAAATGTAAGATCCCGTTTTACATTGAAAGTGCAAAGGGGTGATAATATTGAATATAATTCCACATGCCATGATATTAATAACTTAGTTTATGTACTTTGGTCTTATACACACTATGATGTGTAAGTTATATGCAGCTCAATTTCGGATCTAAATTACAATCACTTTATTGTCAATTATTTTTTATTTACGAAGTGTTTGGTTTATGTGCATGAGAGTAAAGAATAGGAATTAAGGTTAGATAATACCTATAAATATTGTTTGATTAGTTACTATGAGAATCATTTTATAAGAATGAAAATATAAGAAAATGCTTACTTTCATTATTCACTTGTGACTTGAGTTTTAAATTGATTAATTTATCGATATAATGAAACTTATTATTTATTCAAGTCAAACAAGTGAGACAGAATGATATAAATCCATACCAAAAATAGAGTTTATAATTTCATTCTGATTTCGATTCCAATTCCTGAATGCAAATCAAACATTTTCTCCTTAGTCAATGTGTCAAATTGATGAGGTAATTACTACCATACAAGGCGAAGTAATGACATTATGCCAATGAAACATGTTATGTCTCTGAAGTTAATTGTTTTCAAAATTAAGAACAACATTCCAAAAGGAAAATTGATGTTACTTACGAAACATGCGTCATATTTTCAAGGAAAGAAATAAATGCAAGTTTGTATAAATAAATGTTATGCTAGCAAAAGAAAAATAGAAATTGTGGTGCACTATCTGCGGAATTCATACAATGGCAAGATTGCACTTGACTCTTTGGTTTTCTTATTCTTTCTTCGTTTTTTGCATTACCAGTTTGAGAGGAACTACTGACATCACTGATGAAGAAAGGAAAGTAAGTCATTTTCTCTCTTCTTTTTGGCTTTACAGTGTTTTTTTTTTTTTTTTACAAATTTAATATAATGATGTATGTTGTTATAGTTATTACAAAGTATCATTATTTTTTAATTGGTCTATGGCGTTTCTTGTTCAAATAGTCATTTGCCGAACATGCCATTGCTTGCATCGTCGCCCAAAGTAGTATGGCTATGTTTGAAAAATAACCGAGTTTGTACGGAAATTTCACTTGGATGGATGGATCTAGATTGATCATATTTTGTCTTTGATAAGATTTTTAGAGATCTCCAAACTCATGGCCCAATATTTTAATTGTTAGTATATAAAACATTAATGCTCCTTTTTATGTTTTATACAATACATTTTATAATTCGTTAGAGCTATTGACGATAGGTAAATAACAATTTATGCCCAACATATACTTTTAGGATTTCAGTTCAATTGTTGCTTGTATTTATTGAAACTAACCTGTCTACAATTGATATAGAAACTATTCACTAGTTTTCAGTTGTTAATTTCATGTGAAAATTTCCAAGCACCAAAGCCTGATTAGCTGGTAAGATAGTTTACTTGTGATCTATTAGTTATGGGTTCGAGTCACTAAAAAGGTAGGAAGAGAAGTGCGTTTACACAAAAAAAAAAAAAAAAAAAAGAAAAAAGACTGATTTTAACCATTACATGAATATTGACTTCCAATTTTAAGGAAAAATAAATCATACAATCTTTGACAGAATTATATCCGCACTAAACTCAGTCAATGAATTTCATAATTAATAATGTGGATGAAAAAAAGTGATTAAACTTCAATAGCATGAATATATATGTGTAGCATTTCATCAGATTCATCTTTTCTCTCATGGCAGGTTTATATTGTGTACATGGGAAGCCTACCTAAACAAGAATATTCACCTTCAATGCACCACATTAATATACTTCAAGAAGTGGTTCATAGTAGGTAAGCGTTACGCTTGGGGTTTGAAATGATTATTTATAAAGGTTAGGTAATTCTACGGCGGATACTTTATTATTATAGTTTAAAGTTTATATTGTACAAATATTTTAAATATATAGTATTGTAATGTACAATTATTTAAAGTACAACGGTATGATAACTAATGGAATCATAGATTTTCTAAAAAACAATGTAATCCCATTTCTATTTTTTGAATGAATCTATTCTATTTTTCCCTCTGAAAAGATATCAAGGGCAATCCTTGATTAGAAGCTATACAAGGAGTTTCAATGGATTTGTAGCCCATCTGACACAAGAAGAGCAACAAAATTTGGCCGGTGAGTACTACATACATAATAATTTTCCATATTCTTACAAAGGTATCCTTCAATCTAATTAGTAGAAAAATCATCAACTATTTAAATATGCAGCACACGAGGGTGTGGTGTCAAGATTTTTTCCAAGTAAAACTCTTCAATTTTGTACAACAAAATCATGGGATTTTATGGGTTTCCCTCAAGATCTCCATCGAAATCTGCACATCGAGAGTGATATAATTATAGGAGTGCTTGATAGTGGAATTTGGCCAGAATCAAAAAGTTTCAGTGATCAAGGTTTTCTTATACACATCTAGAAATGTACAGGAGTTTCCAATGGTGGCAGGAATTTCACATGCAACAAGTAAATTTTCTCTCTTTTAATATCTTAGTTTTTTTTTTAATAATTCAGGACTCAAAATCCATGACCAGTAGATCGTAGGAAAATATTTTATTACTTAACATGCACTTCGTTTATTAGATAAACATCCACTTCGTTTCAGTATCTTAGTTTATTAGATAAACATTATGAAAACAAGAATTTAATTTGAGTGTATATTGATTCTTTGATGTGCTTATTATTTACTTTATAGCAAAATCATTGGAGCTCGATACTATGGACTCGATGATTTTGCAAGAGTACATTAGACATCGATGGTCATGGATCACATACTGCTTCAATAGCTGCTTGGGAACAATGTCGAAAATACCAGTTATTACGATATTACTCAAGGCACTGTAAGAGGAGGGGTTCCTTCTGCACGAGTTGCTGTATATAAAGCATGTACTCCTAGAAGTTGCAGTGAAGCAGATATATTGTCTGCATTTGACGATGCTATTGCCGATGGAGTTGACATCATAACAGTTTCACTTGGACCGGAATATCCATTTAATTTGGAACGCGATGCTATAGCAATCGGTTCTTTTCATGCAGCGCAGAAAGGTATTCTAACTGTTAATGCAGCAGGGAATAATGGTTTTACACCGGGACGTGTTACCAGCACTGCACCCTGGTTATTTACTGTTGCAGCAAGTACTACAAATCGCAAAATTATCAGTCGAGTTATCCTCTATAATGGAACGTCATTACATTGTATGTTTTGCCAACTTATTGTCCTAAACATTGCATCAAAACTAACATGTTTAAATGCATGAGATCATTCCCAGCCTGGAATTATATTCAATGTCTTATTATTTGTAAAGACTTTCAATTTCATATCTTGGATGTTTGCTATTTGTGTGCCATTGGTTCTATAACTTTATACAACACTAGTAATTTTCAGCACATTACATGTTACCATTTAAAATATATATGTCTAAATATACATTTAATTAAATAATTTAGTATTATTAAATTAGAAAAGATTTTTAAAAATAAATTTAAGAATAATTTTTTGTAAGTAATTAAAGAATTAGGTAATTTTAAACTTCTTTGTTCTTTTTTTTTTTTGTTACTTGATGGTTGTTATATATATATATATTTTTACTTAAGGTAGACAGCTTTTAATTTTTAAATTAATTAATTAGGAATTCAAAGAGTGAGATCACCATACTAAATGTGGCTCTCCTTCTATATATAGTAAGATTAGTATGTCAAAGTAGACGTGACAAATATACAAATGTGAGATAGAAAATTGGTGCAAATAGTGACATATAAAATCCTATAACTGGTAATTCTATATAATTATATAGAGTAAAAATTGCAATATTATTTCTAGAATATTAATTGTTTTGCTTCCAACACAAAACCATGCAGGGTAAGTCAGTCAAATTTCGACTTGAAAGGGACAAAATTTATCTTGTTTATGGACGAGATGCTTCAGGACTAAATGGCGATCTTCAAGCCAAGTACATATACTTTGTTTCTTTATTTATTGGGAATTCCGTCAAGAGAATTATCTCGTTAGTTTTAAAAATTTATATAATATAAAATTTTAAAATAATAATATTATACTGTATAAACTTTTAAATTATAATGGGATGATTTCGTAGAATTTCTCTATAGTTCCTCATTCAAGGTTTGTTAACGAATGTGGTATTCCTTTTTTTTTTTGGGCAATTGTAGGCGCTGTGATTTACGTTGTTTGGATGAAAAGTTAGTGAGGGGGAAAATCATACTCTGTAGAAGCAATGACAGAGCTATTCTAGAGGCCAGTAGAGTTGGAGCCATTGGACTGATTTTACAAGCTAATGAAGCAGATGATGTTTCGTTTGTTTTTCCTTATGCGACATCAGTTTTAAGTGATCAAGATTTTAAACTAGTGGAGAGCTACTACAACTCCACAGAGTAAGGATCTCTTTTTTCAACATGCATGTTTGCGTTGAATTGGTTATAAATTTGGACTAAGTTTAAAGTTTGTTTAGTTCATCTGGGCAAATGGACACGAGCAGCGTCCAATCAAGAAACGGCATCTCGTCTCGTGTCTCAAATTTGAGTGGGATGCAGCTTGAACGTTTTGTGATTGGATATCTGTTGCATCCAAACGTTCGGATTCGGACCGAACGAAACTTAAGAGTCGCATACTTTGAATGTCCATGTATTCTTTTTTATATACAGGAACCCTCAAGTGAACATTATGAAAAGTGAGGTCACAGAAAACTTGAGTTCACCTACAGTTTTATCCTTCTCTTCCAGAGGGCCCAATTCAATCTTTCCGGATATTCTGAAGGTGATTCATTATTTTATAGATACTCAAAGTATGATATTTTTATTTGATTGAGTACTACTTTGTTACATACCATTATAATTATCTCAAAACAATTGAACTCTACAGCCTGACATAAGTGCTCCAGGGGTAGACATCTTAGCTGCCTTTTCACCTGTTAGCTCCCCATCTGGCTATCCTGGTTTAGATAAGAGATCTGCACCATATAATATTTTATTGGGAACATCCATGGCTTGTCCCCATGTTACTGGTGCAGCTGCTTATGTGAAATCATTACACCCCGATTGGTCTCCTTCAGCAATAAAATCTGCTCTTATGACTACAGGTGACATTTTGCCATCATATTCAGTTTGGTTAACTTAATTTAGCTGTTTTGGAATTAATTTGAAAAACTTTCATTTCGCTCATAGCATGGCGCATGAATGCTACCAATTCCAAATATGGAGATTCCGAGTTCTCATATGGAGCAGGACATCTTGACCCAATGAAAGCTTCAAATCCAGGGAATTGTATATGAGACCCTTAAAGAAGATTATATTAAGATGTTTTGCAGCTTGAATTCTTCTATAGTGATGAAGATATTTGGAGATAATACCACTTGTACTGGTATAGTTCCCAAAAAATCCAAGGATTTGAATTACCCAACAATGTCTGCTCAAGTTGGTGAAAGAGGAGCATTTGTGGTCAAGTTTCAAAGAACAGTTACAAATGTTGGTCTCTCCAACTCAACGTACAATGCCACAATCACAAGCACGTCCCAATGCAACATCACTGTGGTGCCCAACATCTTATCATTTAGGATGTTGAATGAAAAACAATCCTTTGTTGTGACTGTATCCGGAGAAAGAGTAGAAAACATGATATCTGCTTCGCTTGAGTGGTCTGATGGCATCCATATTGCCCGAAGTCCAATTGTCGTTTACACTGGAAATCATAATAAAAATTAATACATTTTCAGTCATAAATTACAAATCTTATATTGTGTGAAAATGTAGCCTACAATCTCTATATGAGCAATTGATAATCGTTTATTTTATTTAAAGATTTTAAAACAAGTTGGGATTAGGCTGGGAATTCTCATGTAATAGTGGGGTTGCGTTTGAAATCCATCAATTGTTTCAGGAAATTAAAATTAGTCAAAATCAAACAGTCTGATGCGAAACTAATAACGAGAGTGTAATTAGAGTTATTTGGGCATTTCTAATGACATCTGCGTAAAGTTTATCTTTCAATTGTATTTTTGGCCACCCAAATATGACAGATGGTTGCTACTACAGTCAATTGATACGTGAAATCTAGTTAAATAACTTATATTCATTTAATTCTACTAACAATTAGATGATGCAATATAAGTATACAATAGGAATAGGAATCGAACTCATATAAGTTGGTTTAACAAGTATCAATTATTTGACTTAAATACAATTTGATGAAAGCATTATAGAATAGAATTGATTAAATCAATCTAAAAACTCAATCTAGAATTAATCTACGTAAGAAATTAAGTGTAACTATTCTAACAATTAATTTATGAAAGCAATTAATGAAAATAATGAATTGACAGCGTAGAAAAATATTTATAAAACTTAAAAAGCATTTAAAAGAACAATAAAACTAGAATTAAATGGCATAATAAAAATTTAATATGATTTAAAAGTGCTTATCTAATGAAGAATTACAAGTTTTCAGTCCAAAATTGTCAATTTTGAATCTTCTCTTCAAACTCTTCTTAAAAATAAAGAAAACTCTAATCTAATCTTGCAGTCCCCTGAAGGGAAGTTGAAGGAAAAACATTTTTTTGAGATTCTATAGACGCTTATTTATAAGTTTTTAAGAGTTACAATACATAAGATTCTAAATAAATTTCAAAACATTAAAACGGGCCTAGAACAAATACCCGCAACCCTAAAAACAACTAAAAATTGTTAGGAGCCATCATGGTTTGCTAGAAGCAAATATTTTCGCCAATAGAGTTTAGTCAAGGAGATGATGCTTCTGCCCATATTTGCTAGAAGTAGACATTTTGGCTTATGGAGTTTGCTAAAGGCAAACTCTTCCTCTCAACTTGTGCTAGTTTAGTCGTTTTGTTTCTAAAATTTTCGTTCGACGTTTGATTAATGTGCTATTTATTCCTACATGATTTAAAACAAAAATACATACTAATATCTATAATATAACATTGCTTAAATATTTAAACTCTGAACAAAATACTCACGAGCACATATAAATAGAAATATACGAACATAAGTACACAAACCCAAAAATCGTTGAAACTAGTGCAAAAATTAGACGAAAAAGAATATGAATAATCCTAATTTATTAGGGATATCAACACCTCCAACTTAAAGTGTTTCTAGTTCCAAGCAAAACAAAACTACGGAAGACACAAAACACATTAATTTGTTTCAATGTATCAACAATCGTAACAAGAAAAATTAAGCAAGTGGAAAAATAAACCAAATATGCATATAAGAAAATTTTGATAATCAACCTAAATCACCATGAAAGTCTTACAGTATCTCTACTCATGAAAGCAGATATCACTCAGCTCACTAATCAATAAAAATTTCGTTGAACTGAAGTTTAACAACTAATAGATAAGTTGGAAGAAATTAACACACACAATACTCACTAATGCAAATTAACTCGAATTGTGGATCAAGTAGGCTTTTCAAACTTATAACGTAGGTTAAGGGATAAATATGAGATATATTTGGATATAAATAGATCATATCACCTTAAATATGTTAATAAATAATTTTGAATCATAATCCTCTAGAGTATCCCGGAAATACCATAATATTTAAACAACTACCAATTTGAAGGTAAAATTAACCTTCCTTATTACAAATAGAAGGAACTTTTATTCTTTATTCACTAACACTTGGTCAAATTTTTTATTTTTTCAACATTTTTCTTTTTTTTTTTCTTCACATATATTTTTTTCTTCCTCTTCATTTTTTTTTTTTTTTTGTTAATAGCACAACATAAGGGATTTGTAACAATCAAGGCATATATTTAACAAATTTTTTCCAACATAACACTTTCCTTCCTGGCCATCCACCATAACAACATCTTAACCATAGCAATGATGTTGTAAACCACCAATAATAACCAACTATATTGATGGATTAGAAAGAAAGGTAAAACTAAACAAAATAGTAAAATGGTTAAAATAACATGGCTAACAAAAAAAATAAAATTCATTACTCAAAAGAGGTAATTAGGGATAATATTTCAAATAGGTAGGCAATTTGGATCAATTGGTCTAAAAAATGCCTAGATCACTTCCTTGGTTCAAGTTTCACCCATACTTTGCAAGCATAAAACTTACACACAATTCCACTGAATGTCACAAGTTAAACAAAAAGCGCAAGGTATAATCATGATTAATGCTCATAGAAAAGTGTCTTGCTTTCACACCATTACTCAAGGGAATATATATGTGTATAGTGACAATATTTTCATAACTCAAAGGATTCAAAAAGTAAAGAAATCTTATATACACTTTTAATCTAAAACTCTAACATCTTTTAGATAGTTCCCTTGAAACATTTTTATATTTTTAATATATAATCACAAAAGTTAATGCAAACAAAAAAACTACTAAAAATAGATAATCTTTTTGTTAACCTTCTATAATACTTTAAGCAATGAGGGTATGGAAATCCTGAAGGGTGTGATACTGTAATTAGGGACTCTTTTAAACAGTCAGATCCTCAAGACTGAACTCTCGACTATGAAGGCACTAAATAAAAAAATCCTTTTAGATTTTTTGAAAAAATTTTATTTTCTTTCTTTCTTTTTTCTTTTTTTCAAAAGACAAACTAACCCTAAAATATAAAACATCACATAACACATAAACATAGTTCAACATAACACTAGTGAACCACTTTTAACCATACTTGAACAATCAAAACCTTGTGAGATGAGGAATAATATGCATAAAAGATGAATGTGGAATCAATGAAATAATCAAAATTCAATTTAAAACTTTTGTTTCACTTTTAGTTATGGTTTTTATCAACAATGAGCTCAATAACACTACTAAGCAATGAGTAATTTTAAGTGAATCGTATAGATATAAGTTTCAATGAAAAATATGAGTCTTAGAAATTGCTTTTCTTTTCAACTGATATGGTTACACTAAGTAGGAGTTATTGAGGCTTCACAAGGTTTAACATTTCAATTAAAATTGAAGGTCATTAACTACAGGTAACATGGTTAATCACAAAAACAAAGCTAACAAATGCCCAATTCATATGTCAACTTAGTTTTGGACACAATTAATTTAAAAAATATTCAACAACTAAGAGTAACCAATCTATATAAAGCATTCATAAAGGTTCTTGTCCAACTATCAAACTATAGCACAGATTGTGTACCAACAACTAATTAGCAAAACAAGCTCAAGTTCATCCATATATTCCATGTCACAATCACAAGAAACAATATAATCCATCATCACTATTATTAGCTAAACACGTATAACCAAAAGAAATTCACAATATAACAAACATAAAATTAACTAATCTTGCGGTAGATTAAAGCCTTTATTAGACCACAAGATTCTTAAACTAAAACATACAATAAAATGAAGTATGAATAAAAAAAAAATTAAAATAAACACTTCCCTAATAAAGCCAAAGAGGGTTGCCGAGAATGTTGTAATTATTGTTCAGTTGCCTACATTGCATAGCACATTCGAAATTCTCAAGAACAAGTGAAACTTCGGCATACTTATTTATCGTTTCCCTAAATCCCAACAGTGGATACCTTGCATCTTCTATCTCTTGAGTCAATTTTTTACCCATGAAATCACTGAATGACACCTCTTTGGAATGTGTGATTGGGTGATGTAAGCAATTCTTTGATTCTTTAACTCTCCTTCAAAGTGTCCATCTTCCCCCTCAGTTAGAAGTGGTGTAGGAGTTCCTTGGACTTCATGATGTCTTTTTAGAAAAATACCTAGTTATATCATTTATAAAAACACCTAAATTCTACTACTAATTAGGCGGTATCTCGTAAGTATAAAATTGTCAACTAGTACTTATGTAAAGGAAGTAGGGATCATATCTACAAAAATTAGATCGGTAATTAGACATTATTTGTGTTAGATTACTAGTTGAAGTTACTTCTGTTAAGAAAACATCAAACAAAAACTAGAATTAAAGAGACTAATAAAGTAATTTAAAGGCTAAGTAACGCATTAAACTAAACATTAGCACTTAGGAAAGCATTTAAAGAAAGAAAATAAAAGAAAAAACATCTTAAGGAAACAATTAACTTATCTAAACTACTAATCACCAGTGAAAGAAGTATAATTAATGAAAACCCATTAACTAGTTTACTACAATTAACGAATCTAGCTACTAAATATCATTAAACAACCACCATTAAAGAAAGCTCATTAACTATTCTAATAAAGCATGTAAAATAAAGCACAGAAAGAAAGTAACTAACCAAAACTACATATTAGTACTAAGAAAGCATTTTTAAAGGAAGCGCATAAACTAATTTACCAATTAATCTAAAAATCCATGTGAAGAAAGCAATTAGAAAATGAAAAGCTCATGAACTAGTCTATCATTTCAACTAAGAAATCAAGTAAAGTAAGCATAATAGAGTAATTAGAATAAACTACACTAAATTAGCATAATGTAAAAGAGATTAAACATAAACATAAACATAAAAGATCTCACATTAATGGTTTTCAATCCATTACTAGAAGAGCAGAAATTACACTAAACTATATATAATTTAAGAAAATCCTCCCTAAATGGGGAGAAAAATGAATAAGAAACTCTAGCCTATACTAACACCTACTAACACACTCTAACTATGTGAAAAAAAGGGTTAAATGTGCTATTTATAGTGTATTAGGCACTTGAAGGAGAAGTTTCAGCCACAAATAACCTTATTTTGGGTGTTTTTGACCCCCCAAGATTGGTACCGTAGTTAAAAATCAAGAGGCCAATTTGGTCTGCTAACTGTGGTCACTAGCACTAACTTTGCTTCGGCACTCTGTTGTTGTTTTGCTCCAAAAATCTTCATCCGATATCCGATTAGCTGTCTGATGCACCATTTTTTTTTTCATGTGACCCTAACACATAAGAGAACATTATTAGCTATAATGAACATTTAAAATAACTCCTAAATAATGAAAAAAAATATTCACAAAAGAGACTAAATACCAAAGACAAACAAAAACGAAGAAAAATTTAACTTCAAATGGAATTACGATAAAGACAAGACATAAATTATAAACACAAGAACCTACTAAAATATGATAATTAACACATAATTAAGTACTAAAACACTCAGTAATCACATAATAACACATTCTAATAGTAAAAGTAAAAATAGACAAAAATATGCATTGAAGCACTAAGAATACTCGAAACTAGTAACGCAATCGTAAAATTTAGGGGATATAAACTCTAGTTTCCTAGAGTCATCACTTTACCTACTAAATTACTTGTGAACTCGACAAATTGTCTTCTAACCTCTTCATGAAGTTGGTTTGATTCTCCATAAAGATCATCATTATCCTCTTCAATCTTACCTCATCCTGTTCTTGGGTCTTCTTGTGTTGGTGATCTCTTCCACAATGTGTTTTGGACCCGATTGATGTGAAAATTTCTTCAATAGATTCTTCATTATTAAATTGAGCATTTTCACTATCGACCAATTCAAATGATGTACTAAACACCTTTTGTGCTATTTGATCAAGTTGAGTTTGAATGTTTATAGACGGCTATTTGATTGCTCTATGAGGGTCATCATCATTGTCTCCAAACTTGTATTCTTCTTTCCTTTAATTGGTGATGTTTGAGTATAGTCATAACCATATTGGGCCTCTCTTAGTTCATATGGAGACTCTTTGTATGTAAGAAAAGAATAAGGGTATTCTTGGTAGCTCAAATATGAATTTGGATGGTTGGCCCATTCTATATGATAATCACAAGAATAGGGAAGGATATTGTTAGAATTATACTCATTGGTTATGCCTCCATAATCATAAGGATGATAATATTTTTGGCATGATTGATTCTAAGTTAGATTTTGCATGATCTTACACAATGTTGACCCTAAACAAAATACAAAAATAAGTACTAACACAAAAATAGTGTAAAAGAAAAAATGGAAAGGTTAGACTAGTAGCTAGCCTAAACTACTCACTAAAAAAAGAAAATCATTTTGGACTTTTCAAAATAAGAGACTTAAGTCACAAAAAGCGAAAATCTTTTTAGTTTTTTAAAAATTCTAGACCACACAATGAAACTAAAACAAATAAAATACAATTTACACTTTAAAGTAGTATTCATGTCGAATTATATCGATATTGCCAAAGACCCAATCCCTGGCAATAACACAAAACACTTGATACGTGAAATATCTAGTTAAACAATTTATATTCACCTAATTATACTAATAACTAGATAGTGAACTGTAAGTGCACATAATTAATAGTATATAGCAGGAGTAGAAGTCGAACCCACAAGAATAGAGTTAGCAAGTATTAGTTCTTTGGCTCAAATATTATTTGAATAAACTATTATGGAAGAAATTTTACTAAACTAACCTTAAATAAAAACTAAATCTAGAATTAATTTATGCAAGTAACTAAACTATCTAGCCATTAATCTACGAAATGAATTGAAGGCTTAGAAGAATACTTGTAAACCCTAGAAAGCATTTAAGAGAACAATAAAACCAGAATTAAATGGTGTCATAAATATTTAATAAGATTTAAAAATACTTATCTAATGAAGAATCAAAAGTTTTTAGTCTAAGGTTGTCAATCTTGAACCTTTTCTTTAACTCTTCTTAAAAATAAATAAAACCCTAACCTAATCTTGCAATCCCCAACGGGAAGTTGAAAAAAAAATGTGTTTTTTGAGGTCCTGGAGACCCTAATTTATAATTTTTTAAGAGTTACAATGCGTAGGGCTCTTAATAATTTTCAAAACGTTCTAATATGAGTAAAAAACGGACACCTAGAATCCTAAAAATAATTAAAAGTTATTAGAATTTAAGAACATTTCTTGGGAGTGTCTTCATGCCACTATTGGTAATGGAAGTAAAATATTTCATTTGATATGACCCTTAACACCCTTCAGGACCTCTGCTAAAAAATTTTAATCCAGCCATTATGAAGTTGTTCTGCAGCAATCATTATGCAAAGGTGGAGTCAATCGTCGATAATGGTGAGTGGATTTGGCTTGATAGTAGGAAGTTAAGAGGTGAGGCTTTAAGACTTGTATCTTATACCCTTCAAGCCATGGCAAAAAATGGCTTGCTTCAGAATCTGGATGCATTAGGAACATATACTGCCAAATGTTTATAAGATAAGAGATTCAGTCTCAGTCTCCTATTGTTACTTGGTATCAAATTGTGTGGGGTAAGCATCATAGCCTGAGATATGCTTTCATTGTTTGGCTGTGTTGTAGAGGAAAATTAACCACAAAAGATAGGCTCAATGCTTGGAGGATGGCTATTGATCCATCTATCCTCTATGTAACTCAGTGTATAAGAATCCGTTTGTTCTTTTGTTGCCCTTTCTCTGCTTATAGTTAGAAGACTATCCAAAGGAAGGTGCCTAGTTCATAGACAAGCGACAAATTGGAAAAGTGAACAAAAATGGATGATTCTCAATTGTTCAAAAGTCTTTGTTTGTGTGTGCTGTTCAAAGATTGGCATTTGCAGTCACTATTTATCATGTTTGGAGGTGGAGGAACTCAAACAATTTCGGAACATCCTACTACCACCTGAAGCAGTGGTGCTGCATATTGACAAGGACCTGCGAGAAGCCGTTGTTGGATAGAGTAGAGTGAAGAGAACGCAAGAAAACTTCTTGTTATGTTTGGAACTTAACCTTCTTGAGTCTATTTTCTACTAATGTGAATAGTTTATAGGTAGCACTGTCTCTTTACACATTAGATCATGATAAGAGATCAGAGTTTAGAGCATTTCCCCTTCTTTACAGACAGCTTTAAGCACCATCATTTTTTATCAATAAAATGAGTTAACTTGCCAAAAAAAAAAAAAAAAAAATCATTATAAGCCTTCATGGTTTGCTAGAAGCAAATATTTTGGCCTACGGAGTTTTCTCATATAAGGTGATGATGCATCTACCCATGTTTGCTAAAAGCAAAAATTTTGGCTTATAGAGTTTGCTTAAGGCGAATTCCCCTTGACAGTTTGTGTCGTTTCGCTGTTTTGCAAATTAAAATCTTCATCCAACACCTTATTCATGCATTGATTGTTCCTAACTGAAATACACAAAAATAATCATATAAAACTCTAAAATTTCCAAATTAACACAAAAACATACAAAAAAGAACTGAATAGCCCTAATTTTTTGGAGCACATATCACCAATTCCCTTACATCAATAGAAAGTAATATTATATATTTGATTGCTCAACGCTTCTTTTCTCCAATAGTAATTGTTTCTACTAACCAAATATAAAGATTAAGTTTTTTGGGCCATATAAACGATGAATCTTTGTCCCTACTTCACAGTTCATAGAGTTTGTATATCAATGACATTTTAAAGTAAAATTGTATTTTACTCTTATTTAGCTATCAATGTTTCTCTATATCGAGTAAAATTTCAAAGATAATTCATTACATCTCTTAAACCTGGATGGGTCGTCAATTAAAAATCACGAGGTATCTATTTGACGAATAAATCTTTCCTACTCACTCCGAAATATGGAGTGGGTATGACAACTATTGAAATTATTGAAAAGCAGGAGGAGCCTATTTCTTTTCAATCATCCAACAGTTTGGAATACTTACTTCACAATCCAGTGAGTAGTAAAGAATTTTTCCTGTCAGCATTGATGCCAAATTTTCATCAATTCTCCTTTTGTCTTGTTCTTTAAAATCTTTCTTGTACCAAAAAGTTAAAAACAAAAATTGAGAGGAACTTCTGTGTGATGTATAGAGACAAATTTTATGTATTTTTGCTCAATTTTTGTATTGTAGAAACCATATAACTTTCATCATCTTATTTTCTTTCAGCGTCATTCTTTTGTTTTTCAAATCTACGGGTGGGACATAACAAATTTCATGCTAGCTAGTTTTCTTGAATGTCAATTTTTTGGTGAAATTGCTAAGCCATGGAATTTTTTGAAACTCAATCTTGTTGTTAGTTGTTGTTGGTAAGGGAAAACTAGCTTTTTCTTATTTAAGGGAATCAAACAACTCGGAAGTCTAATATAGATTATTGTATGCTTATCTAAGACTTTTGATAGATGCCAATTAATCCTTATACCTTGAAATAAAAGCAAATTAATACTTTGTAGTAGAAGTTGTTCTTCTAATTCCCTAACATATATAGCAAAATTTGGTGGCCATCAAAAGCTCCTTGAATTACCCAGAGAGAAATGAAAGATTTTGACTTTGCAGATGCCCTCCACTTGTCTTCTAGGAGGGAAAATTACAATGAACATCTAGTTGAAATTGAAAATATAAAAATTAAGATTTTGTCCACACACACACACACACACACACACACACACATATATATATATATATATATATATATATGAGTGTGTAGTAATTATGAATCGTGAAGTTTATTAGAGTTCTTATTTCCCTCATTGTAATTTGGGTATATGTAATCGTGCTAAGACTAACAAATCTAGATAAATTAAGTAATCACAATTTACGACTTGGGATTATTCTGATCATGCATATGGTTTTAAGATGAAACAAATACTGTGAAAACAATTGAGGGCAGATATCCAAAAAAACTTTAACAAAAAGGTAAATATTCTACGATAATTTTTAAAGGGCTAATAACAATTTAATCTACGAAATTAGGTGAATAATTACACTTGATCTCCTGAATTGAAGAAATACACACTTTATCCTCTCAAGTTAATAGATGCTCATAATTTTAAACGGTTATAAGATCGTAAAAATTGATTACCATATATGCCTATAGTTGTCATTTCATATAATAAAACTTTGCTTTCTAAATTAGTGGTATTTGTAGGAAATTAAACAAAAGTCTAATTCTATTTAGTTTAGACTTTTAATATTAGTGTAATTTTTATTAGTTTCCTAATTGATTAGTTAGTTGAGTAGGATTTGTTTCCTAATTTACGTTTGCTAGTCTAAGTTGGCTAATTCATTGTTAGAATCTATAGGCTTCTAACAGCTATAAATACCATGTTACTACTGCTGCCGTTGTTATAATGTCAGAGAAATAAAATTTTAGTTTGCCTCCAGTTAAGTCTTGTCAGGCTATGATTATTTATTTGCCTTTTTTTTATCTGCTATTCTTATTTGCTGTCCATATTTTCTAAAGAAAGCTCTAATATGTGTATTTAATTCAAGCAGCCTTACAGCTTGTGTTTTCTTTCAAAGAGCTTTGTGTCATTTGATTTGTTATTCAATCTTTGTTTAAATAACAAAAGTTAGGACATTCAAATTGGTATCTAGAGTTAGGGTTGTTTGAGAAGTCATAGCAGCAAATAATAGTACCGTCATCTATGTAGTTTCAAAACTTACGGAAAAAAAGGATACAATTTTTGGAGAACTCGATGGACACCCATCTTCAGGCACATAACTTTATATGAGTTTGTTCTTCAAGAAGTTGAAGATAACGCTGACACAAATACAAAAAGAAGCGCGAGTTTGGCATTTTACCAAATTATCATCAAGTCGTTAATGTGTCAATTTTTGACAAAATTGCAAACGACAAAACTCTAAAAGCAGGTCTAGATATTATGGCACAGACATACCGTGGTGTTGGCCAGTCTAGAAAAATAATATATTGATGTTAAAGATAAAATTTGAGCTTATCAATATAGAAATATCAGAAACAATTGAATCTTATTTTTCCAAGATGATAAACATCAAGAATGAGATGGCTTTAAATGTCCATAATCTCAGTGATGAAGTATTTGTTGAGAAAATTTTCAATACACTACCCATGAAATTTGATCATGTAGTAGTTGTGATTCAAGAGACAAAAGATTCGTCAAATTTTAGCCCTAAAAATTTGTAGGGTTCATTAATTCTTCACGAACAGAGAACTAACGGGAAGCTGGATGAAGGTGGTGAAAGAGAAATGGTTAAAAACGCAGTGTAAATGCAGATAGACAAGCCAAAGGAGAAGGGTAAAAATTCAAATCAATGAAATTAGAACTTCCTAGGATGTGGAAGAGGACGAGAATGCAGTGGTAATTTTAGAGGTTGTGGTAGAAGTAATTTTTATTTTGAATAAAGAGATAATAATAAAGGTTCAAATAATGAGCAAAATAATGTTATTAACAAACATAATATTCAGTGCCATAATTGTAAAAAATTTGGACATTATAAATCTAAATGTTGGTTCGATAAATATGATGATAGAGATATGCATGCTAAAGTGGCTAAAAATAATGGTGAAAATGATGAGATTATTTTGTTTTCTTTTTTAACATCTGATAAAAATAAAAAGAATAATTGGTTTATTGGTTCTAGATGTAGCAATCACATGTATGAAAATAAAAACATATTTTCTGAATTGGATGAATCTTTTAGATCTTATGTTAAATTTGAGAATAATGAAATGATTCTGTTCTTGGTAAACGGAAAATTAGTATTACTTTGAACAATGGATCTTCTAATTTTATATCTAATGGGTATTATGTCCCTAACCTTTATCATAATTTGTTGAGTTTGGGACAATTTTTGTAAAGGATATAATTTGCGCTTCAAATATGATTTTGGTGTTATTAGTTATGATCAATTGGGACTAATTCAGAAATTAAATATGAATAATAGTCAAATTTTAATGATATTTGGTTGATCTTACATGCATTTTGGTGATTTGAATTTTGATAGTCTATGTTTTCTTGCAAGGAGAAAGATGGTTTATGGATTGTCTACCATTAATTTTTCAAATAAGTTCTACAAGTCTTGTATTTTAGGACAGAACATAGAGATCCTTTTCCAAAAAGCAAGGTTTGGAGGACTAAAAAACCTTTGAAATTAATTCATTCAAATTTGTGCTTGATTAAGATTCCTTCAAATAGTGGTAGCAAATATTTTGTTACTTTTATTGTTGATTTTAGTAGGAAAAGTTGGATTTATTTTTTGAAGAATAAATCTGATACATGTGATATTTTCAAAAGTTTTAAAGTGTATGTGAAAAGGCAAAGTGGACACTTAATTAAAACATACTTTTAAGAATTGACAGAGACACTAAATTTACTGTCTGTGATAATCTTTTAGAAAAACATGGTATTAGACACCAGTTGATTGCTAGATATACTTATTAGCAAAATGGTGTGGTTGAGAGAAAAATAAAACTGTGATAGATATGGTAAGATCTATGATACATGCTAAAAATTTACCTAAAAGATTTTGGGCAGAAGCTGTTTCTTATGTCGTTTATGTGTTTAACAAATATCCTACATGGTGTAATAATGGGAAGATACCACAATAGGTTTAGATTGGTAAGAAACCAAATATTTCTCATATAAAAGTATTTGGTTGTATTGCTTTTGCTTATGCTCCAAATACAATAAGAAAGAAATTGAATGATAAGGCATAAAAATATGTGTTTGTTGGCTATGGTCATGAGACAAAAGGGTATAAGTTGTTCAATCTGGATATCGGGAAGATAATTATTAGCAGGGATGTCATTTTTGATAAGCAATGTTCTTGAGATTGGTCCAAGGTGATATCAAGAAAAAGTTAGATTCTTCAAAACTTCCATTAGCTCCTATAGTTATGGAGGAAGAGAGTAATACATAGTCATCTAATTTGCAGCTTACTCTTGGATAGTCATCTAGTCGATCATAGCAACAATGAGACTTGCTAGCCTAATTGCAAGATTATGTTGTTAACAATGATAATGATTTATTTGATGTCTATATTATAAATAGAAGCTTTGTTTGTAAATTGTGATCCAGCTGCTTTTGAGGAAGCTATCAAAGTTGATCATTGGGTCCTAGTAATGGATGATGAAATTCATGATATTGAAAAGAATAGCACTTAGGAGTTAACAAATTTACCTGTTGGAAAGAAGGCAATTAGAGTCAACCGGGTATACAAGATAAAATACAAGCCAATTGGAGAGTTGGATCGATTCAAGGCGAGGTTGGTTGTTAAGGATACAAACAAAAGACATGTATTGATTATTTTGAGATCTTTGTACCTACTGCAAGACTTGACGCTGTTCGGATGTGATTATTTCTTTTACTATCAATAATTCTTGAAAAATTCAAATGGATATGAAGTCTGGTTTTCTAACTTTTATTCTTGAAGAGGAGGTGTATGTTGAGTAACCTACAGGTAACATCAAAAGAGGTTAAGAAAATAAAGTCTACAAATTTAAGAAGACACTTTATGGTTTGAAACAAGCTCCTCAAACTTGGCATAATTATATTGATTCTTATTTTGTTGAGCATAATTTTCTTAGATGGTTATATGAGTATACCTTGTATATTAAATTTGATCTTGATTGTGATATTCTTATTGTATACTTATATGTGAATGATTTAACTGTTACTGAAACAATCCTGAATTGATTTGTGAGTTTAGGGAGGCTATGATTAATTATTTTGAGATGACCGATTTGGCATTAATGTCTTATTTTCTTCGCATTAAGGTTACTCAAACAGATGGTGGAATATTTATTTTACAGAAAAAAGTATGCTAGTGATATTTTAAAGAGGTTCAAGATGGACTACACATTGCTAAGACAATAATGACTCAGTTTAAGAAAAGTTAAAGTTGACAAAAGATGGCACTGACGAGTTTGTTGATGCAACAAATTTTAGAAGATTGGTTGGAAGTCTAGAATACTTGACATCTAGAAGGTTTGACATTATTTTTGGTGTTAGGTTAGGAGATTCATAGAGTCTCTGTGTCAATCACACTTCCAAGCAGTTAAAAGAATCTTAAGATACATTAGAGGTACACAATTTGATGGTATCTTTTATTCATGTTCTAACGCTTCTAGACTTGGTGGATTTACTAATAGTGATTGAGTTGGAGATGTGATACAAAGGAAGAGTACTTCCAGGTATGCATTTCGCTTAGGAAGTGGTGTGTTTACTTGGTCATCCAAAAAGCAACAAGTTATGGCTTTGTCCACAGTTGAAACTAAGTATATGGCAGTTGCAAATAATGCTATAAAAGTGCTATGGTTAAGAAGGATAATTGGGTTTCTACAACACAAGTAAGACCAACAAATTTCTAGATCTTTTGTGATGGCAAATTAGCAATTGAATTGTCAAAGAATCTAATATTTCATAGACGCAACATACACATTGATATCAAGTTTCACTCTATTCGAGAATTGGTTCAAGATAAAGAAATTGCAATTGATTACTGCAAGACTAAGGATCAAGTGCCAAACATTTTCACAAAGCCATTGAAGGTGGAGTCATTCATGAAGTTAAAGAAGATCTTTGGAATGGTCAAATTTGAAAATTTTGGTATAAGGGAGACAATGTAAGAAATTAAACCAAAATCTAACTCTATTTAGATTGGAGTTTTAATGTTAGAGTAATTTGTTTATTAGTTTTCTAATTGATTAGTTAGTTGAATAGGATTTGTTTCCTAATTAATTTCCGTTTGCTAGTCTAGTTAGTCAACTCCTTTTTAGAATCTATGGGCTCTAATCTCCCTCTAAATATATGTTGCTACTACTTCCGTCGATAATAATGTTAGAGAAATAAAATTTTAGTTTGCCTCCATGGTTAAGTCTTGTATAGCGATTATTTTATTTGGCTTGTTTTTGTGTTTTGCTATTCTTAATTACTGTCTATGAAAGTTCTGGCTTGTGTATTTAATTTAAATAGCCTTACGGCTTGCGTTTTCCTTCACAAAGCTTTGTGTCGTTTTTGATTTGTTATTCGATCTTTATTTAAATAACAAAAGTTAGGGCCTTCAGTAATCACACTTTGTTCGATGAACTAAAAGAACATACATTTTATTCTCAGCTTGTAACAAAGTTTCTATCGTCCAAGAGAAAAGTATGTGAACTACTGATTTTCAGTGATGGCCTCGCAGAAGTTCTTTTAAAAATGGTTAATTTTCTCATTGTTGCTATTTTTATTACCTTCTTATGCATAATTAATTGAAAAATATTATTAGCACATTAATCGATAAAAAAACAACATTCATCTTGGCAGACATGTCCTCTGAGTTTATATTAGGCATCTTCACAAACAAAGTAGAAGGCATAGACACAAACTCAAAAACCTTTCACAGCAACTATTAAAGTATAAATATCTAACAACGGTTAATGAAGAGAATTTGAATTGATTAATAAGTTTCATAAACCACTCTACTCATTGTCAATTAATTTTGAAATGAAAACCTATATTCTTTAATATGGTATCAGAGTTAGTTTCAAGTGTTCATCTATCTACATATGACTATGACTCTTCTACGTATTGGATGACTTCTCTTGGTTATAGTATTGGATTTGATTTTATAGCTATCGATTATGTCAATACTTGTGTTCACTGGTTTTGGTTATTTCAACACTCTCATGTGTGAGAGGGTGTTAATCAGAGTCATGTGTGAGAGAGGTATTAAAGAATAAACATCTCACATTAGTCAGCTAAGAGATCCTAAACTGATTAATAAGGTTAATGGGTCTACATTTATTGTCAATTGATTTTTAAATAAAATACTAAGTCAAAATCTCAAATAATAGCAACAAACATATAGCAATGTAAATGAAATTCCATTTTACAACCAAATATGCTAAAAAGCTCTAGTATACTTATCCACAATTAAAGCTCATATTTCCCCAATAAAAGCTCATTCCAACCATTAAAATCAAGAAATAATAAAAATCGATCACAACAAAGTCAAAGAATTATCAATTCAATCAAAGCAATATAACCTCGCAAATTCTTTAAATGGTTGTTTAATTTTACTAAAATAATTGCCATCAACTACCTTCGTATGAGAAAGATACAAAATTAGAACTTACCTGAGGAGTTCAAAAAGAATTAAATTAAAAAGTAGTACTCTCTTCTTGCTTCGACCAATTCTTAAAAACCTTTTAACCCTACACTCAACTTTTGCAAGTGAATGCTCAAAATTTAGGATTGTTGGTGTGGAAAAAGCTTAAAAAGAAGAAAAAATTGATTTTTAGGTTACATCAACATTCAAATTCCCAGAGAAAAACGAAAATAAATGACTACCAGCATAGCAGTCGGTGATGTGAATGAAAGTAGCAAATAGTAGATTCTTCTCCTCCCCTTGCTTCTGATTTTCTTGTGCGCTTTTATTGTGTTGTGCATGTTTCGTGCCTATGTGTCTGTAGCCGTGTCTATGAGTGTATTTGTTTATGTAGTCGGAGGGCCGTGTCTATGAATGTGTGTTATGTAGTCAGATGGCCGCGTTTGTGAGTGTGTGTTTTCGTGTTTCGATTCGGATTGATTCGTTAATAATAAAATTAGGTTTAAACAATTAATGTTTATTACTTTTTGAGACTTGATAAGTTTAAAATTTCAAAATTACAAATAAATAATGCAAAACAAAGTTACTTGATATCGATTTAAATTGACACAATGAAAGTTAAGTTTTTAATTTTGACTTGAAAAACAAATAATTATAGTTTGAAACCATTTACAAATTCGTTAATATATAATCAAGCAATGTTGAATTGTAATGATTCGCTAGCTTAGGTCATTACAGACTTGGACGGGAAGGGATAGTAAAAGAACAAATAAAAGAAAGAATCATGGTGATGGATTATCTTCGTCCGAAATAAAAGAGTTTATAAATTTGATGATAATTTATTATGACACTGTTAACTGTGATTATCATCGTTCAGAATCTTCAACACACAAAAACTTCCCTAAATAACTCTTAGGACTAATATAAGTGAAAAAAAAGAAGAGACAAAAATGGAAAACTAAGAAGAATAATCAGTCTCCTTCGACAAGAATAGAAACAACCACATTAAAACTCAAAAATGCCAATAAAGTACTAGCTAGTAGTAATACTTCCTCTCCAACTCCAAATAATGAAAACGACAAGGCAACACTGCCGTTTAATGGCCTAAATGCAACGGCACTTGCTTTTCTTTCCACGCCCGCGCTTGTGCCCTTTGGATGGTTCCTCCTTGCGAAATATCTTGCAAATCACAATATTTAATACCTACAAGAAGACGGACAATATTTTCTTGTCATTTTGTCCCTCTCAAAATTAATAACCTTAATTTTTGGTATTTAATCGTCGACTTTAACTTTTACTAACAGCGGTCTTTGCTTCCTAAATGTCTGGTGTGAAAATATTGTAATACAATTAATGGTATTTAGCAACACGTAAACAAAACTGACTATACAATTTCTATTTTAGGGGGCAAAGGTTTTATGAGAGAAGTGTGAGAGAAAAAACAAAAAAAAAAAGAAAAAAAGCTTTTAAAATTTCGTTGCAAAATCAAAACTTTTAAAAGGATTTTTATAAAATTTTCAAATATTTTAAGCTCTAAAATTATAATTTTGCAAATATGTCCTCATGTCAAATTTTTTAGTTTATGCGAATTTAAAACATATTAACTTCTCAGTGTTAATTATTCAATGTCATAAATTTTCTATCATTCAACGTGCACCTCACAATTTTTCCAACGCGAGGCATCCATTAAGAATAGCAACGACTTGGCACTGAAGATCGACTAACAATTATGTGAATCTTGAAGATATGAGAAAAGAAATTTCTCAGCTTTCAAGATACACATCTGTTGTTATACCAGCCAATAATGTGTAAGGTGTAAACTGTATTCATGCATATACCAGCAAGTCATTTGCCTTGGATGCTGTATAGTAAACTAATTCTTTCTTGAAGCCTTTCACTTGCCCGCGGATATCTACTTCCGCAATTGGACTCCAATAACCGTCTCCAGTCATCGGCAGGCTATTTGGCTTTATGGTATAAAAATACCATATTGACGCAACCGCATACCTAAATGAATCTGCACAACAATTTGAAAAAAAATAAAAATAAACGTGTAGACCATTAAATAATCGAAATAACTTTACGAAATTTATATAATATAAACCTTTAAATACAACAAAAATACAGAATGATTTTTTTTAACAAAACTAGAGAACTTTTCTAACTTTTAGTGGTCATAGAGCATGAATCATAGAAAAATTGTACACATGGTTAATTTTTAGTTCTATATGATTTTTGTTTTCTGACTGAAGCAAATATACCCCAAAATAATCAAAGAAAAAGAAAAGAAGCACACGTTTAATCATGCGCCTCGTTAACAATCACTCTTACACCCAAAAAAAAAAAAAAAAATACAGCAACCAACAATTTGAGAAAATTTCAGTCAACCCGGGATTGCTTCAAATTCAGATTTTAGTGATTCAGATTGCAGGCTTACACGTCCCTCAACAAATAGACAAACTTTGTTTTTTTAACCTCCAATTATTTCGTTGTATTTCGAAAACTTATACAATATTACATAAAAAATTCTATTTTAAAAATTTATATTGTATAAGTTTTAAAATATAAAAGAATAGTTCCCTAATACACATAAACTCAATAGTTAATTATTAACTATGTGGATCATCCGTGTCATGTTTTAAGTGGCCTTTTTTTGTTATGTTGCATAGTTGGTTTCTAGGGTCTTGGTTACGGGGGATTAAACCCTGGTTTCGACGCCTTCACTGTTTTGTTTTTCTGCGCAAGCAGTATCGGGTTTTTGTCTTTTAAGATTTTTTTTTTAATGTATTTTTTGTTGTAGCCTCCTCCAAATCTTTTTTTTTAAACGAAGAAATTGCTTTGCCCTCTACATAATCTCCTGGTGATTTCTTTTCAATTCGTTTTCTTATGCTTTGGGTCCACAAGACAGATTGATACAAATAATTGAAACTAAAATTGTTAAAAAAAAAAAACACAAAATCGAATATAAAATCAATTAAATCATAGTCAAAAACTGACAATTGCTTTTGATGATCTCTAAAATATTTTACTCTACGTGCTTACAGAAAAAAAGAGGACATGCATGGTCCCCTAACATTAGAAAATATAGGAAAATTTTACAGTTCTATAACAAAACTATAATTTGTGTTATACTTGAATACAATATTACGTATTTTAAAAATTTGTATACATGAATCTCAAAATACAACAGAACGGGACACTACAAACCTAGATGTGTACAACAAAACGTCAACAGTAAAATTTCTCAGAGTATAACTTGTAAGAATATAATTGATATCTTGTAATCTTAATGACTAAGTTTATTTTCCAACAGATTCTCATGAAATTCAACACAAACTAAACGACATGCATTTAATCAAAAGTGTACTATACAAAGAAAAAGTGAATAATATTTACAAATATATACAAGCACAAAAATTGTATATTAACACACATTACCAAAAGGGAGATCTTCAGGCTTGACGTCATAAATATTAGCCTCGGGAATCACATTGTGCGTATTTTCGTTGAAAATTTAAGATTCTTCAAATAACCCATCAATTCTGTCTCTCATACACATCTAAATGTGTATATAAGGCTTATTGATGGTCCAGCCATTGAATTTGCACAGCACAGAAAAGAAGAAAAAAAAAAATTAAATGATGATCTTGGCTATCAAATTAAGCTTGTTTGCCCTAATATTTCTAGAGGAATTAAGTAGAAATTGGGAATCGGAAAAAGAAAGTTCCGAATATTTATCTCCAAGAATATTACTGTTTTATTAGGCAACTTTGAAACTTTTATTTGGGTGAATCCCTATCATTACGCTGCTTTCCTTCTTATTGTGTTGGCTTTAACATTATATCTTAAATTTACTTTTATATATAGAAGACACATCTAGAATGTATAAGAGACAGCTCTTTTACCATCTAGATTGTGTATTCATTTTCACTTATACACATATATGAAATTATATATAAAAATCTGGAATAATAAAGTTGTATTTTTCAGAGGTTTTTAGAATTACAATAGTATGTGTATTAGAATACAAATCTATTAGAACAATGGATGGTATCCGAGACTGTAGAACTTTCTATTACAAATATAATCTTTCCAAAATTTTAAGGAATGGGTTAAAATATTTCTCACCTTCTTAGGGTGAAAGATGAATCCATTTACTGAATACCCAAATAAAGTTTGATCATCAGCTAATTAAACAAGTCCAAAAAAGATTTGGTATTTATTAAGTTTTTATACTTGATGAAACATAGCTCAGTACAAATCACTTCAAAACTTAGATAAATATAGATCACGCTACTTGGATTTGAGATAAAAGTTTATTTGAATTTATTGCGCATAATAATCAAATGAAATTCAAACAAAATTTCTAAGCTTTTTAATAAATTAAAATAAATAAGCTCCTTTTTAAAGAGCGAGAGAGAAGGAAAGTTCTGATTCTTTTTCGGTAAGAACACAACTGCTTTATTAGGCAGGTTCACAACTTTTATTTGAGTAAATCTCTAGTTCATTAGGCAATGTTGGTTTCAAAATTATGTCAAAGGAAAATTTTATGTTCCTGTTAGGTATTATACAATTGTGCATTGAATATTTGTACAATATAACACTATATATTTTGGATTTTATACAATAAAAATTTTAAAGCACAATGGTATGATAGGACCATAAAATTCTCATATATAAAATTTTGTGTGTATATATATATATATATATATATATATATATATATATATATATATATATATGACAACATAAGTTGGCCAAATACCACGTTTCATTTTTCTGAAAATTGCAATAAATATTCATTAAATAATTTTTGAAATATCACGGGATTTTTCGAGTTTTATTTTATACATTTTCCTTCCTCAACTTGTATGTTTTTGAAATCTCACAACGTTTCCCAGTTTTTTTATTTATTTATTTTTATTGTTATTATTAAACTTTTGTGTCCCTTAACTATTTTTCTAGTTTGACACACATCCCCAAAACAACTTCTAAAATCTCAAGCAAGTCCCCCAAGTTTTTTTAAAACTTTTTTGTTCTTGAGTTTCTTCTTCATCCCATAGAAGTCCCAGTATTATTTTGTACCAAAATAGTCCTTTGCATGCCATGCTGAATTTAGATTTTTTGCCTAAAATAAAACATGTGACTCTCATACACAATACTTAAATCTTGTCATCTATTTTTCATAATTTCACTAGAGGTTCCCATATTCGAATTCTATGTGAAAATTTGACTAAGAAATATAATTTTTCTCCCCATTTGATTGTGGAAAAATTTTGCAAATATGAAGTAGATTGAGACAAAATCATAATCAAGACTTAATTTTTCATGCAAAATATGAATTTGGGATATCTATATGAGATTATGAAGAAATAGCTAATAATTTCCCATTTGACTATACATGTGAGATTCATGTGCTTGCTTCTTCTTTTTTTTTTTTAAAAAAAAAAAAATTGTGGCAAGGCAAAGGACAAGCTTGGTTAAGACAAAAAAGCTGAGGGGCTTTTGGCAAGATTATGAAAAAAGTTGAAGGATAAAAAAGTTTAAAATAAAACTCGAAAGACCTGCTGGAGATTGTAGAAAGAGTGTAGGCTCTTTGAAGGATTGCAGAGATACTTAATGCACGAAAAGGTTTAGGAAAAGACTTGGGACACTTCTATGGGACTAAAATAATAGTTGAGGGGAAGGGGGAAATTTGAATAGAATTGGATTTATTAAATAATTGAGGGACTTAATTTGCAAGTCTCTATTTTCTTTTTTCTTTTCCTTTTTATGATCACGGCCTTACGATAGCCTTTCAAATGTTTAAAAGAATGGGTTAAAAAATTTCACATCTTCCTAGTCCGAGAAATGAATCAAGTTATTTAATGCTCAAATCAAGTTGGACTGGGCAAAACTTTATTGTGATTGATTTGTCAACCAGTCAAGTACAAAGAAGATTTGGTATTTGTTAAATTTTTAGAATGGGGTGGGACTTGGTTTAATAAGTAAAAAATTAAAATTACATACAAATTGATTAAGTTAGTCGAATTTAGCTCTCTCTTGCAATATAAAAGTTCATTTGAATTTAGTACACATAATAATGGAGACAAATTCTAACAATAGTTTAAGTTTTAAGAATTTCAAACAAATATAATATTGGACTTTTTTGAAAACTTATAATTTTGTGACAAATATAAAAAACATTCTACAAAAGAGTGATTTTGAGTGATTGTTGTATCTAGGAGATTTTTACATTTAGAGAATAAAAGTCCCATAAGCTCCTAATTGTTGAAGGCCAGCTTAGAACAAAATAACATGAAATTTGATTTTTTGAAAATGATTCCCTAGACCTCTCATCATCATCAACATCATCATCATCATCATCATCTTATTCTTCTTCTTCTGCTTCTGCTTCTCCTTCTCTTTCTCATTCTCCTTCTTCTCCTTTTCCTCCTTCCTCTTCTTCTTCTCTTTCTCATTGTTCTTCCTCTACCCCTGCTCCTTCTCCTTCTCTTTCTCCTTCTCGTTTTCCTTCTTCTTCTTCTCCTTCTCCTTCTTCTTCTACTTCTTCTCTTCCTCCTCCTCATTCTTCTTTTTCTTCCTCTTCTTTGAAATCTGAAAATAAACTTGCATTTGATAATTGCGAGGTCATGCTACGTATTTTTAATATTCCACCTTAGCTTGCAATCTAGGAATGCAATAGAGCTTAGGCTTTCGTTAGACAATTACCTTGATTTCTTTTTTATTCCTTTGTAATTGTGAACTTACTAATGCTGTTCAAATATTTTAAGGGGTTGGGTTAAAAATTTTCACATCTTACTTAGTGTAAAAGTGAATCAAATTATTCGATCAAGTTCAACTTGATAAAAAAAAGCTCATTCGAAATTGATTTGTCAACTAGTCAAGCTAAAGGGGTATTTGTTAATGCTGAATACTGAATTCTAAAGTCTGAATTGTAAGTCCTAAAAGTATTAATTGCTGAATTAATAAATTTATTACCGTTTGATAATCAATTAAATTCAATATCTGAATTAAATGTCACTTCATACATATATTTATTTATTATAAATAATTGTCATATATGCGTAGAAAAGAAAATGAATAATTAAGGATGGTATAAATGTATATGAGAGAGAATGTGTGTGTGAGAGAGAATTTATGTGTGATAGAGTGTGTGTGTGTGTGTGAGTGAGAGAGAATATGCATGTGTGTGAGTGTGTGTGAATACGAGTATGAAAAAGTACAAGAGAGAATGTGTGTGAGAGACTAAGTTGTATGTGTGTGAGGGTGAGACAATGTATATATGTGAGGAAGTGTGTGTTTTTGTATGTGAGAGTGTGTATGTGCAAGTGAGAGAAAGTGTGTGTGAATATGTGTGAGAGAGAGTATGTGTGTGTTAAGACTATGTCTTTGCACATTTATTTAAACTTCAGCAGATAGTATTAAGTGAAAATATTTTCAATTAAAATTTTGAATACAAATTAAGTAGTGCTTAATATATTAAGTGATAAGAGAATTCTGTTATCAAACATATTGAATTCAAAAATCTCTTAATCAATTAATTTTCAGCATTAAATTAAGTTATCAAACAGACCCTAAGTCTAAACAAAATATATACTTGTTTAAGTTTTTTATAAATTAGGATGTGTTTGATGTGTCTGAAATCTGAAATCTGAATTTTGAACACTGAAAATTAAGTTCTGAAGTCTTAATTTGCTGAATTCATGCAGTTACATCTGTTTGATAATCAGCTGAATCTAAGTACTGAATTAAAATATTTTACCTCTATATATTATATATTTTGCAGATAATATTATATTTTTTTATAGTAGATTATTTTAATTATTATATTTTTAATACAAATAATTAATTTTAATATAGAGTATGTGTCTATGAGAGAGGGATATGTGTGTGTGAGAGAGAAATATTATGTACAAGAGTGTGTTTATAGTTGTTTGTGAGAGAGCATTAATATAATAAGTGCAAGTGTGCATTTTTGTATGTGAAAAAAAAATAGAGTGTGTCCAGGGATGTGTTTATGTGTTAGAAAAAATGAATATAATGTGTGCAGGTGTGTGTTTATGTGTGAGCGATAATGAATATAGTGTGTGTGTGTGTTTATGTATGAGAGAAAAGGAATATAGTATGTTCAAGTGTGTATGTGTGAGAGAGAAAGAATACAGTATGTGCAAATGTGTGTTTCTGTATGAGAGAAAAGTAATATAGTGTGTTCAAGTGTGTGTTTATGTGTGAGAGAGAAGGAATATAGTGTATACACATGTATGTTTGTGTGTGAGAGAGAATGAATATAATGTATGCTTATGTGTATTTATGTGTGAAAGAATGAATATAATGTGTGTAAGTGTGTGTAAATAGTGTGTGAATGTGAAATAAAGAAAATTTGGGTGAATTTTGCTAAACTAGTAAAGAATTCAACAAATTAAGTAATAGACTTTTTACTCCATAAAATTTTGTATAAAAATTAAGTGGCACTTAATACATTCAGAGGTAAGAAAATTTTGTTATCAAACACACTAAATACAAAAAGCACTTAATGAATTAAGTTTAAGCACTTAATGGGGTTGTCAAACACCCTCTTAATGTAACATGATTCAATAAGCAAAAATATAAAATTACATCTTCTATTCAATGCCTTGCTGAGTTGTCAAGAACCCTTCCAATTTGACGGGTGAATTGTTGCAGTTTGAATGAATAACTTGTTTGGTATTGTATGGTTCTGTTTTGCTATTTGACAAGCTTGTCCTTTATTACCTTAAACCACTCTTTTCCAAACATACATTCCCTCAGAACCTGTACCTTAAGAACTCTAGGAACAATTCAAGGGAAAGAATGTTATTGAAAAGAACCATAGAGAATCCTGTTCTTCTAGTCATGCAAGATGTGTTAAGAGACTTGCTCAATTTTTTTCAAATTCTGTTTTTTTAAAAAGGTTTTTTTTGGTTTTGCAAACTACAATCATTCAAAACTTTTAGCATTTGGATCAATAGATTTGAGTAAGTGTTTGACATTAATTCATTTTCAGGAAGGATTTATAACGCTAAAATGTACGAATTTAAAATCCACCCAAATTTAGAGTGATTTGATATCATTTCTTTCACACTTTTTTAATTTAGGTAAAGGAAAAAAAATGCAGTTTTAGCCCTCGAAATTTGGGTCATGGTTCATCTTGTGAAACAAAAGTTAGGCAAAACACATTTAGTCCTCAAACTTTATAATTTCAGCTGATTTAGGATAAATTTGAAAATTCCGTCAAATACAAACGGAAAAGTAGCACGTGACAATCTAATTAAATCTCAAGTTCTAAATGTGAGAAAATGAAATTTTAGCCCTTAAAGTTTAGGTCATGATTTATTTTGGTCTAACTTTTGGGGTCCAAATAGAACACTGTCTCTTATAAACATCTAGATGTGTATAAATTTAGGTAAAGAAGTGAATTTGCCAATTAAAACGGAAAAAGTCATTGCTTATTAAATCATATCATGGAATGTAACATTTATACAATTGATTTCAACTATTTAATCATATTTCTACTTACACCTCTGACTATTAGCATCTAACCATTCACCTCTGAATTATATTATAACAGTTATAATATGCATATGACTATTAAATCTTAGGTTAAAACACCTCCCAATCGATTTTAGACCATTTAATCTGGTGTTGTAATAGTTATATATATCCAAAGAAAGGTACTAATAATAGCACAACAATAATTCATTAATAAACTAAATAATAATTTAATTCAAGGTTAATCTTTGAGATATAATAAAACAATAATAATTCACTTTTTATAATATCATGAGACTCATTTATTGAGGTCAATCCTTGGAATGTTTGCTAAATTTGGAGTGATAAATAAAATCTCAATATTTAGTTGCAAATGTTGAACAAGATCAAATAATTAATATATTATTTCAACATACTTCATGTGCTTATAAGCAATGTCCTTTTCACATCATCATTGCAATAATTTAGAATTGTTTTTGAATTTATGTAATTATCTCTTGAGATTCTAGTTTAGCTTGTGTATATCATTGATTATTTTTAACTAGTTTATAATAGGCAAGGTTACTTGTTGGATTGTTGAAAATTTGACCCTTGACGTCTTCATTCTTTCTTTTTCACACCAGGGGTTACCCGTTGGTCAACTAAATCTTTGGTAGCGATGAAGAGGAAGAGGAAAAGGAAAATGGTGATGGTGATGATGATGGTGATGGTGGTGACAATGATGATTACGATGAGGAAGAGTGTCTTTGACACATTATGTCATTGGATACTAGTTGATAAATTTTGTATTTATTTATTTATCTTTTGTTACTTTTACTTTTATTGTTGGGATTTAATTTCATAGCAAAATTCTTATTACTATTGTTAATTTGTGGTTGTTGTACACATATTAAATGCATGTTTTGCATACTTAGTCATTGTTGGTAGGTTTGGAATTTGATGCTATTCTTATTTGATCGTTGTTGGCAGGTTTGTCTATAATGGTGTTTTAATTTTTATTTTATGATTTTTTAAAATTAATTATAGATTTTTCCGTTGCATATTTTTTAAATATTTTAAAATATTTATCACTAACAGATTTTTTGTCGGTTATTCTTAGCAATAGAATTTTCGGTTGCTAAATTTAGCAATAGAAAAATCTGTCACTGATTTAAATTTTTCACAATGTCTTAGAACCAAATTTAGCAATTGATTTGCTGACAAAAAAATCCGTTGCTAAAATTCTGTCTGTAAAGCCATTGCTATATTTTACCAATGAGACATTTTTTGACGGATGGATTTCATTAGCAAATCCGTTAGTAAATCGGCTAGAGATGGATTTTTGCCAAAAATTCATTGCTAAATCCGTCACTAAACGGGTTGAAATTAATTGAAAAATATTGTAATGTAGAGAAAAATGCAAAATATTTTGGCATTGGTATTCTGAAGGCAAAGTAGAAATATTGTTAAATGGGTTGAAATTGGCCGCGAGGTATCATAACCAAATTGGTTAGGTTTAAAAAGTCACGTGTATTGCACGTGATTTTTTACCGTATGTAATTGATTTTTAAATTTGTCATAAATTGGTTGAAATTAAAAAATTTGAGATCTAAACACTTTTTGTTTAGAACTTTAGGGACCATAATAGACTATGACCCAAAATTTGTGGGATAAAATTACATTTTCCTACATTTCGAACTTGAGATTTAATAGTCACATGACTTTTTCTGTTTGTAGCTGAAGGAATTTTTAAATTTATTCTAAATTGGTAGAAATTGAAAAGTATAGGGACTAAATATGTTTCGCATAAAACTTTGGAGATCAAGATAGACCACAACCAAAACTTTAAGGATTAAAATTGTATTTTTCCCTATATAAATATAATAAAGTTGACGTATTCATTCTTTCTCCAATTCTCTTTCCTATCTGGTACAATTTAATTGGAACGTGATTTACGCTTACTCTATCAACTCTTTCACAAATTTATCCCTCCTACCTCCGATCTCCCTTTCTCGGATTGTCTCTCACATGTTCCGTGCAAATTTTCTATTCTACCCTATCTCCACCTTTTCCTTTCTCCATACATGTTTTTCAAAATTCAGTAATGATAACTCTTCTTTAAAATCTTCCATTTTTCAAAAAGAAAAAAGGAAAAATGACCAAAAACATCCCTCACATATGTAACAAATCTTTTTTTTTTCATCCCTAACATTTTAAATGATGCAAATTCGTCACTCATATTTTTAAAATGTACCAATGTCATCCCTCACATTTAAATTGTACCAAATTCGTTCATCACATTTTAAAAATGTACTAATTTCATCCCTAATATTTTCAAAATATACCAATTTCGAGCCAAAATAAAATAAAATTTTAATATTTTTTCTATGTAAAGTTTTGTTACCCATAAAAAGTTTCAAAATATCATAGATTCATTAGAAAAAGTGATTAGATCCCCTTTCACGTGCGAATTCTTATGAAATCCAAACGATAAATTTATCTTGGAGTGTAAACATTTAAAATTATACAATTAATAAGTAAATAAATTAATCACAAAAAAAACTGAATTTTTTGACCTTACTTCAAACACATCAAATATTTAGTTATAGTTGCAATTAATAAACACCAGTATTTTTCCTAGAGCAAAAGCAAGCTATTTTGACCAATTCTTAGACCAAAAAAAAAAAAAAAAAAGGTTTTTAACCCATAAATTTGATCGGGATTTAGTGTTTGATGAAATTTCGACATTTTGAAAATGTGAAGGACGAATTTGCTTCATTTTAAATGTGAGGGACAAAAAAAAAATACGTTTTGTAAATGTAAGGTTTGACATTAGTTCGTTTTAAAAATATGAAGTATGAATTTACATCATTTAGAAAGTTGGGGATGAAATTTTTTATTTTATTTTATTTTTTTTGCGAGGGATGTATTTAGTCATTTTCCCAAAAAAAAAAAAAAAAAAAAACAAAAAAATATGTAATCAAATGTCCAAAACTAAAGCCTTATGATCAAATCTTCTCTCATGATATACCTCAAACCTGTCCTCTCTTATACTGTTTTTCAAATCTATAACCAAATATACAAAACTCAAGCATCTTCTCTCTCTTTTTCGATTCTGTTAACCTTCGATCTTTATTTATTGTCTTTAGCATTTCTTCAATAATTTCTTGCAGTATAAATATACCAAACAAAGGCCACGACTTGGTGCTTAAAAATCAATTATGCAGCTTTACATTTATTTTTATTTTTTTGTTCATGAGGTAGATTTGTATAAGAGAAATTTGGTCTTTTTTAATCACAAATAATCATCAATTGTTTTGGCATCAAACTTTGAAATTATTTTTACTTATTTAGGGGCTGATTTTTTGGACTATTTTTGGAGATATTTACCTACATTTTGGTGCTGATTTTTTTAATCTATTTTAACTAATTTTTGCTTATTTTGGGACTGATTTTTTGGGGTTGGATTTTGGGATTTATTTTCCAAAGCATATGTACTGATTTTTGGCGATTCTTAGTAAGTTTTTGCAACTGATTTTCCTAACAAAAGATTTTGGGATTGCTTTTTATTCAAATATGTATCGATATTTTATGGTATTCATTAATTTCACTACTGATTTTGTGTTTTTTTTCTCTTTAGCATTTTGTTTACTTTATGATATATTTTGGTTTTTACACATGATGTTATTTTTTTCGTGTTTCCTATGTCAGTTCAATATTCTTATAATTGAACCACCTAAATAAATGGATAGAATGGAAATAATTAGTTTATGACTCAGTTAGATACTTATATCATGCATACTAGTTACTACCTCGTACGATGCGCGAGATTGGGTACCTCTATTCAAATTGTGTAGTAAAATATGAGTTTGTAGAGGAGTATGAAGATGAAATTTGAAATGTCTAACTACTTGCTCATCATTGATTTGTTAGCTATGCAACAAGTAAATAACTAAGACAAGTTTGGAACGGCTGCAGATGTCAAATAACTCAGATGCCAGCATACGGTTAACTTAGAAAAGGATAAAGTTTGAAGATAAGACAAAGATCAATATACATCATTGCCTCTTATGCTAATAATATGTCAAGAACAATTTGCAAACACTTAGACAAGACTATTCATACACAAAGTGTAGAAGAATAGACGAAAAATTGCCAAGCTCGCACGTGTGAAATTGGAAGTTGACTGTCTTTGGAGAACAAATATAATAGAAATGACATAAGCCAGACATCTATATGAGGGAAAAGCGATATTACAATATTCATGTGACAGTATACTCTTGCTTCATTTCGCTTTTTGTTAAAAAGATGCAAATGTACATTACAAAAGCTTCCAAAGACAAAGAATAAATCTCTTGTATTCTAAGACCCAGCATCCAAGAGTGACCAAAATTCAACTTAATAAGTTACATGTGCTAGAGCAACATTTTCTATTCCCGTATTCATGGTAAAGCAGGCAACTGCTGCAGCACCATGTTGGAGCCAGATTGAACACTTAAATGAAAGGAATTCATATTAAAGGACCATGAAATATATTACCAACACCAATCTAACATTGTAGTACTTATTAGATCAAGATTCTTAAGAAAAGATTCTTTTATCAAAATAATGTACGAAATATTTGCTTCAAGCAACACATTCCCAAGGCATAATTCCTCAAAAGTTTAGCAACTTTAACATAATTTTGATGGAAGGGTACAATATTATTTACCATAATATTTGAGAAAGTATAAAGATTTTGTATTTGGGAGCTTGTCTAAGATTCACTGAAACCAAAGTTCAACTGCTGAGAATTTTCAAAAGTATAACCTGGTGTGGATGAAGGGAAGGCATAATGATTTGCCTGTTGTACTTCAAGGTTTTCCAATTTCAATGGCTCATGTTGTGAAGCAGAGGATGAATCGTAATTCCAGTGCTTGCACCAGTTCCATGGAATAAATTACCATCTGAGGCATTTCTGAGCGACTCATCCCCATAATACTCAGAATTTCTGCACAGAATTGTAGCAACATATTTGCAAAAGAAGAATATTCCTACAAAATTAATGCAACTAAGAAACTACAGAAAAGGAATACTCTTAGGAGATTGGGTATTATCTAGTATCTGAGTGTCCAACAGATGAACCATGTGTTGCAAGTGAACAGGAATTACCATCCATCTCTTTCAAGTGGCAATGCTCGATCCTCCTGTTGAATGCTTTGAGGAGCATGACTGTTGTTATAAAGCTAAGTCCTTTGCTCAGTGGAAAAATCTTTATTTGAGTAAGGCTTATGGAATAGATCAACTACCGAGTCTACCTTGTTATCATTATCCCCTGCAGAATAAAGAAGCAATTTTTATAGTTAAGTAGTTATTTAGCTCAGAAGTTGAAACTGGGGAGAGCTTTCATGAATTTTTTTCATTGTACTTTTGATACATGCGTACATAAAAGGTATGTAATAGTTAGGACCAATGGCAAAGCAGCACTGTAAGTGAGTAGCTGTAACCTATAATCAGCAGCTTAGCTTAACCGAATGAAGCAGGGGAAAACAACATTGGTTGATCATGTTTTTTTTTTTTTTTGCTTTCCAATTGGGGAATTCAGAAAAAAGCATGTACCTTCAGGATCATCAGTTGAAATTCCAGCCTCATCACTACCAGTACTAGCTCTCCTTGCAAATAACCAAATGAATCAAAAGAAGTGTTCGTGATTAAAGACTATAAATAGTAAAGAATTAGACAAAATCAATAATAACACATAATATTCATTTTTGAAGACAAATCATATGGTTTAAATGGTTGATCAATGTATTTGAACAAGATTTGTAAAAGTTCAGATTTTGTTTAAGTAAGAAAAATCTGTCTCAGGAAAAAACATCTAGATGTGTGAAAGAGACATATATGAGACATATTCATTCTCAAATATATGCATGGAGATGTTTAAAATTTAGCAAGATTTATACTTCTTCTAGAGTGGTAGTACTTGTTGTGATTACTTGAGAACCAAATTTGCGAAGGGACAATACTTCATGATATACAATGTTTTTTGTAAAGCCATTTGGTATAGAATGTTGTAAGGGTAGGCGAATAAGGACCTTCACAGATTTGCTGCTTTTTGCTCTAGAAAGATTAACATAGAGTTGTCCCTGTGAGAAAATTGTTTCTCTCAAATCAATACCAACAAAATCTAATGTTTGTCCTTAAGCTTTGTTGATAGTCATGGTGAAGTATAATCTCAAGGGGAATTGAACTCTTTCAAAAGCAATGGGGCATATGTCATCGTTACACACTTTAAATGTAATTCTATGAATGAATACTTTTTCCTGCATTTTCCCCATTTGCAATCACAGCATCTATCACATGATCTCTTAATTCTCTTAAATCAACCTCGTCCTATTGCATAAACCTTAAGGAGGTTCTATGTTGCGCAATAGTATAGCTAGAGAGTTTGGTTTCAAAGTCAGTACATGTGATGGGAAGCCATTAGGAGTTAAGCTATTGAGAAAGTCTTCATACATTCCTTGTTCTTCATTATCAATTATTTTATCTCTACGTATGTATTCCTTATCTTCTCCAAGGAATTTTTCAATCATCAAATTGTTGATATCATCAACATAATGCACATTCTTTGTAGTTAAGATTGCCCTATTCAAAGTATCCTTCTTGTTACGATCAAAGAACTCATCGAAATTGGGGTATACAATTTGTATTAGCTGGCGCAATTAGTTTTCTTCAGAAAGGTAAGGTAACAACATTGAATCGGGGATTTTAATGTCACTTGTATCAGCATTGGATTCAACACCATTTCCAATATGCAGTAAGTAAATAGTAAAAGAAGGTCTAACCTTGCACGCATATTGTGTGTTAGCTGTATCTTTTCAAAAGCAGGCCAAATATAAGATGATATTAAACTTGCTGTGATGAGATTTTGTTTCTCACCTTTTGGGACAATTGGTAAAACTTGTCAGAAGTCTCCACCTAGAACTATGACTTTACTACCAAAGTATAATGGAGATTCCATCAAATCTCTTAGCAATAGGTCTACAGCTTCTATAATTGCCTTGTGTGCCATTGAAGTTTCATCCCAAGTGATCAATTTTGCATCTTGAATCAATTTTACAAGTGCATACTTTGTTTGATAAAATTGCAAATTTGATTCTCATGAATGTTTATGGGGATTTTGAACCGCGAGTGTACTGTGCGGCCGCCATGTAAAATTGATACAGCTACTCCAGAAGTTGTACAGCCAAGGTAATTGCTACCTTTGATCTTATGTTAGCCAGTAAAACACGATATAGAAAGGTTTTACTGATTCCACCTGGGCCATCAATGAAGAATAATCCAAGCTTGTTATTATACACTCTTTCAAGGATATGTTCAAATGCATGTTTTTGGTCTTCATTTAGTTTTTCAACTGTTGCTATGTCTTCAGGCGGAATGGTAATATTTTTCTCACTTTCTGCATCCCTGGTATCTACATTGCCATCGAAGAACTTCAATATGCGAGGCACAAGTGAAAATCAGTTTATATCCTTGCCCATGGATGGAAAAATTTTGTTGATATGGCACAACGTTTCTCTTTCAATTTCTTCATTAGAGTATGCATTTAACCTCTTGTAATCTTCTGTCATTGTAAAATAAGCCCACCTTTAAATTTGTTCCAAAGTGCACGATACACATCAGGAGGTATGTAGACTAAGATTGTTGCAAAAAGGCATCTCAAACCATAAGGCATGTGAAACATGGCAGCTTCTTGTAAACACTATTCTTGGGTATTATTGCTCTGAAATAAACCTCTTAGTATAGCAGCTTCTCAAAACATTTCTACGTATTTTCCATTCACTATTTTCAGATCATCAAATGAGGTAAGGGCCTTAACATTTAATAGTATCAATCGTAAAAAGTATCTTTCACCTTCTGTTGGATTGGCTAATACAATTCTGTCGATCACATCTCTTTGTTGCCTTGGTTTTTATCTACGCTCCTCTTGGTACCAGACAAATTGTTCTAGAAATGCTGCATAGGTCAAATTCAAGCTTCTGACTTTATCGTCATGTTTGTTAGTGGTGACAAATTCAGTCAGCATAGTTTTCTTGGCAAAAGAATTCCTGAGAATATCTTGCAAGTTTTCATCTGCATCAAAACTCATGATTTGGAAATTTTCTAAGTGAAGTTGCAAATGAGTGACGAATGGCTTCATTTCATTGAAGGGAAAGCGAAATATTTGCTGCATTGCTTCTGGAGCAGAGATCCATCTGCCCGACTGAAAGTCTTTGATTTCATCAATGTTTGACTGCATATCATCTCCGTTTAGTTGAAAATTAATTCGATCATGACCTTTGTGGATGTATTTGTAGATGTACTTGACAGCCTTGACAGTCGAGCAAATTTGTACATTGTTATGACAGTCAAATTTTGCTAACAAGTAGGGATTATATGGAACCACCATTTATTATCAAGGATTTTTCCACGTACATCTACTTGTCGACCGTCATTACGCCTTCGGTAAATTGGATAAACATTGATTGCATGACTTGTTTCTGGGGTCCATTTTTTTGGATAATTGCTCCTGCATTTTCTAGTTGCTTTGATAAACATATTGTGAGGCTTTAAAGTTTTGCATGGGCCATGCATCATGTGTTTGACTACCATGTTGTATGCTGAGATAAGGGAATAGCTGTTTATCGGGTAGCTCATCTAAAACTATTTTGTCATAAGCTTCAATAGAATATATTTTGGAATTCGGCTTCATGATGAGTAGAAAATGTGCATGTGGCAAGTCACGCTTTTAGAATTCAACCACGTATGTATCAGGTGCAACTTCCTTGAAAATTTGTTTTGTGAATAGCTATTCTTTTAATTGCTGAAGTTTGGCATGGAAAACTCGAGTCACAAGATCTGGCCTATTTTCAACTTCACCGATGCTTATCATATTCTCTTTAATCTTTGGCCATTATGGATTGCAAGTCATTGTCAAGAAATTGTCTGGTTTTTCGAACCTTTGAACTAAAGTCATTACATCAACATATCTCTTCTTTATATCTCGTGGACTACCAATGAATGATGTGGGTAATATAACTCATTGTCCAACTTTTGATGCATGATTTTGTCCTTGGACAACGCTATCCATGATGCCTTGTAGCTGTTCTCTTCGGACCTGTATTTGCGTTGCTTCGATAAAAATCCAACTTCTGACTTTCAAGCTTCAGATACATGTCAATTAAGTACTGTTGCAACAATCTTCCAGTGTGCAATAACAGTGAATGACTGTTTTCCTCATTTGAAATTTATAAGCATAGTACTCTCTCATGGAAACTGTCTTCTTCTTCCTTTGTCTTTGATGGTTTAGATCCATGGAATCAAAGTGTACTCATTAGCAAACAATGGTGAAAAAATGTGGACATTTAGAAGATACAGATTATTGATGAAGAAAGTTTGAAGATTCTTACTTTGTTCTTCCATATGGAGTAATTCAGAAGCCGTTCTTGCATTTCTTGGATTTACATCTTCAATTTCTTCTTGCATTTTGTGTTGGCCATCTTTTCAATATGTTCGTTTTATTCTTTGTATTCCCTCATGCCAACCAGTTTCACCAAAAGGATATAATAGAGGGTACTGTAAAGGATCGCAACAACCATAGTAATATCGGACATGGTAGCAATTTCCTTCTTTAGGTGTAAACACGAATGTGTCTTCCAGATGTTTCTCTAGTTTCCTGTCCTTCAACCCACAATGCTGCAACTTGAGATACGGTTGGTTTGTTGAACACATGCTGATCATTGTCTAGGTGCATTTTCAACACAATATGATGTGAATCAAATTTTGAATACTTTGTAGATTTCGAAAGAAGCAATCATATGGATTTTTTTTGTAAAGCTATCCATAAGCTTTACAATGACAATCTCTACAAATGTGTTTGAAACAGCCCACCGTATCTCAGCTTGCTTCTCTTATATCATCTCGTTGATGAAGTGATAAATTTGTACCTAAACTTTATATACATAGACATCTTTTGTTTTTTGAGCAAGAGACTTGTTGTAAGCTATCCAAGAGAAGTGAAAGCAAATTTGTTGTTGTATGTCCTTACGAACTTTCGAAAAGACATAGCTTCTTCAGAATTACCCAAAGTAAGTCAATTAGAATATCAAGAAGTTTATTCTCACGCACCACGACATATTCTCCATTAGAATAATAGAAGGCGCTTGATTCTGAATAGAACTTTTTGGCTCCACAATATGGGCAATCAGGTTGAGAAGGCAAGATTTCAGATTCATTTGGAATTGCAGTGACCAAATTGGTACCTTTGACTGTCATTTTTTCCTATATATATTAATAACTAAATGATCATTCAAATGATTAAGTTAAATATTTATGAAATATATATATATATATAAGTTTATATATACCTCTGTTGGATTGTTTCTTTGCAGATAAATTGCAAGTTTGGTATGTTGTAGAGCTTTGTTTTTTTTGTGTTAATTTGTTAGCGCCATTCTTCTGAGTGGCTAAGTATGATAATTTTTCTGTTATTTTTTTGTCAGATATGGCTGACAAACACCGATCACATAATTGATAACCCAGGATTTGATGATTCCCCTAAAGAATGTAGTTATGATCAGTAATTTTAAATTATAAGTGGTTGGTTTATAACAATATTTATAACTAAATATATGAAAATGGCATAGTTTTATTGGGTTGTGAATTCAATATTAAGTAAACTTACCTTGTTCGTATGTACTGAATTGGCTTTCTACCTCTTTTAATTTTGAGTTTTTAGCACCTCATTTATGGATTTGTGTTTAGTGACAGGATAATTTAGTTAGTCATTGCGTATTACATTCAGTGTAACGTATTATATACGGATTATGAAACTGAGAAAAGAAGATTCTAATACGTACCTAGTTTTGCTTCTTCATTGATTTTAGGAATTGACAGAATAGATTGAAAACCTAAATAAGGTTTGAACAACGAACAATCCATATAAATGAAAATTGTGGTGTGAAGACAATGTTGGTTGTATAAACTATATATACAGAACTAATATATGAACTTAAATTGGGGAAATAAAAGTCTAACCTGATATGTTTCTTTTGCGATTGCATACTTCTACTGGATGCTCAACAATTGCTTTAATCATCCCAACTATATTCCTTCTTTCTTTTGGCAATTGCTACACTTATTCTATATATCATCTTCACAAGAGATGTTCATTTGGCAATGGATACTTATTAGTCAGTTTTTGTTTTGGACTTTTTTTGCCAATTGCATCAGTTGGCCTTGCTCACTTTTCCTTTTTGCATACATTTCTCTTCTCTTTTTCAAATTTTCAACCTTTTCAATAGTAGGTACTTGCATTTTTTGTTAGTGTTTGATTTTTCATGTTCAGGTCTTTCTGCATAAATTTTTCTCCTCTTTGCCAATTTTTCAGTTTGCTCAGAATTTGATGCTTTCATTTTACGCACCACATAAGCTTGTCTTCTTCTTGCTGACTTAATAGCTTTGCTTCCTTCATTTATGGATGAGTCCATTGTATGTCACACGAATGGTTATTCACTAGTCCATCTGCAGTAAATGTTGTTGTGAATAAAGAATATTTTATATAATGCTAAAAAGAACCTGTAGTTATTTATATTAAACAAAACAAATGAAGTACTTTCAGAACAATGATGAGTTTGTAAAAATCGAAGGAATGATACAGTTTTCTTCAATAAAGTTACTACAATTTACCTGCATTAGTCTTACATGAAAGGAATATGTGTTTACAGATTTCTAGTGTATATTGAAGATGTGATTGAGTAGTTGATGTCTATGAAGAAGAATTAAAATGAAGTATATTTCTTTTTTCCTGAAAGACAATATGAACAGTAAATGATTTTCTAGAAGTGAATTCCAAGTAGAACACATAGTGATTTTTATCAATTAGCTTTTCATTTCTTATGAACCATTGGTATCCGATAGTTAACTAAGGTGTTAAATGTGGAGATGAATAGTTTTAAAGTAATAGACAATTACAACTTTTGGCTTTCCTTTTTTTGGGAGGGGGGGTACAATTTGTTCTGGAAAACTAAATCCTACTAAATTGTAGTAAATGAGCATGAATATAGAATTAATTGTAGATACATACACATTTTGAAGAAAATTCAACAGTAAGAATGAGAGAAAAATTGGATGCAGACATGTACATTTGCTTCATAGCAAACCAACAGATTCCAAATTTGCCAACATTACAGCTTAACACAAAAGGACAGTAACTTTTCCATAAAATACATCAATTTTTTTTGTCATACAGAACCAAAAACATCAAAAAATATGTAGATAGGATGTCAAAATTCTCAGATACCTGGATTGCATTGTGAAGACTACAACCCATTACCATTTTACATAAGTATATAAGCAGAGTAGAAAGAATTTTGTAAATGTTAATATTCATCACTTATTAGCTTTTGATAATGTTCAAGTCAGACCCTATTGAATTTATTCCATTTCATCAAAGATTTGCAAACCAAGAAGGTTATTCTACAATCCTTTCTTCTTTCTGAAAGGAAAAAGTAAGAAGATGGGAAAAATTTGCATACAATCACATGTAATAACAAAAAAGGGCTTACCTGGGTTTAATTATAATCAACTCTATATTTCACTTTTTACAGTGCTTTGGTAAAACTCAATCTATTCAAACTACATATAGGAAAACATATACTAAATGAAAGAAGCGTACCTATTAAAGCATGAAGTAGAAGCTTTACCAGCAGTTTCTGTTGATTCTTTATTAATAAGATCTCAAACCAAGGACTTGCCCATTGCTTCTTCAACTGGTAAGCCTATCAAATTCAGCAATCTTAGCATTCCATCCATTTAGGCACCCTTGAACATCTACAACAAATATTGGTGCTGTTGCAGTCTCTATCAATCTAACCATTTCTCTGGTAACAGAACTGAGCTCATCCATCCCTTGCAACTCATGATCCATCTGCTCTTGAATAGCTACCTTAAAATTGCTTCCCTCAGCATTCTTGAAGGAATCTCGTAGTATAAGCTGCAAGGAATGAATTGCATCAATTTCAGCATTCTCTCATGGCAAAACTCCGACCATTTGTTCTCAAACACAACCTCACCATGCTCATTCTCGTGAAACTTGTTCATGATTACCCTGTCATAACCCGTAAGCTCTCTCACACTTTTTACCAGAATGATCACACAAAAGCTTAATGTCACCAAAGGGAGCGATTGCAAATGTGAAATGTGTATAAGAGACAGACAGAAAAATTATCACCCTAGCAATAGAGAAAGCAGGATTGTCACTCCTAGCAGGCTCCAAGTCAATTACAATGTTGACATCAATTTTATGCAAAATTCCATAAAACAGCTTCCCTGAATTCTTTGAATGAATCCAAATCGGATTCAGCAATGTGACTTCCCGTGGCCCAAATGCCCTTTTGAGCAAACCAGAGGTCGAAGGGGTAAAAAAGGTCCTCAGATCAGTCTCAATTGTTCAATTATTATTCTTTGAGGTCTATTACATTGTTTCTTTTATTTTTTATTTTTATTTTGTCATTTCAAAAGCTTTTTCTAATTTTTTTAACTTTTCCAAGTGTATTACATTGCTTTTTGCCATTAGGAGCTCAAAACTCCTATCAAAGTCTTAGTTAATGAGTAAAGAAAATATAAATGCTTTCTTTTTTTCTTGTAGGCATGAATAGGAAAAATGTCTTGGCTATAAACTATATATTGATCAGGAAAGATGAAATGATTAGCAACATAATAACAATGAAGAAATCTAATTTTTGAATAAAAGTAAATAATGCATTGTGAGCAAAAGAATTATCAAAACTACGAGAGTTCACAGGTGGTACGAAAATGTAGATACTTGTATTTAGAAAATGCAGATTAAGAAAAGTTATATTTACAACTGATGCAGCTATAACTTTTTGTACACAAAGTGCTGCTTCTTTTCTAGCCTTTTACAGCCATACTACTAAGTAGCAGAAACTTGTAGGAGGACTACATATATAAGTGATGATATAGTAGGTCTAACATCGCATAAGATAGTTATTTGATGGTAGAAGGAGGTGGTGAGGGTGGGTTGAAGATATAACTATGTCAGCTTTATTTGATGAGTGCACGAGAGGAATAACATGATCAAGTACGACGCTATTTCTTGGGCTGCTCTTGGGTGTCTTATGATGTGTTAGCTGATGTTTCATATTCATAATCCTGATTTTCAGTGGATGGTGCGGCATTGTTTGTTAATGTGTTATGATCTTTTCCTGGTAGCAGTTTCATATTGGACTGGTGACTTGATTGTCCTCTTCAGTGTCGGCTTCTTTAACTTCATGTTGTATGGGTACTATTTTCATGATAGCTTTTGCTGCTTCTTCATTGATCTCAAATCGATGCGCTATAATAGCTATGTACTTTGCCTCATTTAAAGTATGGTATTTTTCTTCAGTAGACAAATGAGGGAGTATTGATTAATGAAGTCCTGTATAGCTTCAAACTGGATGTCATCCTGCACAATGAATTTTTTAGCCATTTTTATATGGGCCTTTGTTTGAACTGTTGCTTTTTCCCTTGCATACAAGGTATAAAGTTTATAGAATAGTAAAGGCAATCTATAAATGGTAAAACATGTAGCTTTTCCTATAATTTAAGTAATATATTCCATAATTACACTTTTTAGCTTCTTCCTGACATTGTAATTTGTAGTATCTAGGCAATAAAATTTGAAATAAAGGTAATAGAACATATCTAGTAATGCATTTAATATATTTGAACGTGGGAAATTATTTATTGTGACAAAGTGCAAAATATGATATATTTAATATTTGTCTTTTATGGTAGGTTTTTCTCTTACAACTGAATGAAGTATGGAACGATTAAACTTCTAAAATTTTTAATATCAAGGTTCATCTTTTGTTATATCATATACGTGTAAGATAGTGTTTTATGTGTGTGTATAAAGGGAGGTATACTTTCGTTCAGACAATAGAAGTTTACTATAAGTTTTTTTTGTAGTACTAGTTCAATAACTATTATTACTTGTGCAACAAATTTAATGTCATGATTGTTTCTAAATTTTCATAAACAACGCATTAAACAATTTGGAGATAAGCAAATATCAGGAAGAAGTTATGTGTGATTATATAGTTAACTTTCTACATGAGAAGGATGTACATATTCAGTTTGCTCTTCAATTTGTGCAGGAGTGAAGGGTATCAACTATTGTGCATCTTCTCCAAATAATTCAATGGTGATGGATCCAAAATAATTAGAAAAATGCAGTGTTAAGCAGTTATGACTTCTTCTGTATTTGATCGACATTTATAAAATATTCTATTAGAAGGTAAGAAGAACAATAAGTCCAATTGAATATGACAAACTTTATATATAAAATACCTTGCCTCAATGTTAATCCATGATCTGCATGACATGCATTTAATTTGCCACTGTGGATTTGAGCGTATAGACTTCCAACATATTAGGCAGCAATAGTATGAAAGTCGCTGCTCCTTGTTTACAAGTTTTGGAATTCCTTGCACCCATATTGGTTTTTGCTATATATAATAGAAGTAGAAAATGTATATGAGAGATTTATATCTAGGAAGGTAGGAAATTTAGCCTACAGTAATTGGGTATTTACCTCTTTTAGACTCAGGAGATATCTTTTAGAAGCTATATCATCATCGTCTGTTTATAGGAAGTAATGCATATCAGTCAGTGTATATTTTTGAGGCAATCATGCTTTCAATTTCTATCTGGTTGTTTTGGCCCTAAGCAGTAGAAATTATATTAGTTGCGGCATATTATTTAATAAAACTGAACTATTTTTTTTGCTATTAATATTCAAACATACCATATTTTTAGGGAACCTGCTTCTTGAATAGGGGGGTCTATGAGGAAGGCAGATCCAAACTTTGATTGCAAACCTAAAGCTGTGGGAAGCACAAAACATTTATTAGCATACAAATTTTTTTTATAGGTAACCAGGGTTGGATTTTGAATCTTTATCTTTAAAAGTTATGACTTTGACATGCAAAGTTGCAATTACTGGAAATGTTTGAATTTGTTGTGCAATGGTAGCTCCCTCAAACATTTCGAAATCGTCCCTTGGAATTAGAAGAAGTGGGTGTTTTCTGCATGTGAATAACTATGAGATAGTAATTCATTGTGAAAACTAAAATTATTTTAAGGAATGTTGTTGTTCTTTACTCTTCATTGATGATGACAATGTCTCTTGTTGTGGTTGGTCCACTGTTTCCATTCACTGGTCTACTTGGCAAATCATGAACAGCAACACCAAGTGGATCTTCAAAGGTGCACGATTACAGAATATATAAATACATTTGCTTGTTTGGTTAGTATGCATAATCAAAAATATAGAATTGCAATGTATCATGGTTCTTACCAATGCGTGCATATGGTTCCATGTAATCAAAAAACTTTGAAAAAGGAGTAAATTGGAATATAGGTAGGAATTCAAGTGGCACTTGAATTCATCTAACTTGCTCAAGAATTGTCCAAGTTATCAATAGTATAGAAGCATTCATTGTGGCGTGTTGCATAGTTTGGATCTGAATACTTCACTTTCGCATTTGAAATGTAGTACCTTTTATATGACTCGAAATATTGGCAGAAGAATGGAATGTCAGCTCCAAATATTAGTGCTTGCATTTTTGTTCCCCGAAAAAACGAACTTGTAAGTATGGTGAAATTATAAAATTTGATACTCATTAAAATAATTGAATGTATTCATTATACCAGTTCATCAATCAACACTATGCCCTGGTATCTCTTTGATGTTTCTCCTTTACGTGAGTTAAGTGGTCGAGTCTTCTCATACACTTGCACAAGTGCAGTCTAGCTTTAGGTGTTTGGAGTGATGTCTATTATCTTCTTGGTAGCTCTCTCCATTTTGTGAGTAAAGTAGTATGATCAGAACTAAAAGGAAAGAGTTGCAGAATATTCAATTTGAAAGTGCTGAAGAGACTGGGCATTTGCCACCTTTAAATATAAGATGCAATTGAGTTAAAGCAATAAATATGATTCAATGTGATAATTTGGACAGCCATAAAACTGTTTGTTATATTATTAATTATTACTAAATATTCTATGCATTTTCCACCTTTAAACATGAGGTATAATGGAAAATAAGTATAATTGAATATGAGAGTTGGGGCAGTTACGAAACTATTGGTTTACTGCATTATTACTACTGAACAAAAGTTAAAATGGTGGAAAGTTGAATTTTTTAAATAAAAATAGCGAGAATTAATAAAATTTATCCAACATAATGCCTTCAAAGAAACATAATTAAACATTAATTGTAATTTTCTTGTTTCTATGGTTTTAAGTTGATTTATTAGTTTAAATGACTCTTCATTTATCTTCCAATTTTTTAGGGATAGAAAAGAAAATTTTCATTCATAAGTTTACATGACTTTTTGCACATGAATAGAAACAAAAGAAAATACAAGACTCATAAACTGTGCATAAAGATATACCTGATGAACAAGTGCCAGTAACAAAACCCTCTAAAGATGCTTTGGTTTTACTAATTTGACACCTATCCACCTAAGTGTTTCTCCAACCAAAAAGACAAAGTAATATTTATAGGCATAACAATCATTTCACCAGTCATGCTTGTCAACATAGGTTTTTTAGAATGTTAAAAGAGACCTACAAGAGTGAGTTATATGTAATACGCTAAATATGCAGTGTGTATTATGCCATGGTGGTCGCATACGCACAAGCACAAGAAGTGGGGAAGGTGATGGGGCTGAAATTCCAATGGTATGAATACTGACCATATTTTCCAAGAGAGAAAGTGTTGTCTTGGAAATACAAGCTTAGTCACAGGTTTGTATAGCACATTGAATTTCCTTTCAAGTCCTTATTAGAGGGAAAACAAACAGCTTCCCCAGATTAAATAGCTAATGAAATTAAAAGACACGACAGTTAGATATCCACAGAGTACATCTTGCAAAAAAAAGGGTAGTAAATGAATGAGAAATGATCAACTAGGAAGAAGTCATCCCAACCAAAGGATGGTTCACTGCTCACTTAATCCTCAGTGGCCTTGGTCTAATGGCGGCAGCAAAAAGCTCTGTGAAGGGTCTAAAACTAGAACAAGTTGGTATTCGTGCTACAGGCTTTGCAACTACAACTTTATTTGCTTCTTTAGTTTCCATCTTTAGTATATGTAACAGGTGCCTGTTAATGTCTTCTACAACATGACATGTCTTTAAACTCCTACCTATGGTTCTACATCCTCTAAAGCTTAAATTAATGTTTCTTATGCAATATTACTAACCACTGTCATAACTTAAACTGGATAATAACAATCAAGACTATAATTACATTTATTTTGTGAACTAAGTGTTTCAATCAAGGAGTAGCATAAACACCAGTAAGAGAGGAAGAATAATGAAAAGAAAATAAACATAGGACTCTCCCCAAGTCATAACTTTAAGTCTTCAATTACCAAGATCTGCATTGATCCATTTAGATTCTTTATGTTCACCCAAAAATACCAGCCAAGATCAACTTGTATTCCATCTATTGGGAAAAATGCCCAATCAATACTTGTCCTCAAGTTTGACAATAAAATTAAAAGAATTGACAAGCTTGAAAGAAGGAAAAGGGAGAAAAACGTGCATGTAAGTGACACGGTCCGCCCACTTTAAACGAAGAGGTTTGGCCCAACATAAAAGTAAGTCCAAATGATTGGCCCAGGCCCAGAAGATAAAGAAACATTCTAGACTTCTCTAGAATGATGTAGATTTGGAATATCCTCTAGAAGGAATATTCTTTGTATAGAATTCTCTAGAATCTTGTAGATTTGTATTTACTTTGGTACTTCAGATGTGGTTCTAGAATTCTCTCTTACAAGTATAAAAAGGGGCCAACCCCCTCATTTGTAACACACCTCAGAAGTTGAGCAATTGAATATACAGAGTTATATTTTCTCTCAATTCTCTCTCTTCTATTGTTGTGAGTGTGAGAAAGGCTGACTTAGGGTGAAAACCTAAGCGCCGCACGGGTTGGGAGCACTAAAAATAGTGAGCCCGTGACAAGTGGTATCAGAGCCAATTTTGTAGCAAGTGCTTGGCAAGAAGACACTATGGCTGGAACTTCATCCGACGTGACCCATGAGGAGATTCCTCAGACGAAGAAGGACAGGAAGGGGTGAGAACCATCAAGAGATGTGCTGACAGCCACCATTGCTCGTGTGGAGAAACTCGAGTTGGCCATGGCAGAAACCCGCGACGCTGTTGAGGATGCAGTCGTATGCATTGACGGGGTCGAGTCTAAGGACGAAGACCTTAGAGGAGAAATGCAGGGTGCCTTGAATGCTGTGGCAGATGGTTTGGCCCATAGAGGTCTGAAAGTCTGGAGGCAGAATTGGTGTCCATCAAAGACGAAATTGCAGCCATACGTACGGAGCAAGACCAAGTTGCTACTATGCGGGAGGAGTTTGAGGCAGAGAATTGAGAGAAAATATGCCTTGAGAGGAGCGGTTGCCGGCGGGACGGTGATGCTACAACCAACACCTCCCTATGTCCATCCAAAGCCCAAGGAGTTCAATGGACATAGGGAGGCCAAGGTAGTGGACAACTTTCTGTGGTCCATGGAGCAGTATTGCCGAAATGCAGGAATTCGGATCGATGAGCAAAAGGTAAATCTTGCATCATCATACTTGACATATTATGCTTATACACATCTAGATGTGTATAAGAGACAGGCTTAAGTCCATCCATAAACTGGAAAAAGGCATCCTCTTCGCTCATACTTTGAATTTGCAGCATCAATTGAGAGAAATTGAATATTCTGCGTACTTTCCTTTTAGTTCTGATCCTGCCATCTCTGCTTCTACTGCTATAAAAGAATGTGTAATTGAGACAGCAAACATCATCCTCTTCGCTTATACTTTGTCTTGCAGCAGAAATTAAGAGAATTGACATACCAGCTGTAAGAGACTGGCCAACTGTAAAGAAGTCCATGTGGATAATCTATCCAGCGCAATGTCGGTGGCTGAGTCTCTCTTGGAGTTCAAGCCACGAGAAAAGCCAACCCCACCAAAGGAAAAGCCCAATTTCTCCAAACCAAAGGGTAAGGAGATTGTGAAGGAGAGGTACAAAGAATTTGGTGGAGGAGCAAGGGAGAAGTCCCCTTCCAAGAACGAGGGGGTTCCGATCATAACAAAAGACAGGGCAAGCGACCAATCTTATGCTTTTTCTGTGACGGTCCACACATGGCGCGAGAATACAGATCTCCTGTCTCTTTAGCAGCCATGGCCATGGAAGAAAAGAACGCAGAGGAAAAGCAATTGGGTTCACTGCGGATCCTAAATACCATCAAGGTGAAGAAGTCGCAAAAGAAGAGGGGCTTGATGTTCGCCATATATATGTATATTTCTGGATTCTCAATACCAATCTAATAGATACCTCTAAAGAGGGAGTGGATCACCCTCTTGATGATTATGATGTTGTGATAGGACTTGACTTCCTTGATCGTATTAGTGCCATGCTACTTCCCTTCGCCGACTGTATATGCATTCTGGATTCTCAATACCAATGCGTGGTACCTCTAAAGAGGGAGTCTGGAAGGGATCACAAGACCCTATCTGCCATCCAAATATGCAGCGGGTTGAAACGAGGAGAGCCAACCTTCCTCGCGACCCTGAAGGTAGATGAGGAAGATAACCAAAGGGAGGTGCCCGAAGTGGTTGCGGCAGTACTGGAGGAGTTCAAGAGTGTGATGCCGGATGGGTAGCTGCCGAATCCAGAATTGCCTCCTAAGAGAGAAGTAGACCACGAGATCGAGTTGATCCCCAGCACCAAGCCACCTGCGATGGTCCCCTATCGCATGGCCCCTCCGGAGCTCGCAGAGCTAAGAAAACAGTTGAAGGATTTGCTGGATGCGGGGTATATCAGACCCTCGAAGTCTCCATTTGGTGCCCCAATACTGTTCCAGAAGAAACACGATGGGTCCCTAAGGATGTGCGTAGACTACAGGGCCTTGAACAAACTGATGGTGAAGAACAAATACCCCATACCATTGATTGCCGACTTGTTCGACCAGCTTGGAGGCGCACGATGGTTTTCCAAGTTGGACCTAAGGTCGGGGTACTGGCAGGTACGCATTGCAGAAGGCGACGAACACAAAACAGCTTGTGTAACGCGGTACGGTGCCTATGAGTTCCTCGTCATGCCTTTCGGCTTGACCAATGCCCCAGCAACCTTCTGCACGCTGATGAACAAGGTACTTCGAGAGTTTCTCGATAAATTTGTGGTAGTATACCTTGGTGATATTGTGATTTATAGTCGTACCTTGGAAGAGCACATCCAACACTTGAGAAAGGTGTTTAGTGTGCTTAAGGAGAACCAACTCTTCGTGAAAAAAGAGAAATGCGCGTTCGCAGAGCATCCAGGTGCCGTTCCTTGGACACATTGTGGGGGAAGGCCAGATTCTAATGGATGTGTCAATCTTATCCTAGCTATTGTGGAGTGGAAACCCCCTACCAAGGTTATACACCTAATCCAGTCAGCTGGACAGTTGATAGTTTTCCCAGTTCGTGCGAAGCTACTCCAACATCACCACGCCTCTCACGGAGTTGCTAAAAAAAGGAAAGGCACGGGAATGGGATGAGGAGTACCAAGGAGCTTTTGAAAAACTAAAAGAAGCCATGACCCAAGAACCGGTACTTGCCTTGCCAGACTTCTCAAAGGCCTTCGAGGTAGAAACAGACGCATCAGACTTTGCCATTGGCAGGGTATTATATACAAGAAGGACATCCAGTGGCCTACGAGTCAAGAAAGCTTAGTGAGGCAGAAAGGAGATATACAGTGCAAGAAAAAGAAATGACGGCGGTTGTCCATTGCCTAAGAACATGGAGGCACTATCTATTGGGGTCCCATTTTACGGTGCACGGACCTCTTTATACAAGCTACTTCCAGTCCTCAAAAGATAGTCTCGTTCCCATCTTGCGCCAAGGTGGCAGTGCTTTTCCCCGGATCCTTGCCCACCCACTTTGAGTCATGTCTCTTATTCCATCTGGGCTGACGCCTTGAGCCGAAAGACGATGCTTGCGGCCACTAGCCAACTTGAGAGTCTGTTGCCCGACAGGATCAAAGAAGGATTGAAACACGATGCAGCTGCTAGGAGCCTGCTCGAATATGCCAAGGAGGGGAAAACTCGAAGGTTTTGGGTTGAGGAGGAGTTGCTCTACACGAAAGGGCGACGCCTCTACGTGCCGCACTATGGGAACTTAAGACGGGAGTTAATGGATCCTTTGGTCTCCGTGGAGACTTATGTTCGAACTTGCTTAGTATGCCAACAAGACAAGATCGAACAGTCTAAAACAGCCGGATTACTGGAACCGTTGCCCATTCCAGAGAGACCATGGGAAAGCGTCTCAATGGATTTTATAGTTGGCTTCCCAAAATCTGAGGGATGCCAAACCATCATGGTGGTAGTCGACAGGTTCTCGAAGTATGGAACTTTTATAGCCGCTTCCAAGGACTGTCCAGCAGAGGAAGCAGCTCGACTATTCATGAAGCATATCATAAAGTATTGGGGAGTGCCCCGAACAATTGTGAGTGATCGGGATCCCCGATTCACTGTAAGTTCTGACGAGTTGTTTGAACTACTGGGTTCGGAGCTCAACATGTCAACTAGCTCACATCCTCAAACGGATGGGCAGACAGAACGGGTGGATTGCCTGTATAGGTGAACGAGTCTACAGGGAAAAGTCCTTTTGAAATAGTGATGGGACAACAACCACTCACTCCTAGCACCGTCGTGACGGGACGAAAAGGTGGTAACCCTGCAGCATATGAATTGGCCAAGACATGGCACGAGGAGGCAGATTTGGCCAGGGCATCCCTACAAAAAGCTGCTAAGAAGATGAAAAAATGGGCTGATGAGAAGAGACGATTCCTTGAGTTTGAGGAAGGCGACCTTGTGTTAGTCAAGATGCACTCCATACTTAGATATCGGAAGGTGCATAAGGGACTATTTCGAAGGTACGAGGGCCCGTTCAAAGTACTAAGACGAGTAGGGAAGGTGGCGTACAAGGTGGAACTCCCTTCGAAGCTAAAACTTCATCCGGTGTTCCATGTGAGCTTGTTGAAGCCACGTCCTACCACGGGGACGAGGAAGACCCCAACCGCGGATTGTCACAACGGACACCTATGGGAGCAAAGACCTCGTATGATCATGAGGTGGATTGCATACTAAAGGTACGAGAGGTACACAAACGGTATTGCAAGTCCAGGATCGAATACAAGGTACGATGGAAAGGTTGGTCCAAAAGCAAGGATAGTTGGGAGCCGGCCGAAGCCCTTTGGCAGTTCAAGAAGCAGATTGACGCATTCAATACCGCCAAAGCCAACGAGGACGTTGCCAGAATAGGTGGGGGAGAATGACACGGTCCGCCCACTTTAAACGAAGAGGTTTGGCCCAACATAAAAGTAAGTCCAAATGATTGGCCCAGGCCCAAAAGATAAAGAAACATTCTAGACTTCTCTAGAATGATGTAGATTTGGAATATTCTCTAGAAGGAATATTCTTTGTATAGAATTCTCTAGAATCTTGTAGATTTGTATTTACTTTGGTAGGTTCTAGAATTCTCTCTTACAAGTATAAAAGGTAGGGGCCAACCCCCTCATTTGTAACACACCTCAGAAGTTGAGCAATTGAATATACAGAGTTATATTTTCTCTCAATTCTCTCTCTTCTATTGTTGTGAGTGTGAGAAAGGCTGACTTAGGGTGAAAACCTAAGCGCCGCACGGGTTGGGAGCACTAAAAATAGTGAGCCTGTGACATAAGCATATTTAGCATATGATGGCTTGGATGGGATCTATTAATGCAACAATAAATTTTAAAAAGGAACTGATAGCTTATACATAAACTATTATGGGAAAACTATCAACTGTCCAGCTGACTGGATTAGGTTCAAGAAAAACGTATGCGTCCCCATGATTCAAGCACATGACCTAGAAATAAACATGATGTCAGAACTGTTTATACCAAAAATTATGTCTACCAATGTACCTGCTACTTATGAACTGAGGAGTACTTATTCTCTCATAGCACCATCCCTTTGAAATTAGATATTACTATACACAATGTCCTTGATTGTTTGATGGCCAGAGCAAAATATTGTACGATGCATTATTAAGATGTCTATTGCTACTCGTCATGTGTACTTTATGTTGGCAAGGTCATCCTAGATTAGAAACTTCCTAAGATCCCTTGATTTTTTTAATTTTCTCTTGTTCTGCAAACACGCAATACATTTTTCTTATACTTAAGTTTTAATCTAATGTCTCAAAGATTACTATATTAGGGACCTCTAAAAGGCATTGGAGCATATTATAATAACATAGGGTTTCACTTTCAAAGTCGATACAAATGTACATAAGATATATGATCAACTTTCATCTTGAAAGGTGTAAGGAGTTAAAGATGCAGCACACCACTTTAGATACCAAATACCTTCATAGTTGGTTTTGTTGTATCATAAGATAAGATGAAAATATGAAGGGCAGCCAATAAAGCGCATCTTTAATATGCAAAATTCAAGATTTTGTGACCTCCTCAGATTTTTATATGTATGCTAGAGTTAATTAGGAATTGTGTGAGGTGTGTGTAAGTTAACACTCTTCTAAATATGTGTTGTACTATATGAAGAAAAATAAAGATTTTGAATCCTTAGTATTTGTGAAAATGATGAAATTACATTTTAGTCGTTCTAGAATAGGTTTGGAATTCCTGAAGAAAGCTAGGATAATGATTAGAGAAATGCATGTACACTCACATAAATTTGGAGTTTGGATGTCAATTCAATAAATTATGAGAAATAAATGAGAGAGAGAGAGAGAGATAGAGAGAGAGAGAGAAGTGCATACATGAAACAAAGGTAGATGCAAAGATTCAGTTATTGAGAACTCTTGTCCTAATAACTGGCAAGCAAGACATCAGATATTATATCGGGATGGGAATTGAAATGCTATATTCTACCAGGTCAGAGATGCATTAATAATTGAGGCTCCATGCGGTAAAGGACATTCTATTGTGAAATGTCATTAAACCCATCAAGTTTCTGTTTTTAGACCACATTTTTTTACATCATTTTCAAAATATGTATGCACGTATGAACACTTTTGCTGTCTGTAACCATTATATTATCCCCACATAATAAACATTATATTATCCGAAAGGCTCAAAGTCCTTTTTTGTAGGATCATTTGGATCGGATAGCATTGTAAGATCTCAAGATTAGGACTGGCAATTTTTGACTCAGCATGGTAACACGATACGAACACGGCACGAATGGATAATTGTACTTTTGATGTAATACTATTAAATCAAACTTAATAAATCTCTTGTATTCTAAGACCGAGCATCCAAGAGTGACCAAAATTCAACTTAATAACCTATATATGCTAGAGAAACATTTTCTGTACCCGTATTCATGGTAAAGCAGGAAATTGCTGCAATGCCACATTGTAGATAGTAATTTACTAATGCCCAGCCTTGATAAAATCAAAGTACTATAACTATTGATTTTTTTTGTTTTCTGTGCATTATAGGGTGATACAAAGGGGCCAGCAAAGTTTGCAAACAGGTCTGCAAATAGAGATGGTATGCAACTCGGGCATAGTCCCCAGGTTAGTATTGAAGTTTTGGAACATGATTTTCTCCCCCCTCCCCGTGGTGCCTTTGCTGTTTGTTTTCCAATGCTTATGCAATTGTGAACATTTCCTATATGGTGTATAGCTTGCTCATCAGGGTTCATTTTCACAAGATATGAATTATGAAAATTCTCAAGTATTTCTCTCTCTCTCTCTCACTCTCTCACTCTCTCTCTTACTCACTGACTCACTCACAGATTAACTAATGAAGTGATGTATCTATTGAATCTGTAAAAGTTCACTGAGGCTAAATGGGAATTTCTTGTCACTTCCAAATTACCTTCACATTCTGAGTTTAATGTTTCAATTGATTGCTTTTTCCATCTGCATCTTACTTCATCTACTCTTCTACATATCTCCAATTGTCATTCATTTGCCAAATTGTGGAATTTTTGCTACTTATGAATTGAGGAGTAGTTAGTTTCTCATAGCACCATCCCTTTGAAATTGGATATTACCAAACTCAATGTCTTTGATTGTTTGATGGCAGAACATCAAAATATTGTATGATTCATTATTAAGTTGTCTATTGTTACTCTTCATGTGTACTTTATATTGGCAAGGTCATCCCAGATTCGAAACTCTCGAAGATCCCTGATTTTTTTAATTTTCTCTTGTTCTGCAAACACTCGATATATTTTTCTTATACTTAAGTTTTAATCTAGTGTCTCGTAGATCACTATATCAGGAACCTCTGAAAGGAATTGGAGCATATTATAATGACATAGTGTTTCACTTTCAAAGTCACTACAAATGTACATAAGATATATGATCAACTTTCTCTTGAAAGGTGTAAGAAGTTAAAGATTTAGCACATCACTTTAGATACCAAATTCCTTTGTAGCTGGTTTTGTTGTATCATAAGATAAGATGCAAATATGAAGGGCAGCCAATAAAGCGCATCTTTAATATGTAAAAGTCAAGATTTTGTTACCTCCTCAGATTTTTAAATGTATGCTAGAGTTTATTAGGTATTGTGTGAGGTACGTGTGGTAAGTTAACATTCCATAACTGTGTTGTACTATATGAAGAAAAACAAAGATTTTTGAATCCTTAGTATTTATGAAAATGCTGAAATTATATTTTAATTGTTCTAGAATAGGTTTGGAATTGCTGAAAAAAGCTAGGATAATGATTAGATAAATGCATGTATACTCACATAAATTTGGAGTTTGGATGTCAATTAAATAAATAAGAGAGAGAAGTGCATACCTGAAACAAAGGTTGATGCAAAGATTCAGTTATTGAGAACTCTTGTCCTAATGGCAATTAGACATCAGATATTATATCGGGATGGGAATTGAAATGCATATTATTCTACCAGGTCCGAAATGCATTTAGAATTGAGGCTCGATGTGGTAAAGGACATTCTATATGTGAAATGTATTAAACCCATCAAGATTTCTATTTTTAGACCACATTTTTTAACATCCTTTTCTATATGCAGATGTACGTATGAACACTTTTGCTGTCTGTAACCATTATATTATCGTCGCATAATAGCCCTATTATATTATCCCCACATTATCAACATTATATTATTTAAAATGCTCAAAAATCCTTTTTGTAGGATCATTTGGATCGGATAGCATTGTAATATCCCAAGATTAGGATTGACAATTTTTGACTTAGTATAGTAACACGATACGAACATAACACGAATGGTTAATTGTACTTTTGATGTAATACTATTAAATCAAACTTAATAAATATCTTGTATTCTAAGACCCAGCATCCAAGAGTGACCAAAATTCAACTTAATAAGCTACATATGCTAGAGCAACATTTTCTGTCCCATATTCATGGTGAAGCAGGCAACTGCTGCAGTGCCACGTTGCAGCCAGTAATTTGCTACTGCGCAGCCTTGATAAAATCAAAGTACTCTAAGTATTGGTTCTCCTCCAACCCATAATAATGCCAACATTGCAAGAGACAGCATCAAAACCCCAATAGGAAATGTGAGGATTTTAGGCTCAAATAATATCGTGCTCCTTTCATGACCTGCTAATAAATTACCTTCAAGTTCAACAACTATTATTATTCTTTAAAATAAACTAAATTATTTTCCAGCCACCCTATCCCCTTTCTTTAATTAAATCTATTCTTTGCATTAATTCTACCTTCAACCTCCCAAGAAGGAAGTCTCCTCACTGTCTCCCCGGTTCAAAATAAATTTTATGTCTCCATGTGTTCATAAGTTCAAATCAAGATTGATTCGACTCTTCTACATAATTTACAAGATCAGTAATGTTCTGTTGTTTAAAAGGTTTTAAAAACCTAATCTAGCATTTTAGTACTTTTCTTAAGAAAAGATTCTTTTATCATGGTAATGTACGAAATATTTGCTTCAGGCAAGACATTCCCAAGGCAAATTCCTCAGAAGTTAAGCAACTTTAACATGATTTTGATGGAAGGGCACAATATTATTTACCATAACATTTGAGAAAGTGGAAAGATTTTGCATCTGGGAGATTGTCTGAGATTCACATAATCCAATGGTCAACTATTGAGAATTTTTTCAAAAGTATAACTTGGTGTGGATGAAGGGAAGGCATGATGATTTGCCCGTTCAACTTCAAGGTTTTCCACTTTCAATGGCTCGGTTATGAAGCAGAGGATGAATTGTAATTCCTAGTGCTTGCACCAGTTCCATGGAATAAATTACCATACGAGGCATTTCTGAGCGACTCATCACCATAATACTCGGAATTTTTGCACAGAAATGTATCAAGATATTTGCAAAAGAAGAATATTCGTGCAAAATTAATGCAATTGAGAAACTACAGAAAGGAATACTCTTAGATACTCTTAGGCATGCTTAGTTGTTGCAAGTTTGCAGTCACTGACGATCCCTATGGAAGCATATGTATAAGCATGAAGGAAGCAATACAAACCTGATATGGTATTGGGACCAATTAGCGCATTCATTATTCAACCTGGTATGCCAAACTCTCCATCATTGAAGGATCCAATCACCGAAGATGAAGAGAGACAGAGAAAACAAACAAGGCAGATATATAATATTGCCCTCCAAGAAGAAATTGAGGCGGAGGAAACCAAATGTCACACACGGGCAACATGCAATCATAACAGCAGCCAAATCATACCAAAAACAGAGTAATTAAATTACAAAAGGAAATAAAGGTTGCGCAATTCTTTGCTGATTAAACACAATTGAAACTTTCCATGCATTTTACTCTGTAAGAAGTTATTATGACTCTGACGATCCCTATGGAAGCATATGTATAAGCATGAAGACAGCAATACAAATCTCATATGGTATTGGAACCAATTAGCCCATTCATTATTCAAGTTGGTATGCTATACTCTCCATCGTTCAAGGATCCAATCAGCCAAGACAAATGGGGGCGGAGAAAACAAAGAATGCCCCCAGAGAAGAATTTGAGTCGGAGAAAACGAAGGGCTTATACATTGCATTATCCTTCAAGAAGAAGAAGTCGAAGCAAACAAAATGACCGTTGCAGTTGCGTTTCCCCTCTAGTGTTAAATGGCCCGTTGAAGTGGGAATGTCCAGCCTTCAAGAAGAAGCAGTTGAAGCACACAAAATGACTGTTACTGTTAAATCACCAGTTAAAATGTCCAAATAAACCACGGTTGAACGACCAAACCAAAACTCAACTTTCACAATTCCTTCTTATCTTTTTAGTAGAACATATATATACAGAGGTACTGGAAAGGACCCAAACACATTATTTATGGAATCTGGGAGCAGAAATGGATGATAAAATCTTGATTGATCTGTCTCTAAGAGCGGATAAATTCTTTTCTTTTTCTTTTTACTAATTTTTTATTTGTTAATTTGATGGTTAAAATTTATCAACAGTTGCCTTTGTTTGTTGGAGTTATTTATGGTTTTTTTTTTTGGTATATATTCTAAGATGGTTATTACTTTGATTTGGGGATTTAGCAATTTGATTTTTGTGAAGGTAACTTTTCTCTTTCGAATATGATTATAACGGGTGATAAACACTTCTTTTCTATAGTTAGATCTTGATAGCTAGGGTTGTTTTGTGTTCTTCTTAAAAAATTTCTTCGAATCTTTCGAAGTAAAATTAGAAGTACCACGGACACAGTAAGCTGTTGTTCGAGTGCAACAGCTCTGAATCTTCTTGGCAATGGTTTCGATCTGGTTATAGCTTTTCTTCAGAGTGCATTAATTTCTTTGTATGCAGATGATTTTGATTGTCTAGGGATGCGGACATCCTCAAAGCGGTTACTCGAGTCAATTAGTTGAAGGATTTAGGTAATAATCTATGGAGTTTCTGTGACTTAATTCCTGAATCAGTTTTATTTGGACCCGTGATCTTTAGTTATCGGCTACTGCATTTGTGTTATGCATATTGCACCTGGATTTTGATAACTTTTGTAACTTCAGCTAAGGAGTTTATTAAACTAAAGTGGTGGCTATTTTTCTTTTTGACAAGCTTTGAAGCTTTATCTACTAGTGAGTTTACTAAACTAGGTGGCTGTTATATTTGTGTTGGCTTGAAATCGTGGAATGGAGCATGGAATTGTTTTAAATTGGATGCTTTTTATGCTCCTGTTATGTTTCAAAAACTCTATAAATATTTTCCCATGTTAAAAGTACTAAGGCCTCATTTGGTTGGCAAGAAAGTAAAATTAACAAGGAATCTGATTTTTTGGAATATAATTCTATGAAAAAAATATTATTTTATTATGTTTAGATATACTTTTAGGAATTTAAAGATAATCTCTTATGTTGATTCATATTATAATGTTTGTTTCATTTTGTTAGTAACAAAGAAGTGTATTTCATATTTTTAATAAATTGAAAAAAATATTATACATCCAAAATATAGAGAAAGAACTTTATTCCAAACTTTTGCATTGCAAGTCAAAATTAAGAAAATCACAAAAAATTTAATTGTATCTCACTGGAATAAGATAATGGATAGGGAAAGAATTGGCAAATTATAAATTGATAACGGTGATAGCATCTGTGCATAAGGAAACATGTTCATCTTAAGACCATTTATCCTCTTAATACGAAATCTAGCTTTATTCATTTTGCAACGAAGCACGACCACGTAAAATTCAATACATCAAGAATACATATGTGCAAATAATCAATATAATCTATGTGACGACCCAAGTCTAAATACAAAAAATCTATGTGACGACCTTTCGAGTTTGAGCAAATATCTTGCCATTGAAACTGGTAACTTAACTAATAATGTAACATGTTCTATGAATGTTCTCAATTATAATAACTTAACTAAAGTTGTTTCTATCATTCTGTGTTATTGAATATGTCACTGTAGTTCTTTTACATTGCATTAATTATTATTTGCTTATCATTTCATCCAAAATATTAAATATTTTTCTCTCTCCAATTCCCCCAAGGTTTGTTTGTGTGGTGCATTGTTGCTTTCTTAATAAAACCTGTCCATGAAAATATTCATTTTTCATTTCATCCTCTAAAATTGGCGAAAGCCTTTTGTCATAATTGGGAATTCATTCTAAGTGAATCTTATCCTATTTTAGTTTTCTATTATATATATATATACAGCAGTTGACACATACAATTGTACATAGACTGTTCAGAATTAATGATTCATTTATCATGCATCAAAACGTCTATGTTTATCCCATTCTTTCATTATCTATCCCTTTGTAGTGTTTTAAACGGCTCATCTCCTCAATGAGATTTTTATTAGTAACCATTCCCTCGAATCATTCCTAAAAGGTACAGTTCTTTTATTATCCTATAATCTTTCTCTCTCCCCTCCACTCTTTCCCTAATGCACAACATAAGTAACTCTCTCTTCTACCTGATATTCTTAAGCCAGATGGGTGTGTTACTTGCATATTGTAGACATACTTTTATGATTTTTCATAAATAATTGGTTCTAAAATTTGATATTTCTCTATATTCTTTTGAAGATTTGACATTGATGGTGGTAAAAGACAAAAGTTTCCAATTTACTGTAACTCAAAAAAATGGTAATCAAATAAAACAAATTTTGCTCAAGTCATAAATGAGAAGTAAGACACATCCAATTTCATATATTGTCCACAGATTGCAAATCTGTCTATTTGTTTTTATTTTATCCTTTGTTTTTGTCATTATAAGATGTTCTTTTAATATAACAAAAAGTGTGTTGTATTTTGTTTTCATACGTGCCATTTCAATTATCTGAATTATGTACTATTTATTTTGTCGTGTAAATATTGAAAAATAGAGGTTACTTATTTGTCAATATTTTCTTTCAACATTAATGCCGGTTGCCAGAGTATATTACTGATTCGTTTAACTCATTCAGTAAGGATCCACATGTTCGAGCAAAAATAAAACTTAAATATATTGGGGAGGTATAAGAGTATGTAATACTTTTTAATTTTTATTATCAGTAAGACTCGATATCAAATATTTCAATGTTAAAGTCGTACTATCATCCCTAAACATTCTCGGGGAAATACTTAGGTAAACTTGGACTTTGACCTCACTTATAGATTTTATAGTGTAAATTAAATGTTATGAAATTTATGACATAAGTTAATGTAAACAAGATTTTATAAAATTTGCTCAATCTTGACCGCAGGATCTACAGGCGGAGACAAAGCCCATGTCTATAGTAGTATTTTTCCGTACAAAGTAGGGTTAAAAAACTAGTAGTTAAGGTTTTAAAAGTCTCTTCAAGTGTACGCAATTAATTCACCATCTATATCAAGAGAAAGCTATACCCTTTTTTTTCTAATCTTGTATATGTAAAAACTATATGGATATTAGTTTCAATAACAATTCTACAACATCTTTAGCATATGAACATTCTCTTAATTTCTTTTTAGACAGAGTAGATTTACTTCAAGAACCTTTAAAGCTAGTAATTTTACCAAAAATTGTCCTATTTTTTTCTAAATGAATAGTACCAACTATTTCCTCTTTTTTCTTCAAAAATATTAATTTGACCAAAAGTACAGTTTGTATCAAATTGAGAGTAGTAGAAAATTCAAAGTGTAAGAGGCTTATATTTTCCTAAATTGCTAGTTTTTAATGTGATAGGATTATAAAAAGACTAAAAAGCCTAAATTTAGACTGTATCGTATTTTCTTATACCCAAATTACGCTTTTGCCGCAACTCACTAAGCTACAATTTTCATTACTCATATCCTTCTCTCATATTCCTTTTACTCAATAACGTGACAAATAAAAACACAAATTCATTATATATTTAAAAAATTAAATTATTCCAACTACAAAATTTCATTTACAAAAAAGTAAAAGCATATTTATGGTGTCAAACAAAAGAGGTTCAATCAATTAATCTATGCACATAACTACTATACTAGTATAATGAAATAGTTGTCGCAGATTCTTCTTATGAATATTTGAATTTATGACTTCAAAAAATATTATTTTTTACTAGAAATAAAATACTAAAAATTGAACTGTACGAAAATGAATAAGTACACAAAAAAATATTAGAGTTAGTAATTTTGTATTACTATTACAACTAGAAAGAAAACAGTAATTATAAAGCAATGTAATCTAATTATGAAAACTTTTATTTATAAAAAAATAAAATTATTATTCACGATTGTAATAATGCATAAAAGTAGATGGTATCAGCACAAGAAAAATTATAAGTCTTATAAGATCTGCTCATTAAAACGAATCTTAATCACTTTAAAAAAATATAAAAAACTTCCTAACGCTTTTTCAATACTTGCAAAATCCATATAATAACATTAAGAAAATAATATAATTTTCAATCAAGGGTGCTTTCAGGAGAGGTGCATGTACATCAAATCAAAGATGATTCTAAAAATGAACCCAAAAATAGACCACAAGGCCTATGATTCTAAAACTAGGAGGGATCATTTCAATTTATCCAACTGATCGTTTGATCTCTTATGTCTCCTATGTAAACTCCAAGATGGAGTTTATGAAATTATACTTCAGGGGGTCCCAAGGTTCTTTCAGATGAGGTGCACATACATCAAATCAAGGATGCCACAGTTTTAGATTATCTCTTCAACATATAATATTTTCCTTGGACACATGGGAAACAAGCAACTCAAGTCCTGCCATCTGGAGTAACAGTGCAGTTGTTAAATCAACCACTGCTTTTTTTAGAGTCAGGATCTCAAACACTAACTTGAGTCAAATTGAAAACTCTATAGAAAAATGAATCATCTAAAAGAACACAATACTAAAAGCACTGTCAAGATCTATAATTAAATTCAACAACAGTTTTCATAAATTCCAGCCATTTAATGGGATACTATATTTCCTTAGAAGCAAGAATATACAATACATTCATAAGATCCCAAGTCAACACTCTGTCCCACTTGACTTTCTTTTGGCTTGCTGGAGCTAAAATTGAGACTAAAAGGCATAATTTCATATATAGCTAATTCAAATAAATTTCAACAACATTTTATTACGAATGAGGCTAAGCGCTCAAGGAAGAAAATTATTGGCCAACATGCATTCCACATAATTGCAAAATCATGCTACTCGAAAAGTTTACCTTATAGATTAAAAATAGAAAGTCAGAAGCTTTCCTCTTTCTGATGCAATATCTTGAGCTTTATCAACCTAAAAAAGTTGAATATACTCCATCTGAGGTGAAATAAATCCACTTGCAGGCTGCCCACTAAAAGTTCCCAGAGGAGTTGTCTCACTTCTAACCAAAAGATTTCAACTTACCATATCTACCATATACTTCACAACAATGTCTTCCACAATCGAATCACTCTCTGAAAGAGGCTGTAAGTGCAACAGAGGGTGTAATGACAAGCAATATTTTACACCGAAACTACAAGATATAAAAGCATTTAATTCTGTCTATTTATTGCAACTTTAAATAGTATTCTTGCATATAAAATTAATCATCATGGATACCAAAAAATATAACTAAAGAAATGCTTATTCCAAGTTTTGAATTTAATAGATATTGCATTTGTTTGATTCAAAATATGAAATACATCTTTAATTAGTTGACTATCTGCAAAACGTCACCGAATGCCAAGCACACTACAGGGTGCTCATGAGTTTAGCATACAATATCCATTAGAAGAAATGAAAAACAAAAAGAAGAAGAAATCTGAAATATATTTCTAAAAATAGTAGAAATCCATTAGTTCAAAAAATATTAGTGGGATATCTATTTTAGCAAGAAAAACAAGTAATAAACTTAAGAAACTAAAACACAGTTGAGAAACAAACTTCAACTAATTGAACCCCAATAGATGAGACCTCCCCCAAATAGTTTTGATATCAAAGGGACACCTTCTCTTATTGCATTACGAGATATTCCTTAATCCAAATTATGCCCTTGAGATTTGCCAAAGTCATCAGGAAATTTTATTGTGCATTCAATATTCCACTTACAGAAATTATATTCAGGGGATATCATATGCAACAAAATTATAAAAGAGATTATGAAAAATATATCACTGTGTGATAACAGAAAGTGTAAGAAGAGGATGTTAGCATAATTCCAAAATGCACAAGGGAGACCATTGTTACTCTAACCCTTATTAACATAAATGTGTGGTGTTGTGTTAGTCTATGTTTGCTTATGTGATTTTTAAGTTACTGTTGATTTGTTTTTTCCTCTTTATAAGCAATAGTGACATCTACTCATTAGAAACAACATCGGGTGGCACACTATGAAACAGTGACATCTACTCATTAGAAACAATATTGGGTGGCACACTATGAGAGAGACTAGAAATGCAAGAGTAGAGTTGCTATTTGAGAAAAGTAGAGTTTTGCGGTTTAAATGAGAATTTCATCGATTGTTGCGATGTGCCATAATATCTACATGGAGATTGATAAATTTTCAAGTATATTTGAGGAAAACAATTTTCTTGTGTTTGTCGAGCTTATGATTATGTTTTAATGCATATTGGGAAATTTTTTTCATTACATCCTCGTGGATATTTAAAATATTTAATGATAAATAAATTTAAAAATAGAAGGATAATGCACATAAGTTGCACGTGCCTTGCACATAAGTTGCACGTGTTTAGGTTAGCAATATTATTTTAATAATAAATTTAAATTTTTGCTTTAGTTGGATTACAGTTGAGAGGACACGAAAATAACGAAACTTTAGCAATTTGGGGTTTTTAGTTTAGTACTGAAATTGATGTTGGTGATTTTAATAAGGTATGCATTCCAATGTACAACTACCAACAATTCTTCTAAAAATGAAAATAAGGGTCACGTTTCCTTATATTGTTTTTTTAAAAGAGCTAGAAATATGGTATAATAAAAAAATTCTAATGCCTAATCTTGCATTTCATAAAAAAAGAACTTGATTCCACTAAATTTATATTAGCAACATTGGCAATTATGCTATGGAAAATGCTAATACAATTGTTGTGATCTCTACTCATGAGAAACAGTGTTGGACGAATCACTCAAAGTGATAGGATAAATGGAATGGTATATAGGTTGTGTGAGGAAGTCAAAGGTCTGTGTTTTTAGTCAAAACTTTATTGGATGATTCAAGTAGCCATATTCATGTAGCCAACTTATCAAGATGGATACATCTTTTGATTAGGATTACTCATTGTGCAATCATAACACAACAATCCTTTATTACTACAATGACTCTTGTAGCGTTGACACACTTGTCATACTTAAATAAATCCAGAGAAGAGCTAAACCACTTAATGATGCTAAAATTAGTATTTACATATTCTTAGGTGTTTTACATATCAAACCTATGTGGCCACCCAGGGGGCAATTACATAATTAGAACTTAAGTCTAATTGGCAATGTAATTGCCTTAGTATCCCTCATCTGTTTCTATATATAGAGGGTCCTTATGCCTATAAAACCTAACCTCAATACACTTCCACATTTCTCTCTCTACTTTCCAATTCTTTCTCTCTATATTTTTCAGATTCATCATAGGCACCATTTATGGGAATCGAGAAGAATATCCCTCACTGAGTCTCTTTACTTTTCTTTATGTATCTCTAACAACTCAAAATTTGGTTGCATTTATTAAGAAGGATGAAGAATAGAGGTGGTGCTAAGCAAACAAACAGTAAAGAAGCTGAGGAAAATAATCAACATCTTCTTATTCACAATAATGGAGCGAAGGAACTCGGAATATCCTAATGATATGCAGCAAAGGCAAGACAATATTTTAAAGTATATTTCTGATCACTTCAAATTAGCCAAACCAAATGAACCAATAGAGAGCTTAACTTGACAATACCCTGGTTAGCATCTCGAGAAACAACCGATTAATGCCATAAGCAGCAAGGATTTGAGGCACAAAATTATGAGTACTCCTTAGTAGACCGACCCGAAGAGTCCCAAACTGCCACTAGTCAACCAGCTAGAATATCTATTCATGAACAAATTAGTTCACAACATTCTAGGAGTACCTATCACAGAGGCCCTTCCCCACCTATTTTGAAACAACTTGATGGGCAAAGTCTAGAGAGAAAATTTTAGGAAATTCTAAAGAAAATTAATCTGATAACTAATACCTCTGTCTTAGTAGAGGTCGTCAAAGATCCATTCAAAATTTCTATCAAAATGGAACCTCTATTAGTACAATTCAAGCAGTATGACTTGGGTAAATATAGAGGTGATTCCGTTCCCGAGGATCGCCTTTCTCATGTGGTAGCCATCATGTCTATTTATAGCTATAGTTATGCTATTCGATCCAACTTATTTGCAAAGACACTTCGTAGCCGAACACAAATGCGATTTCTAGAACTACCACTAAATTCAATTGCTACTTTTTGAGATTTGGGAAAATATTTCTTGGGCCATTTTCTGAAGCAAATCCATAATAAAGAAAGATACTTCACATTTGATGAATATTAGTCAAAAATTAATGAACCTTTAAACAAGTTTGTGGATCGATTCAATAATGAAGCAGTTCGATTAAAAATGCTGATGAAAAATAATGATAGTTTCTTTTTGTAGCGGTGTACGACCTAGAAATTTCAATGCAGAATTAGCATAAAGGATGCCTTATACTTATTCTACAAAATACATACGAGGAGAAAAGTCCAACAGGACCAAAAGATAGTGATTTGAGTCCCAAAAAGACACAAATGCTACTAGTATTGACATCTTCTCGTCAAAGAAACCAAAGGTAGTTGATAGGTTGGGTAATCCCAATAGGCAACCCTTGATGGATCGGGTGATATATCCAAATAATAATATCATAGATTGACCCCTAAGGACAAAAATTCTGCCAGATTCAGACTTCATGCCTCTAAACACTTCATGGAGGGAAATATAATATCAAGTTCAATACTTGAGAATTCTTGAAACCCCTCTCCGATGCAAACTGGTCCTGACCAAAAGGGTAAGTCAAAATATTATGTATTTCATGGTCAACATGGCCAGGATACCGAGGCGTGCAATCATCTTGAGATTGGCATAGAAAGGAATATTCAAGAAGGTCATCTTCAACAATTCATTCGACAAAATACCACTGAATTTCAATGGAATAATAACAATGGCGGCAATCGTGTACAACCTCGGCAATATCCTCCCTGTCAACAAAATTCAAATATCAGAATAGAAACAATAACCGTCCTCAAGAGAATCCACATACTCATGTTGCTGGGTAATAACACCATTGCTGGTGGACCAGTGACAGTAGATGCTCTAATAATGCTAGGAAGCAATATGCAAGATATGTCCCTGCAAGTGAAGGCCCTTCATGAATCTCGAATACACATATGATGACCCTATCGTGAGCTGGATGCCACATCATGACCTAGTGATGATTCATGTTCAAGTGAAATGCATCAGGTCTTTGTTGACACAGGAAGTTCAGCAGATATCATCTTTTGGGGCGCTTGGGAGAAAATGCATATTGATTCATCCTTAATCAAACTGTTTAAAACCCTTTTGGTAGGCTTCACTGGAGACTCAATTATGTTAGAGGGCCAAATTATCTTGCCTTTGACCTAGGTACTCTCCCGAAGCACATATTTGAAATGACTAATTTTGTTATTGTTAAAAAGGATAATTCTTTCAACATGATTATGGATACTTACCAAATTTTTCCTTCAATATTTCATATTGGCATCAAGTTTATGTTAAAGGATAGGTCTAAAGGCACTCTGATTGGAAATGAACAAAAAGCTTGAGCATGTTACATGATATTGTCTCTTGAATCTCAATCCCAATCTATGTCCATAGCAGATAAAACTTATCTTGAAACATTTGATGCCCCTACCACTTTGGCTATACATGAATTTCCAACTTTGCCTAATCCAAAAAGAAAAGGAAAGGCCAAAATCGAATCAGAAGACGATGTCCCAATTGCAGAAGTAGCACTTGACCTGAGCTTCCCAGATAGAAAAATAAAGATTTGTGCCACTTTGCAGGCTGAGCTAAAAGGGCTTCTCTTCAGGCTTCTATGCCAGTACAAGGTCATATTTTCTTGGACAGTCAATCATATACCTTGCATTTCTCGAGAGATAATTGAACATAGGCTCAGAATTGACCAACACATAAACTAGTTAAACAGAAGAAGCATCTCTTTGGTTCTGAATGTAGTTTAGTAATTGAAGCAGAGGATCAAAAGCTTCTTGCAGCAAAAATTGTTAGGGAAGTGTTGTATCCAATTTTTGCTGTGTAATCCGGTACTGGAAACTAACCCTAATTCTTCATAGTGAAATTGCTGCAATGTGCCAAGATTTCACTGATCTTAATAAAGCCTACTCGAATGACAGTTACTTTTTTATCTCGGATTGATATAGTAGTTGATTCTTTTGTAGGGTTTTATATCTCGCACTTTTTAAATGTCTTCAAAGGATACCATCAAATATTTACGGCTAAAGAGGATGAAGAAAAGACTTTTTATCACTGATTGAGGCATATATTGTTACCTTACGATGCCTTTTGGACTTAAAAATATCGGGGCAACATATAAAAAGTTGGTCAATAAGGTTTCAAATCACAAATAAGTCAGAACATGGAAGTTTATGTGGATGGCATAGTTATCGAAAGCCAAACCTTTGAAGAAATATTGGATGACCTAAGAGAGACATTTGAAACACTATGATCCATAAAAACATGGTTGAACCCCAAGAAATGTACTTTTGGGGTGCCCTTTGGAAAGTTTGTAGGATTTATAGTCTCCTACCAAGGCATTGAAGCTAATCTAAAAAAGTTAGGTCTATTACTAAGTATGAAGCCTCCAACTTTGGTAAAAGAATTACAAAGGCTAATAGATAGAATCGCAGCCTTAAATCGATTCTTATCAAAGTCTGCGGAAAAGAGGTTACCATTTTATTATCTCATATAAAAGGTAGATAATTTTCAGTGGGCAGATGAAGCTCAAAAAGCCTTTGACGATCTCAAGGAGTATTTGGGGAATATTCTGAGACTCGTTTCTTTACAAAAAGTTGAACCTTTGTACTTGTATATTTCTACTTCGGATTCGACGGTCAGTTCAGTTTTTATTAAAAAGGTTGAGAATGGCAATCAATGTCCTATTTATTTTATAATTAGAATGCTCCAAGGATCGGGAAATAATTCACTTATAGGAAAAACCACTTTTGCTTTGGTGATCTCGGGTCGGAAGTTACGGCCGTATTTTCATAGTCACTAGACAATTGTCTTAACAAATCTTTCTTCTGAATTTTTATCCTTTGAGTAAAATTGATACCTCGAGAAGAATGCTAAAATGGTCTATGGAGGGTTATTTGAATTCGATATTGAGTTCAGGCCTCGAACGGTTATCAAGGCTTAGGTTTTATCAGTTTTTATTGTTGAAAATTGTGCATAAGAGAAGTTGGAGTCAATATCATCCTTCGACTAGATCAAAGAAAGAGAACGAAAGAGAACCAAGAGAAGATGAATTATATATTGATAGAGATTTATGTGAGTCTGGATCTAGTGCAGGTATTATCTATTTGAACTCCAAATGGGGATTATTTTACCTGTGCATTAAGGTTTGGGTTACAAGCAACAAATAATGAGGCTGAATATAAAGCACTCATATGTGGGATGAAATTAGTTCATAAAATGGGAACTTGGGTATTAAAAACTTATAGTGAGTCACAGTTGGTTGAGAATCAGAGTCAGGGAAATTATGAACCTAAGGAAGTAGTCTTAAAGAAATATCTTGAAGAAGTAAAAAACTGGATGTCAAAGTTAAAAGGCAGAACTCATTAAAATACCCCGAGCTAGGAATATGTATATAGATCTTGTGTATTGTCCAAGCTAGCCTCAACAATATACTTACATCTGAACAAGGAAATTTTAGTAGAAGTTAAGGATGCAAGATCCATCTATCCTGTAGACAAAATCATGGACATTCACCCAAACCTCGATCTAGATGTGTATATAATGAGTTATTTGAGTAACAATATATTACTGGAGGACCCAATCAAGGCATGAAAATTCAAGTACAGGGCTATTAAGGATACGATGTTTGATGGTGTTCTTTACAAAAAATCATACGTATGCCCGTTGCTTAACTATATTTTAAAATAAATTGTCCAAGGTATATATGGCAGTCATAAAGAGCCGAGAAGTTTAGCTCATAAAGTGCTATTAGTAGGATATTATTGACCTACTCTTCATTCAGATGTTGACAATTTGGTTTGGAGATACCATCAATTCCAAAAACAAGCACCAATAACGCGAAAGCTTGGGTCGGAGATGGTCTCAATTCAAAGCCCTTGGCCATTTGCTCAGTGGAGAATTGAGAATTTTCTAAGTCTATTACCAAAAGGAGTAAGAAAAATGGAATTTTTGGTGGTAGCAATTGACTACTTCACTAAATGGATTGGGGCAAAGCCTTTAGACTCTATCTCAAGAAAGTTAATCGAAAAGTTCTTCTGGAAAAAACATTATATGCTAGTTCAGAATTTCCTTGGTTCTTATCTCTAATAATGGGAAACAATTTGAAGGGGAACCTTTTAAAAGTTTTTGTTCTGGCCTCGACATAAAACAATATTTCACTTCAGTAGCACATCCCCAAGCAAATAGACAAACGGAGGTTTGTAACAAAACTCTCCTTATGGGTCTCAAGACTTGGTTAGAACAAGCTAAAGGTGCTTGGATCGATGAACTGCCTAGCATCCTTTGGGCCATAGAACCACACCTCGAACAGCTAATGGGAACATACATTGCAGCTCAGTGTATGGTTCTGAAGTTGCTATTCCAGTTGAGATAGGTTTACCTTCGACTTGTGAAGCCTTATGCAATTTAGAACAGAATGAGGAGGCCTTAAGACTTATTCTGGATTTGTTGGAAGAAAAAAGGCTATACGCTTCCATCCTTGAGGCAAAATACAAACAAATCATGTCTTATCATTATAACTTTAAAATGAAGTATCAGTATCAAGACCTGGAGATTTGGTACTTCAAAAGAATGAAGCTAGCAGAGTGGAAGGAACAAAGAAGCTAGATCCAAATTGCAAAGGTCCTTACCGAGTGATAGAGGCTCATAGATTCGGATATGAAAAGGGGTCCTATTCCACAAATGTGGAACATTATAAACTTGGAAAGTTATTACCTAGGGTTATAATTGATCCCTTGTTTTGAATATGAATGTTTTTATTGTAAAGAATGAAGTAAGTTGTCCATAAAAATAAAGGGCTGAAACCTAGTGGTACCCTCAAGAATGAGTTGTTTCGACCCACTGATATGTTGAAATGGTTCAAACTAAGTTCAAAAAAAAGGAAAGAGAAAAAGCAATTGAATTGAACAAAGTATGAGTGATCGACAGGACGGTTAAAACCTAGTGGTCTCCCCTCTTTTCCTATGAGTCGCTCTGACCTGCCGTGGTACTAAAGAGGTTCAGACCATATTCAAAAAAAGAGAAAGAGAAAAAGCAATTCAATTGAAAAGAGCATGAGTGATAGGAGGACCAAGGCCTAATGGTCCCCTCTCAAGAATATGAGTCGTTCCAACCCGCTGATGCGCTAAAGAGATTCGGACCAGGTTCAAAAAAAGAGAGAGAAAAAACAATTGAATTAAAAATAGTATGAGTGATAGAAGGGCTAAGACCTAGTGGTCCCGTCTCAAGAATATGAGCAGCTTTGACCTACCAACGTGCTAAAGAGGTGACTAGGTTCGTAAAAAGAGAAAGAGAAAAAGCAATTGAATTGAAAAGAGCATGAATGATAGAAGGGCCGAGGCCTAGTGGTCCCCTCTCAAGAATATGAGTAGCTCTGACCTGCCGATGTGCTAAAGAGGTTCGGACCAAACTTGAAAAAAGACCCTTGGGGTCATTCAAAGTATTAAGCATACAAAAAAGTTTAAGTGTTATGCAGAAGCAAAATGTAGTGGATATTTTGTGTTTAAAAATTTTCAAGACAAGATAAAATAGGTTTTATACTTACTATATTTTCTGATATGTAGTGGGTAAATTGAAGAAAAGGAATTGAGAAATTGGTAGTTAATTAATAACGAAAACCTTGCTATTACATATAAGGGGAAGGTATTAAACTGAAGAAGAAAAAGCTGAGGAATCGTTTATTATGGTAGAAGGTTGATGAATAGGATAAAAGAAAGAGCTGGGTTGAGCAAAATTGGAGGTAGGTTCAGCCCCATGAATTGCTTCAGGAGCAGCAGCCCCATGAATTGCTTCAGGAGCAGCAGCCCCAGGAATTGGAACTTGAGCCTTAAATTTGGCTTCCAAACTCTTGATTACTTCATCGTTTACAGAGGTGTCATATGGAAGACCAGTGTATAGCTCCGAGTTTTTCACTAAGTGGTCACATGCCATAGTAAATCCCATTGTGAAAATAATCTACTTGGTGAATTCCTTCAGTATTGTATCTGCCTTGTCTGAAAGAGCAAATGCTTTCTTGTCTTTAAGCATTAGCTCATTCTCTCTTGAGGAGAACTTTGCTTCAGTTATTTGAGCTTTTTCTTGGAGTTGAAGAATCTTATTATCTCTATCTGCAATGTCTGTTGGTCCCAAAGCAACCTAAGAGGGGGGTGAATTTGGTTTCTTAAAAATATATACTTTCAGAAATATTGAGATTTTCTAATTAAATACTGATATAATAAAATCAATAGAACAGTCAATTTTGTAAAGCATACTAATATTCTGAAAGTCTATATTATACCAAGATGTGTATAAGCTTGAAGTATTCTGTCACTAGAATGCTTCACACACTTGATGAGCCAATAATCTTTACAAAGTAGGGAAGTTCTTGCTCACACTAAAAATCTTTTAGTTGAGCCAAGAATCTTACTTACAACCACACTTTCATACAAAATTATCACTCCACTCAAAGTTGAATTGCACTCACAACTGCACACTAATAACAACAAAGCACTATAGTCAATTTGCACTCAAATTGCTCTTTTCTAAGGCTTGTATACAATGTATTAGATTATCTTTTCTTTGTTTTAAAGCAGCTATTTATAAGAGCAATAAATAGTGGTTGCAACTACTTCCTAACGGCTAAATAATAAATGCACAACAAATAGCCGTTGGGGTTTCAGACATCCGAGATATATTGGATGCGTCCGAAACAACGTCCGATCTTCTTACAGTTTGTTGAAGAGCTTCGTTCGGACGTCTGTGCATGCGTCCGGTCCTTCGTTCGACAGAGGTTTCGGACGGTCATGTTCGTCCGAAAGAGAAGCTTATAACAGAGCATTTCTTTCTGGGAGACGTTCTGGACCGTGCATGCTAGGAGAAGTTTTGACCGTTCAGACGGTGTATAAGTCTGACAGTTCTGTTCCTGCAAAAACTTATTTTACAGAGTATAAGAAACAGTGTTTATGTCATCATCAAAATATGGTTTGGAAAACATCAATCTCCCCCTTTTTGATGACGTCCAAACAAACCTTTATGTAAAAATAATTGGATATGACTAATCAATTTGCAATATAGCACAATTGGATATCAATTATTTTGCATAGCACAATAGAATAGAGAAGACTATTCCCCCTTTTGACATCAATCAAAAAAAGCTCCCCCTGAGAATATGCAAGTATTTTGACAGAAATTTAACAAGATTCATACATTCAACTGAAAGTTTAATAGTGCTAAAGTCAAGGAAATACACAACCAAGCTACAGGAAGTTCTAACAACCAAAGAAATGCTGAAAACAAAATACAAATGTGAAAAGAACTAATGTGAGTCATTTCACTTCTTGGAGCGCTTTTCAGTCTTTTGTCGTTTGGATGGAACATTTTCATCGGTGGCTTCACTGTCGTCCTCCTCTCCGGTGCGACGTTGCATGATGAAGTCAAACGTGTCGTCAACATCCTCATCATTGTCGTCATCGTCATCGGCAGCTCCTTGAGCAGCTTTTGCATTGTCTTCAAGGGTATTTCCATCTTATCTAGATGGTACAGGTTCATCACTGTCGGAAGATGATTCAAGTGGATATTGTGACTGAAGATTAACAAATTGAACCTGAGCCGAAACAGACATGCCAAGGCTGAGTGCCCCTTGGAGAATCATTTGAAGTTTCAAGTCGCTTTAACTTTCGATTTATGCGACGTTGAAATGAACTGACTTGAGTGCTCAGAGAGGTGAGAAGTCCACAGATATGTGAAAGAGATAGCTTAGATGTAGATGGTTCAGATGTAAGTGGAGGTGGTTGAGGAGTAGGAGAATGGAGAATAGCAAAATCAGAGGTGGAAGCATGGGATTGTGACTGTGCAATATTAAGGCTGCTTTAGTTAACCATTGATCGTTGAAAAATCGGAGGCCTTTGCGTTCAATGTATGATTTGTTAAGAATAAGGAGGAAATTTGTTTGTTTCCGCTGAAAGGTATGTTAAGGAAATCAAAAATTTTGGTGAGAAATTTGCCAAAAGGAATATTTCTTCGGTTATCAATAAGAAAGAGTTCCCATAGGGAACAAAAGAGATATCTGAAATCAAGAGGAATGCCCTTGAAATCACAAAAAAATAAGTAAAGTTGTACGATGCCCGTCAGTTGGCAATAACAGATTGGTGACAAGAGTGTACAGAATATTGAGTTCAGGAGAAAGCAATGTAGTTTTGGCTTCCGAGACCTGTTTAAAATGGATGTTAAAAATAGCCCTAACTTCATCGATATCAAAACAAGTATCAATAGCGGGCCATTTGTCTAAGGAAAAGAAATAGGAGAAATCATTGGGGTTTGAGACTTCACATTCAAAAATGGTGTTAATGATGTTGGATGAAATCTCAAGCTTGGTCTTTTAACACGAGAAATTAGAGTGCGACGGTAGGGTCTTTCCGAAGATTGGCTGTGAACTGAAGCACCAGTATCTGTCTCTTATACACATCTAGATGTGTATAAGAGACCCAATTTTGTTTTTCAAAACAAGACTTGACAATGGGAAGATTATATTCATCAAATAGACTTTGAGAAGCAGGACGTTGAACGATTATAGATTTACTTAAAAAGGAAGTATACCGTTCGGATGCCTTGGCATCGATGAATTTTGATAAGATTGGATCTGTGGAGCTTGGAGATTAGCTGATGATTCTCCTCGAACTGGAGCCTTCCCTTTAGTTTCTCGACCCCGATTTGCTGTAGAAGAACCTCCGTGAGATTTAACAATTGTGATGGAAGAAAAAGAAAAGAAGGCAAATTTGAAATTTTTGAGGATTGGTGAGAATTTGAGGAAATGAGATGGTGGATGGGGGATATTAGATGTGATTTAGGTGAGAAAAGCTTTGGGTAGATTATTTTCCAACCAATTTTGGAGCATCTAGTAGGAATTTGGAGGGGGTGGTGAAAAGATAATTTTCACCAGAGGGTTTTCGGGGGAGGTGGTGAAAATACAATTACTTGGGGAAGATGGACGGTTTTAATCTTCAGGGGTACCTTTCGGACGGCCGAACCTTTGGTGTGCGTCCGACGAAGCGTCCGAAAGCTGAAGAATAGACGTCGTATCGGCCGAAGGAAGACTTATTGCGTCCGATGTTCTTTCGAACGATGGTGCGTCTCCGGAACATTTCCAGAGTGTTTGGTGAATAAAAGAATATTGTTCGGACGATTATGAGCGTTTGAGAAGTAACAGAAGCTTTCGGACGATCCAGAGCGTCCGAAAGAAAAGTTGTTCGGACGAAAGAGTGCGTCCGAACTATGAACCTATGCCAAATTGATCTGTAAAATCCCCAAACATTTTCTGAGCGATTCAAAGCGATCTAAGGTAAAGAGAGAAAAATTAAACAACCAATACTTCCAAGCTAGCATTTCTTGAAGTATTCAATCACTAGAATGCTTCACACACTTGATGAGCCAATAATCTTTACAAAGTAGGGAAGTTCTTGCTCACACTAAAAATCTTTTAGTTGAGCCAAGAATCTTACTTACAACCACACTTTCATACAAAATTATCACTCCACTCAAAGTTGAATTGCACTCACAACTGCACACTAATACAACAAAGCACTATAGTCAGGATTTGCACTCAAATTGCTCTTTTCTAAGGCTTTTATACAATGTATTAGATTATCTTTTCTTTGTTTTAAAGCAGCTATTTATAAGAGCAATAAATAGTGGTTGCAACTACTTCCTAACGGCTAAATAATAAATGCACAAAAAATAGCCTTTGGGGTTTCGGACGTCCGAGATATATTGGATGCGTCTGAAACAGCGTCCGATCTTCTTACAGTTTGTTGAAGAGCTTCGTTTGGACGTCATTGCATGCGTCCGGTCCTTCGTCCGAAGAGGCTTCGGACGGTCATGTTCGTTCGAAAGAGAAGCAGTAGGATCCCATTTCTTTCTGGGAGTTCATTCGGACTGTGCAATGCGTCGGAGAAGTTTTGACCTAGTTCAGACGGTTCAGTGCGTCCGAAAGCTCTGTTCTTGCAAAAACTTGCACTACAGAGTTAAGTGTTTATGTCATCATCAAAATAAGGTTTGGAAAACATCAATGTCTACATGAAGAGTCTTCTTTTCCTTCCCAGACTGAGCGGAAAGGATTTAGATGTTTTGAAGTTTTTCACTAAATTCATCCATCTGTGCTTTCCGCTCATCATATTTCTTGTCGGCATGGATATTGCACTTCAGCTTATTAGCCTTCATAGCCTTCTTTATTTTAAGTTGGTCTCAACTTTCGAGTGGTCCACCTCTTGGCTCATAGCATTTATATCTAAGACAAAATTAGATTTATTTTTCATAATGGCAGGGAGGACGGTTATGGACTACAAGGAAAGTCATGAAAATCATAAAAAAAAAAAAATTACATTCATTAAGCTGACGTGGAGTTCATCTATCCTCTTCTGAGGAGTAAGCCTCTTCATGTAGGTCACATCCCAAGGCAAGGCGATGAATTCGGCCTATTCTCGTGTCATCCTGGCGAATTGACCCCTGCTATTTATATCCAAGGGTAAAGTGGACCTGAAGTTTGTACTTCTTGAGGGAGAGGGACTGGGAGTAGGGTTAATTGACCTTTGAGACTACGAAAGGTCTCGAGATCTAGCAAATTTCCTCTCCTCCTTATATGAGGGTAGGCCTATTACTCCATGGGCTGGAAAGAAATATACATAATAAGTGCCCTTTACTTAGATGAATGTGTGTAGAATGAGAAGGAAAGTGAGGAGTTGTTTACCATAAGCATTGAGGAATTACTTGGAGAGGGGTAAATTTTTTGTAGCTCACCGGCAACCCTGGCTACTAAACCAAGGCTAGAAGAGTAGCATCAACCAGAATAATGAAGGGTTTGGAGCTTGGAGAAGTACAAAAAGTTGAGAAGAATGTTGTGATTTGCTTTTCTTCCCCCTCCTCATCAGGGTTGGCCTAGCAGAATAGCTTTTCTTTGTTGTAAAACGAGCTCAGCTTGAGGACCTGCAGTAATAGCTACCATAACTATTGGACTACTCGAGGGACAACTTCCAAAAGTGGACAAATATATGAAAGTAGACACCAAAATGGCGTCTATTGCACCAGAGGCAGTAATAGTGGCCAATGAAGACCCACTTGTAGCTGCAGAAGTAGTCTGGCTCGATAAACTATTCAGCCCCTAATGCTTGGGGTGGTTGGAATCTCAAGAATGCACTCAGGTCTGCACAGATGCAAAATGGTCAGTTCAGACAAAGGTAGCCTATTAATAATGGACATGCATATCATAATTGGATTAACCTTGGTAAGGGTCATAGTCCACTAGAGTTATATGCCCAAGGAATAAGCAAGCCCAGGCCAAGACGTTATTGGGTACAATAACTGGTTGATTGTGGCCAAGACGTTATTGGGTACAATAACTGGTTGATTGCGAAAGTCTATCCTAAGGTGGTGCTAATATGCTTCTTGGCATCATCAAAATCTGGAAGGGCAGTATTTTTTGCCTTCAAGTTTTCTTTGACGCTGTTCCAAGAGCCTCGGGGCATTGTATGATCAAGGTAGCGGATAAAGAAAAAAGACTTCTTCCAATCATGAATGGGAGAAGGGTTACCCGAGGCAAGCTGATTACCTGAGGCTCGGGGAGATACATAAAAAAATTCATGAGAAGGGGATAGTTTTAACATCATTCAAAAGGTTTCTAAGGAAAGGGAAACTTCATACAATTTGCATAAGATGTAGAACTCGGCTACTACCTTAATCGTGTTAGGGGTCAATTGAGACACGTTAATATTCCGGCGGTCGGACAGTTGGTATAAAAGAAGAGCTGTAGGTAGCCTTAGACCTGCTTCAAGTTGCTCTTGGTATATGGTTAAATACCCAGAGGGAGGTAAGTGACCTCGGTCCTTGACTGAGAGATATTTAATGTGAACATTCCTAGGGAATCAGTATCCATCCCTAAGGATTTTTATGTCCTCTGGTTCAAGAATACACATGTATTTATGGTTTGGAGTTCAAGAAAGTCATTTGTAGCAGGATCAGAGGATGATGGTTCCCATGAAAAGTTCAAAGGTACTACAGCGAGGAAGGCCTCGTCATAGGGATTTAATAGTCTACCAGTATCATTTATAGGGGAAGGGAGTTGAGGAGTGCTACTAAGAGAGGATGAAATAAACGTACCAGCCATAGTTGATTTTTGATGAAATTGAAAGCGAAAAAGGAAACTTGGAGGTTAGGCTTGAAGTAGCAGAAGACTATAGACTGTGAAATCGAGTAAGAAATCCTTTGGGGAATACATGGAAAAGAGAAGGAAAAGTAAGCGAATGATTGGAGGATCGAAAGTCAGAGGCTTGCTGGAAAGTTTCTGAAGAAAAATTTGCATGGGTCCACTAAATAGGTAAAAAGAATAAGGGAAGGAAATTGTGAGAGTTGGGCTAAAAAAATTAAGTGGGCTGAACTAAAACAACACATCCATGAGCAAATGGGTTATGTCGGTAGTGTGTGTGAGAAGATAAACAGCATGTCTTTTTGGGCATGATGACATTAAAAGCAGTATAGGGGAAAATGAAGTAGTGGACAACAAAAGCATTTAAGGCGTGTGTGAAAAATGAGGTGGCATGCTTTCTTCTTGAAAGTAGTGCAAGCATTTATGGCGTATGTTGGAAAATGAAGCGGTAAGGCTTTTTTCTAGAAAAATCATGATTACTAACGGGAATATTTGAACTTGAAATAGGGAAAGTTCAGTGACTCGAGTCATGAACAGCCAAGAAGTATGACCTTGGAAGGTTGGGCTTAGGTTTAAAGTAAGAAAGAAGTAAAGTATTTCTGTCTCTAGGAGACTCTAAGGACTAAGGTTAATAGAGGATGACCTCTTAAGAGCTTCAACTCAGGGACTCAAGATTCGGGGAATTAGAGTAAAAAAAGCTTCGTGTCTTGATTCTGGAATTTAAGATCAAATGTCTTCAGAGTTGTGAATTAAGCTTTGAACCATAATGAAAAGTTTCCCAGATGGGACTTTGGTAACTATTATCAGCTTGGCTTTGAAGCAATACTCAACCCCAAGCTGAGGGGATTAATGATGATGCTAAAATTAGTATTTTACATATTCTTAGGTGTCTTACATATCAGCACCTAGGTGGCCATCCCAAGGGGCATTCATGTAATTAGAACTTAAGTCTAACTGGAAATGTAATGCCCTTGGTATCCCTTATCATTTCCTAGCAAATAGAGGGTCCTTAGCCTAATTAAAACATAACCTCAATATAACTTTCACATTTCTCTCTCTACTTCCCAACTCTTTCTCTCTCTACATTTTTCAGGCTTAATCCCACTCATGGTTTCCTAACTATTCTCTTCTGGCCTTTAGATACAGTTGATATTGTATTGAGTACATTCCATCACCACCACCACCACCACTAGCATCATTAGTTTGATTAGGATATTATTGATATAATTCGTTTGTACTAAATAGTTTGTACTCATTTTTACGAGATTTGCACTATTTAGACAATATTATGTAATTTGACATTGATACTATTTATTGAGCTTTCGATTATGTCTAAATGCTTATTGAGAAATTCATTTCATTACATTCTAGTGGAGATTCAAAATGTTCAATGATAAAAATATTTAAAGATAGAAGAATAACTCACATAAGTTGCAGGTACATTACACTTGTTCGGGTTTCAATATTGGTTTCAATAAAAACTTTAATTTTTTTTTTTTGTTGTAGTATGATTATAGTAGAGAGGACAAGAAATAATTGAGTTTTAGCAATTAGGGGTTTTTTCGTTTAGTAGTGAAACTAATATTGGTGATTTTAACAAGGTCCTTATTTTAAACTGCAACTGCCATATTCTTCTTAAAAAGTAAAGAAAATGGTCGCATTCCCATATATTATTTTCTAAAAGATCTAGAAATAGGGCATGAATAAAGAATTCTAATGCCTAATAGACATTTTATTAAAAGAAATACTTGTTTACATTAAAGTTATAGATGTAGCGTTAGCAATTATGCTATGCAAAATGCTAATATAGTTGTTGTGTACTCCACTCAATAAGAAATAGTATTAGGTGAAACTCTTAGAGGGAAAGGAGAAATGGAATAGCATAGTAGGTTATGTGAGGAAGGTAGAGGTTTAAGATTTTAGCCAAAACTTTATTTGATGCTACAAGCAACCGTATTCATGTAGCCAACTGAAGGAAAACTTTCGATACATCCTTTTGATTAGGCTTTGCCCCCAAGTTATAACGTAAGAACCTTTTATTATACTGCTCTGAATACTCTTGTCTTATACAAATCTAGTCTGGAAAGGAGATATACCACTCATGGTTTTCCTGACTATACTTCAATGGCTTTTTAGTGCAGTTGAAATTGTATTGTATATGTGCTATCATTACCCCAACAGCGTCATTAGTGTGATTTGGATATTACTATTATAATTGGTCTGTACTGAATAATTGTACTCATCTTTACAATATTTGCACTACTTAGACAATATTATGTAATTTGACTTTGATACTATTTATCGAGCTTCAAATTATGTCTTAATATATATTGAGAAATGCATTTCACTACATCCTCGTGGAGATTCAAAATATTTAATTATAAATACGTTTGAAGATAGAAGGACAACGCACCTTGCATGTGTTCAAGGTAGCAAATTAGTATGAATAATAACATTAACTTTTTTGCTATAGTAAGATTACAGTGGAGAGGATAATAAAATAATCGAGTTTATATAGCAATTTGGGGTTTTTCATTCAATAGTGAAACTGATGTTCGTGATTTTAACAAGATACTCATTTCAAAGTGCAACTACTGACAATTCTTTTAAGAAAATAAAAAAAAAAGGTCACATTCCCATATATTATTTTTTGAAAGAGCTAGAAATATGCGATAATAAAAGCATTTTAATGTCCATTCCTGCATTTCATAATAAAAGAGGACTTGATTACACTAAAGTTATAGAAGTAACAATGTCAATTACGCAATGCAAAATGCTAATATTGTTATTGTGGCCTCCACTCATGAGAAATAGTATTGAGCCGAGCACTCAAAAGGAAAGGAGAAATGGAATAGCATAGTAGGTTGTGTGAGAAAGGCAGAGGTTTGCAGTTTTGTCCAGAATTTTATTGGATATTGCAAGTAGCCATATTCATGCAGCCAACTTTCAGGGATAGATATATGTTTCACGATTGCTAGTTGTGGAGTTATAACACAATAATCCTTTGTTACTACTATAACATCTTGTCGAGTTGGCATATTGCAATAGTTAAATTAATCCGAAGAGAATCTTGACCACTCATGATTTTTTCGACTACTCTTGAGTGGCCTTTGGATTAACATGAGATGGTGTTGTGTGTATGCTATCAATACCACCAGTAGCATCATTAGTGTGATTAGAATATTAGTAATATAATTGGTTTGTACTAAATAGTTTGTACTCATATTTATAAGATTTGTATTATTTAGACTGTATTATATAATTTAACTTTGATATTGTTTGTTCTAGCTTCTAATTATGTATTAATGGATATTGAGAAATTCTTTTCATTAAATTTTCATGGAAATTCAAAATATTTAATGATAAATACGTTTAAATATCAAAAGGTAATGCACATAAGTTGTACGTGCCTTGCACGTGTTCAGGTAACAATACTAATTTGAATAATAAATTTAAAATTTTTGTTGTAGTAGGATTACAGTGTAGAGGACAAGAGAATAAGCTAGCTTTAGCAATTTGGGTTCACATTTTGTTCAGTAATGAAACTGATGTTGGCGATTTTAACAAGGTACTCATTTAAGTGCAGCAACTAATGTTGGAAGTTGATTTACACCCAAAGATATAAAACATTTTCCACTAGAAAAATTTTTTCAAAAGAATTTGTCACCAAACAGTGGAAGTTTAGCAAAATATTTTCTGAAAAATATTTTCTATCCAAACAAACAAACCCTATGTGATTGTTAATAGAATATAATTTTTATTTCAACCCTTATACATTAATTAAATAGGACCATGTTCATTTGTCTACTGCCATGATGCAGGAGTTAATTGACAATACAAATGTTATTTCCGTTGACTTACCACTTTGGTTTGTTTATTTTGCTTGGTCTTATGAATTTTTATGGTATTTATTGCTTTTTAATTGTTGGGTTTTCTATTTCTTCTTCTTTTTATTCTTTTTTATTTTTCTTGGTTGAATAAAGTTTTGTTTTTATGTGTTTAGTTAAAGTTGCAAAAAAGACTATCCTTGAAAATTATGTTTCATATACTTCTATTTTGAGGATATTGAATGAATGATTAAACTCATACTTATTGTTCATTATGTTTTTTTTTTTTTTTGGTTTGGTTCATGAAACTACTGATGTAGGTGTTTAAGGAAGATGTTTTGGATGAAGGACCAACCTTTACCGTGGATAGTGAATGAACCAACTAGGACTAACACGTCAAGAAAGTAATGGATAAAATAGAAATTCAGGCAATAATAGTGTTATTGAAGAGCTACTTAGTGTTATTAATGTGATTCTCCAATAAGAGTGCCTCATTTGCATTTTTATTCTATTGTCATCTTTTCATATTCTACTGCAACAAATGTTTGTTATTTTAAACAATGGTGATAGAACTCCACTAAATTTCAAAATTTGTAATATTATATAAAATGATTAACTAATATGAGCGTATCAAAATTGAAATAATTGTCAATCGATAAAAATATAGTTTGATATTCATAAAAGAGATTATAAAACGGTATCAATTTTTAGATAACAGAAAGCATAAGAAGAGAATATTAGTATAATTCTAAAATGTGCAAGGGAGACAATAGTTACTTTGACCCTATTATGAAATAATGTTATAATAATATAAATATAAATGCACAGTATTTCGTCTGTCATTGTTTGCTTATGTTGTTGCTAAGTTAATGTTTATGTGTTTTCTCCTCTTTATAGTAATAGTGACATCTACCCATTAGAAAGAATATTGGGTAGGCCAATCTGAAGGAGAGGAAAAATGTAAAAGTATAGTTGCTGTTTAAGTGAGAACTTCACTAGTTAGTTCGATATGCCATAATGTCTACATGAAAATTGATAAATTTTCAAGGATATTTGGGAAAAGAAAATTTCCAGTGTTTGACGAGCTTATGATTGTGTTTTAATGCAGATCGAGAAGTTCTTTTCCTTATATACTCATGGAGATTCAAAATATTTAATAATAAAAGCATTTAAAGATATAAGGATAATGCATATCACTTGCACATGTCTTGCACGTGTTCAGGCTAGTAATATTAATTTGAATAATAACTTATAATTTTTTTTTCTTTAGTAGGATTATAGTGGAAAGCACAAGAAAATAACCAAGTTTTAGCAATTTGGAGTTTTTCATTTAGTACTAAAATTGATATTGGTGCTTTTACCAATCTCCAATATTGTTTCAAAGTGCAACTACTGACAAATCTTCTAAAAAATGTAAAAATGAATTGCATTCCAATATATATATATATTTTTTAAAAATCTAGAAATAGGCATAATAAAAGAATTTTAATGCCTAATCCTGCATTTCATAAAATTAAAAAAAAAAAAGTCTCAATTCCACTAACTTTGGCAATTACATTGTACAAAATGCTAAAATATTTGTTGTTGCCTCCACTCATGAGAAACAATATTGGGCGGAGAACTTGGAGGGAAAGGAGAAATGGAATAGCATAGTAGATTGTGTGAGGAAGGCAGAGATTTGTGGTATTAGCCAAAACTTTTTTAGATATTGCGAGCAGCCATATGTCATTTAGCCAACTTCTCGAGATAGATAAATATTTTGATCAAGATTGCTCATTGCGGAGTTATAATGCAAGAATCCTTTGTTACTACTGTGACTCTTGTAGAGATGACTACTTGATAGAGTTAAAATAATCTGAAGAGGAAGTAAACCACTTATGGTTTTCTCGACTACTCTCGAGTGACCTTTGAGTGCAGTTGAAATTAGATTTTGTATATGTTGTCACCACCACCAACTGCATCATTAGTATAATTAGAATATTATTGATATAATTGGTTTGTATTGAATAGTTTGTACTAATGTTTACATGATTTACACCTATTAGATTGTATTAAGTAATTTGATTTTGATACTATTTGTCTAGCATCGAATTATTTCTTAATCATATTGAGAAATTCATTTAATTACATACTCGTGGAGATTTAAAATATTTAATAATAAATACATTTAAAGATGAAAGGATAATGCATATAAGTTGTACCTGCCTTGCATGTGTCAAGGGTAGCAAAATACTAATTTGAATAATATTTAATATTTTTGTTACATTAGGATTACAGTATAGAGGACAAGAAAATTACTAAGGTTTAGCAATTTGGGTTTTTCGTTCAGTAGTGAAACTGATGTTTGTGATTTTAACAAGGCGCTAATTTCAAAGTGTAACAATTGATAATTTTTCTAAAAAATTGAAAAAAATGGTAGCATTCCCATATATTATTTTTTAAAAGAGCTAGAAATAGGCATAATAATGGAATTCTAATGCCTAATCCTGCACTTTATAATAAAAAGGTGTTGATTCCACTAAATTTATATAAGAAACATTGGCAATTACGCTATGTAAAATGCTAAAATAGTTTTTGTGGCCTCCACTCATTAGAAACATTATTGGGCAAGGCCCAATAAGGAAAGGAGAAATGGAATAGCAGTCAGGTATACTGAGAAAGGAAATGGTATGTGGTTTTGGCTAGAACTTTATTGAACAATGTTGCAAGCAACCTTATTTATGTAGCCAACTCATCCCAGGATGGATACATATTTTGATCAAGATTGCTCATTGCAGAGTTATAACGCAACAATCCTTTGTTAGTACTATGACTCTTATAGATCTGACAGTTGCCGGAGTTAAATTAATTTAGAGATGAGCTAGACCATTCGTGGTTTTTATGACTATTCTTGAGTGTCCATTGGGTGCAGTTGAGATTGGATTGTGTATATGCTATCACCACGAGTAGCACCATCATTAGTGTGATTAGGATATTAATAATATAATTGGTTTGTACTGAATAGTTTATACTCCTATTTACAAGATTTTCACTATTTAGACAGTATTATATAATTTGACTTTGATACTATTTATCGAGCTTCTATTATGCCTTAATGCGTATTGAAAAATTCATTTCATTACATTCTAGTGGAGATTCAAAATATTAATTATAAATACTTTTATAGATATAAGGATAATACACATAAGTTGCATGTATCTTTCACACAAGTTGCACATTCCTTGCACGTGTTTAGAATGAGATATTGATCAATATTAGTTTGAATAATAATTTTAATTATTTTTCTGTAGTAGGATTATATTTGATAGGATAAGAAAATAACCAAATTTTAGCAATTTAAATGTTTTTAGTTCGTAGTGAAATTGAAATTGGTGAAAAAAAAAACGTCTCATTTCCATATATTATTTTTTAAAATATCTAAAAATTGGGTATGATAAAAGAATTTTAATACTTAATCCTGCAATTCATAAAAAAAGAGGACTTGGTTCCACTAAAGTTATAAAAGTAACATTGGCAATTATGCTATGCAAAATGCCAATATAGCTATTGTGACTCCACTCATGAGAAAAAGGGCAAAGCTCTCGAAGGAAAAAGAGAAATGGAATAGCATAGTAGGTTGTGTAAGGAAGGCAAATATTTGTGGTGTTAGCCAAAACTTTAATGGATGTTGTGAGTAGCCGTATTCATGTTGCCAACTTCACGGGATAGATATATCTTTTGATTAGAATTGCCCAATGTGGAGTTATAATGCAGGAATCCTTTATGAGCACGGTAAGTACTCTTACAGAGATGACACACTTGCCAAAGTTAAATTAATCTAGAGAAGAGATAGGCCACTCGTGGTTTTCCTGACTATTCTTGAGTGGCCTTTTGGTGCAGTTGAGATTGTATTGTGCATATGCTATTACCACTACTATTAGCATCATTAGTGTGATTAGGAAATTGATTAGGATATTACTGGTATAATTGGTTTGTATTGAATTAGTTTGTTCTCAATTTTACAAAATTTGTATTATTTTGATGATATTATGTAATTTGACTTTGATAATATTTTTCGAGCTTTTGATTATGTTTTAATGCATATTGAGAAATTCATTTCATTAAATCCTCGTGGTAATTCAAAATATGATAAATATGTTTGAAGATAGAAAGATAATGCACATAAGTTGCACATCTTTGCACATAAGTTGCACTTCCTTGCACATAAGTTGCACGTGCCTTGCACGTATTCAGGGTAGTAATATTAGTTTAAATAATACAAATTGTAATTTTTTTGTTGTAGTAGGATTATAGTAGAAAGGACAACGAAATAACCGAGTTTTAGCAATTTAGGGTTTTCATTTAATAGTGAAACTGATGTTGGAGATTTTAATGAGGTACTCATTTCAAAGTTCAACCATTGACAATTCTTCTAAAAAAATAAAAATAAAGGTTGCATTCCCATATATATTTTTAAAAGAGCTAGAAATAGGCATAATAAAATAATTCTAATGTCTAATCTGGCAATTCATTAAAAAAAAAAAAAAAAGGAATTGATGCCACTGAAGTTATACAGAGTAACATTGTCAATTACACTATACAAAATAATAATATGGTTGTTGTGGTCTCATCTCATGAGAAACAATATTGCGCAGAGCACTTAGAGGGAAAGGAGAAATAAAATAGCATAATTGGTTGTGTGAGAATGGCAAAGGCCCGTGGTTTAGTCCAGAACTTTATTGGATGTTGCGAGTAGTTGTATTCATGTATCCAACTTACCAAGATGGATATAACCATATACACAATCACCTTTTGATCAGGATTGCTTGTTCTGCTTTTATAACGCAACAATTCTTTGTTACTATTATGACACGTGTCGAGCTGACACACTTGCCATAGTTAAATTAATCTGGAGAAGAGCTAGACCATTTGTGGTTTTTCTGACTATGCTTGAGTAGCCTTTGGGTATTATTGAGATTGAATTGTGTATATGCTATCACCACTACTAACAGCATCATTAGTGTGATTAGGATATTACTAATATAATTGGTTTGTACTTAATAGTTTGTGTAAGATTTACACTATTTAGATAGATTATATAATTTGACTTTAATATTGTTTGTCGAGCTTCTAAATATGTCATAATGCATATTGAGAAATTCTTTTCATTACATTTTTGTGAAAATTGAAAATATTTAATGATAAATACATTTAAAGATAAAAGGATAATGCACATAAGTTGTATATGCCTTGCATGTATTCAGGCAAGAAATATTAATTTGAATAATATCTTTAAATTTTTTTGTTGTAGTAGAGAATGATAGTGGGGAGGAAAGAAAAATAACCAAGCTTTAGCAATTTGGGGTTTTTAATTTAGTAGTGAAACTGATGTTGGTAATTTTAAGAAGGTACTCACTTCAAAGTGCAACTACCTACAATTCTTCTTAAAAAATGGAAAAAGATTAAAAGAATTAGAAATATGACACAATAAAATAATTCTATGCATAATCTTGCATTTCATTTATTAACAAAAAAAAGAAAGGAACTTCATTCTACTAGTAAACCTAATAAAGTAGAACGTACATTCTCTCTCCAATTCTCTTTCTTTTGTGGCATATTCTGATTAGAACCTGGCTTATATTTGTTCCCTTAGCTCTCTCACAAATTTCTCCCTCATAATTCTTCCCCACCCTAATCTCCAAATCGAAGTATCTTTTTGTTTTTCTTATCTCTCCTAATATCTTGCCTAATTCAAAATTTTACAATTTTTTTTCTCTATCAGTTATCTAAAATTCAAGCCCCCAACCCGATCATTTTCACAACATACATTCTCACATACCACACCTCTATCTAAATTAAATAACGGACCGTTTTCACTCTCACTCAAAACTTTGCTTTTATCTTTTCCCTATTCTCAAACTGTTATCACTTCAATTTCTTTTAATATTCAAATCCATATCCCTTTCAATTGTTTCAAATCCAAACTTAAATACATTTATCATCTAATCTCTATAAATGCTTGCAGCCATTAGATCACTGCCCCATTAGCTATGGTGGTGAAGCCATCGGCATTGTCTGAGAAATTGCTATCCTTGAATGTAAAGGCAAAATTCCAGTTGTGTGAAGAGACCTAGTTTGCCGCTCAACATCTATCATTATATCGTTATATTAGATCGATATGTGTATTATTAATTTCTAAATTTATGGTTCTCACTTTTACTACTGCTCAGCTAGACGTGATTAATTACTACGCATGGATCTATCATGTTTTGTTGGAATTCATTTAAATTCTATGCTTAATTTGCATTTCTGGGTGTTTTAGATTAATACATAATTTTTGGTGTCTTTTCAATTCATTTGCTTTTCGACTTTTGTTTCTTTTGCTCATCCCTTGGTAAGAATTTAGCCTCAATTTTTTTTTTTTTTTTTTTTTGGGTTTGACAGATTTTGGGATAGTGTGACAGTTGATTTGTGATGTATTTCTTGACAATGAAACCATTTCTGCACTAATAAGGTCTCTTCTAGAATGGATTTATCTTCTTTTTGAAGTTAATGAGGTAGATACAAATTCTCTTCGAAAAACATGGTAGTGTTTTTTTCCTTAAATTTTTATTTTGTTTTTTCCTTTTGCGCCAGTTACATTTTTGGATCCAATGTGAATGAATGGTTTTAATAAGGATTATGTTATAACCATGATTGTTATTAATCTTATTCTAGGGTCTAAATAACTTAGGCAATCAAAATGGAACAGTTGCAAATAATTAATTTGTATCATTCCTATAAGGTACAACAGATTGAGAGTTAAACTAACAAAGGGTTATAAACTGCATTAGTTTGCACCAAATAAAATTAATCAAAAAGATATTATCAGGATTGAACATTAATCATCTCTCACTAAATATTTGATTTCTTTGATCTACTCTATACATCTAAGAAGGAAAAGGTTATATTCTCTAAAATTTATTTTTGTTTCATGATCATTTAGTCTATGCACTCATAGGAATTGAAAATCATTTGACCTTTCTGTATCTATTAGTAGGATTTCCTCAATTTGTAGTATGCACTAATCCCCTATTTAATCCTACGCATCACTGAGGTAATTACAAAGTCTATATTCTATACTATAGATTACTCATTATGAAAGCACTTGACATAAACTTAAGCATGTTATTGTTAATTCTTTTTGGTAATGAAAAAAAAATTAACAATCACATGCTTAAGAGTTTGTTTGGTAGGGTGTTAAAAGTTTGTTTGGTAGGATGACCAATGAATAATTAATATCAACTTAGAACTAATTTTTAATGAATAATTAAAGATCTGGATATTAAGACGATTATCATAGGTGTTAACTAGACCAATGAATGCTGAAAACATGCATGTATATGATGTGTATACATGTGTGTGAGAGAGAGTAGCAAAGATGGCAAAGGGATTCAGAGACAAATGATCACTAGCGACTGGCTAGATCTTCATCTCTGTTTATTGTTATTGGAAGAACAATCCAAAAAGGAAAGAGAAAGGACCTGTACTCATGTGTGTGCACTTGTGAGAGAGAGGAAGAATTGCAGAGGGTTTGGGAGTCAGGAAGAGAGGCGCTTGCTAGAGAGGAAGATAACTTTAGTAGCCTTTTTTGGAAGTTGATTTACGCCCAAAGATGTACAACCTTTTCCACAGAAAAAGTTTTCAAAAAATTTGCAGCGAAATAGTGGAAGTTTATCGAAATATTTTCTAGTAAATATTTTTTATCGAAACAAATATACGCCAAGTGATTATTAATTAAATATAATTGTTATTTGGATCCAAATACATGGAGCCCAGTTCTTTTGTTTGCTGCCATGATGCGGAAGTAACCATTAACAATTGAAATATTATTTCCACTGACTTACCACTTTGGTTAGTTTATTTTGCTTAGTCTTATAAATTTTACTTTTTAAATAAATTTTTTTTTTTTCTTCTTTTTTATTTTTTAAATTTTTCTTGGTTGAATAAAGATTTGTTTTTATGTGTTTTTTTTTTTTAAAGTTACAAAAAAGGTTGTCCTTGAAGGTACGTTTCATATTCTTACGTTTTGAAGATATTGAATGAATGGCTAAAATTATCCTGTATTTAGGAATTTATTCATTAAGTAAGTTCTTTTTCTCCTTGTTTAGAAAACTACTGATATATTTGTTTGAGAAAGATGTTTTGGACGAAAAGCACCACACTTTACCATGGATAGTGAACGAATCAATTGGGGCTAACACATCAAGAAAGTGTGGGTAATTCGGGCATTAAAGGTGTTATTGAAAAGCTGTGTTATGTTATTAATGTGATTCTCCCATAAGAGTTCCTCCTTTGCATTTTTATTCTACTGTAACAAAGGTTTGTTATTTTAACAGTGTTGATAGATCCCCACTAAGTTTCAAAATTTGTAACATTATATAAAACAATTAACTAATATGACCCTATCAAAATTGAAATAATTGTCAGTTGATAAAAATGTAGTTGATCTTCATGATATGTTTAATGATAGGGAATTGTAATTTTTCTGGCCTGTTGATTAAGTTATTCTTCTATGTTGTCTTAGATTTATGAAACTTAGCTTAGCATGTTTTTGAAATTTTGATTTTTTTTTTGTTTTTGAAGATTTCAGCTAGACTTTTTTTTTTTTTTTTTTATGTAGGAAGATATGAGGATATGCAAGTTAATTGCGAGAGGTCAGGAAATGAAAAATACTTTGACATTTTAAAGTATTTGTAGAGGAAGATAGTATTCATCTATTCCTTTTGAAGCTGGAGGAAGAATTGTGTTCAAATTTTAGTAGCATTTTTTGAATCTTATCTTATAAACAATAATTTAGAGATGATTACAAAATTTATAAATGGTAGGATAACTGAATACAAATTCAATGAAATCCAAAGAAGCTAAATATGTATGGTCACTAATTGGGTACATAAGGGATGAGGGAAAAAATTGCGAGGACGCAATAAAGTGGATAGAAGAAATACTTCCAAGCAAAATATACCACTGAAAGAAATTGTATTAATGATTGTATTAAATGAACCATATATGTTAAATCAGCTTCATTCAAAGAGTCGAATTGTTGTAGGAAAGTAAATTTTTTCCTAAAATTAACAACGGAAAGCATCCATCTATATCTATTCTCTTTTAACGAACGGATTAAAAAACTAGTTAAATTTGATTAAAGCAGTGATCTTGGATCTTTAGGGAAAGCTCTAACATATACAACTGCAGCGATGCATATGTTAAGAAAATATTCGGATTTTTATCCTGATATATACCATATTTGTACACACAGTTTCACATGCAACTAATGATAGCCCTTCTCACAAATTGCCATGTTACTTGTCAAAAGAGAGAGTCCACATGTCACGAAAATTCAATTTTTTTACCATAAATATTATATAAATTCTTTATCTATGTAAGACAGGAAAGAATTTCATATAGCTATCGTGTCCTGCATTCATGTATGTTTGGTGAACCAATCTATATCTATATCTATCTATACTATAATAAAAGAGCCAATGTGTTTTAGTGATTTAGATTTTTTTTTCAAAGTTACCCTTACTATAAAATTTAATTACTTTGTTATGTCCCTTAACTTGAATGCCTTTTTTATAATTATTTGGGATATTTATGTAAATACTCGTCAAAGAATAAAAGAGAAAATAGAAGCTACTTTTAAGGTTTTATATATAAGAAATAAATTTGATTGAATTAAATTTCTTTATATAATGGAATATTAGTAATGAGTTTTAGAAATTAAAAAAGAATAGAAAATAATTTTATTGTGATGGATTTAGAAATCAAGTAATAATAAAAAAATAAATTTTACTTGAAAAATAAATTTACGTATTTTATTTATATTTTGAACCCTTAACGAGAAAAAATTACATAGAAAATAAAACTAAAATTTTTAAACTTATATTTAGAATTAATTTTGATTGAAGCAAATTTCTTCATAGAGTCAAATTTTGGGATAAATTTAGAAATAAAAAATGAATATTATATAAAGTAATTAAAAATTTAATTGAATATATACTATGATAAACAAAAGTAAATTTTTTAGACTTATATTTACACATTAAGTTTAATATAAGCAAATTTTCTTATAGAGTAGAATTTGGAATAGATTTAGATGAATATTAAATAAAATTATTAAAAACAATTTAATTGAATCTTATACATAATAAATGTGAATTTGATTTAGCTATTTATTATTATACAAATCCCAAGTTACCCTCAGTATAAAATTTAATGACTTTAAATTTTCTCAACTTTTGAATTTTTTATTTATTTAAATTTATTAGGCAATTTATGTAAATACTCCTTAAAGAGCAAAAGAAGAAATAAAACCCAATTTTAAGACTTCATATTATGAAATAGAGAATTCGATTGAAATAAATTTCTATTTGGTAATAGAATATTAGGAATGAGTATTAAAAATTAAAGAATTCACAAAATATGTTTTTTGGGATATTTTAGAAATTGAGTAATAATAAAAATATTAAATTTACTTGAAAATAAATTTACATATTTCATCTATACTTTTGGACTTTTAACCTGTCTCTTCTAAAAATGTACACATGAAACAAAAATTAACTATTTGATACTTCATTTAGCATTAAATTTAATTGAAGTAAATTTTCTCATAGAGTAGAATTCTAGGATAGATTTAAAAATTGAAGATGAATATTAGAAAAAGTTATCAAAAAAAAAAATTAATGGAATAAATGTCTCATTAAATAGAATTATGCATATGATTATTATCAACATATATAGGTTGTGGATTCATTAATAGACTAGATAACATTTGTATGTAATTAAATAAACTAATAATTTATTAACAACTATTAAAAGAAAAAGAAAATTTTCATTTGACAAATAAAGGTAAAGAAGGAAAACCAGATTATTTTAATTTCAAAGAGTTAAATACCATTTTGATAATTCAAACTAAGCAAAAATCTCAATATGACCTTTTTAAATTGAAAAGGCCTTGATTTGACCATCTCCAAATTGAAAAAATTCTAATATAGTCCTCCAATCCAAATTAGAATAGTTAATTTGGTCCTCAAATGTAAAACAAATGTCTCAATATGGCACAAAAATTGAACGATTATCATTTGATCATCTAATAATTATATGTAACTTTCAGAAACATAATCTGTTTATTAACACAATTAAAAGAAAAAGAAAATTTCATTTGACAAATAAAGGAAAACAAGGAAAACAAGATCATTTTAATTTGAAAGAGTTAAATATTATTTTGCCATTCAAATTAAGTAAAAATCTCAATATGACATTTTAAATTGAAAAGGTCTAGATTTAACTTGCTCCTCAAAACTACAGCAAATACTCCATGTGGCTGCCAAAACTGAAATATTATAAATTCAACCCTCCAAACTGAAAATCTGTTCTAATTTGCCCTCTAAACTGAATTCCAATAAAAAAAAAATTTCTATGAACCTTTGAAAAGCACATAATTTTAAAATAGACTTTCAATCTTAATGGTTACTTTACTGTTAGAATAAAATTTTTATACAAAATAGATAGTTCCATTTGGTATCCATTTCTCAAGGATGAATTTTAAAAATTATACAAGTATGCAAATAAAATTGTTTTTGGATTAGGAATTAAGTTAAATAATGTAGGATATTCTTTAAACAAAAAAATTAGGATTTATTAAGCATAAAACTTTTGAATTCTTAAAATATTTTTGAAATATTTTTCTATTTTTGATACAAAAAAAAAAAAAGAAAAAAAAAAACCAAAGAACAAAGGAAATATAAAATTACTTAAAAGTCTCAAGGCCATTTTCATAGATATTGTCAACATTTTCACCTTCCTTTTGCCAATGCCATTTATTTTATCTATAATTTTATTGTCTAAATTTTGTAATGATATAATGAAAAAAATTCATTGTCCAAAATATGAAAAGAATTTGACTTCTGTGTAGTGTACTAAAAAAAATATAATGTAGAATCTATTTTTTCAATTATTGTTAAACTAATTAGATGAGTACGAGAGGGGGTGAAAAATGTGATCCACAGCTCTTTTACTTTTCTTAAAAAAACATAATCCTTAACTTGCAATTTTTACTTTTCTTTTAGTTCCCTTTTCATGCATTGAATAATTAGCACATATTTAATTTAAGTTACGCTTTTCCTATAATTAAAAATTAGTTCCTAAATTATATTAACTAAAATTCTTAATAGAAAATTATTATCCTCCTAAAAGAATTATTGTTATTGTCTTTAGACATGTAAATATCTAATGTTGAATATTAATAATCGTATAAATTACATACTAAATAATAGAGATATCGAATCAGTTACTAATTGGATTTTAATTATGTATACTTTGTCAAATAAAACCTAAATATTGAATATTTATTATTACTTTTGAATTATTATGTAATTTATACAAGTTGATAGTCACTGCAACAATCTGTTGTTGATCAAATAAAATTTATAATATTAAATATCTAACCTTTAATTTACTACTATACAGATTGATAGTTTTAACATAATGAATTACTCACTAAATTTCACGTCGTAAATTGCTAAATAGAGGTAGATTATTTTTTACTTTTTTCCTATTTTCATGATATAATACATATAGTTGTGCAAACTATATATTTAAGAGAGATTTTATTTCCTAAAGTACAAATTGCTATTTAGTATTTGAACGTGAATAGTTCCTTCATCAAGTTGGTTCCGAAAGAGGTTTAAGGATTCAATAATAATCAAATATCTTAATGTGCTAGGTAAATCCAAAACTGTTACGATATAAATTAAATAATTGAAGAGAATAAAGGGTCCCAATAAATGCTATAAATTATTAACATTTTTCAAGACTACACTACTCTCTTTGATCTAAACTTACAAAATGAATACAATAATAAATCTAATATATGTCCTGTTAGATGTACATTGTGTTCCAATTTGATGATATTTTAAAAATTTTTAACTTTTGAAATTAAATAGAGTATCAATGAATTTATTGTAGAATGATTCAATAATTCTCAATTGAGAAAATGGACTTCTATTTTAAAAATTGCATGTGTATAGATGTGTAATTTACAAGACAATTATTTAGTTTTTATAAAATTACTTGAATTATTAAACTAAATAAATATCTTATATTTTTAACAAGGTATACCTAACGAAAATAAATAAAAATAACCTGTGAGCAAATATTTATTTAAATTCATACGAACTATAAAAATTCTTTAGTTTAGTATAACATTGAAATAAAAATAAGAGTAAGATAAAAATTAAGTGGACTAAAAAAATCAAACAGTTAGTATCAATTAATCAAATTTATTTTTTAATTCATAGGAATAAAAATTAAATAATTAATATCTCTAAACATGCAAAGCCCGTTCTCTGATACTAGTGAATTTAAATGCCACTACACTATGCTTTTCAACATATTAATAACACTTACAGCACAATGCTGAAAATTGGTATTTTAAACATATTTTTCAACCTCATAGCTACAGAATACATATCATTTGTGAGGAAAGATGCAACGGTAATTGATCATACCTGTGCCAAACCATCTATCTGGCTATTGCCACATGCTTTCAATCTGACATTCAACACAATAGAAGAATGCAACTTGGACTGGCGTCCGCTGCATGCTCTTAAGCATATCTTTAACTGTTAATCAAGATTTTGACAACAAAAGAAATTCAACTAGTGACCAGTTTAGCAGATTTGTAAAACTTATTGCCATTATTTGGAATATTTCCAGTTGAAAATTATAAGGTATTTTTTAATCTAGTAGGGATACATGTCTATTATTATTAGTGATGTGCTCAGCAAGGGCATTTATGAAGTTGCAATAGCAAGATAGGGGATGTGTCATGATTACTGATATTCTTTAATTTCGTCTTAAAGACACAGTAATAAATTCTTTGTTAATATCTTTTCTTGCTATGGTTCACAGACAGTTTGGTTACCTTGTTAAAATTATTCGTAGTGACAATGGCACTAAATTCACAAATATATCATTACAACAAACATGGCAATAAGAAGGTATCATTAATTAATTTTCTTGCGTGTCTTAACACCCTAACAAAATGGTGTTTCGAACGAAAACATAGATATTTACTTGAGGTTGCAAAGGTTTTAAGATTTCAAGCAGGTTTTCTTATTAATTTTTGGGGTGAATATGTAATAACCACAGCCTATTTGATAAGTTATACACTTACCCTAGATAAATCTCTGAAAAAAGTCCGTATGAGTTTTTATTTTCTACAAAACCTTCTTATTCTCATTTGTATGTGTTTGGAGAACTTCGTTATGCTTCTGTCATTCCCTTTCACGTGATAAATTTCACTATAGAGCCATACCTTATGTGTTTTTAGGGTGTTCATATTGGCAAAAAAGCTACAAAGTTTATGATTTAAATACATATAGTATTTTTGTTTCTCGTATCTGATGTGATTTTTCACGAACAAATTTTTTTATATAAAACAATGTTGTATTCTTCCCTAAAACAAACTGTACCTTTGCCAATTTCCATTAATGATGAAAACCACATAAACATCTTATCTAAGTTTGCATGTCATCTTAAAACCCCACCAAATTTAAAAGATTGCCATAAGAACATGTAAGATCAAATATGCAAGAAGAAGTTGTTGAACCTTCTATTTCATAGCCACCTTCCACTGAGGTGTCTAGTGTACTACAAATTAACCCATTAGTTAGAACCAAACGCACTAAAGTCAGACCAGCCAAATTCATAGATTTTCAAGTAACTTTACCTGGATATAATAAAGGTTCTTCTGCCACCTCCAATTCAGCTGCCTCAGGTATACTTTATCATATTTCTAACCTGTTTCTTATTCTAAATTTTCTAATACCCATGCTAGTTTTCTTTCGTCCATTGCCAATCATGATGAGCCCATCTCTTATAGGCAAGTAGTGTAAGTAGATCATTCGGAGAAAGGCAATGAAACAAGAGTTAGATGCATTAGAACAGAATCATACTTGGCATTTGGAAAAATTATCAGCTGAAAAGAAAGCCATTAGAAGCAAGTGGATTTACAAGATTGAGTTCAATTCTAATGGCACAATTGAATGATATAAAGCTCATATGGTAGTTAAAGGATACTCTCAAATTAAAGGTTTAGATTATAATAAATTTGCTCTTGTTGCTAAACTTACTACAGTTTGAACTCTTTTAAGTTTTACCTGTCGCTATAGTGTACAAATGGGAGTTGCATCAACTGGATGTTCATAATGCATTTATCCATTAGGATTTGCATGAGGAAGTATACAGGTTATTTGTCTGATAGTGATAATTGCTTTTGTCGTCTTCAACATTCATTATATGGTCTAAAGCCAGCTTCATGACAATGGTTTGCTATATTTTCAGCAGCTATTCTACAGTTTGGATTTATACAATCTAAGGTTGATATTTCATTATTTGTTTATCATCATGGAATATTCCATTTTTGCAATAATACTAGTATATGCAAATGATGTCATCTTGGTTATCGGACATCTTACAAGAGACAGGGATACTAGGTGCTAAACTTGTGAATTTCCAATGGAACAACATCAACAATTGGCCTTGGACGATAGTCCTCTTCTCAACGATCCTAGTTCTTATCGACGATTGGTAGGGCGGTTGATTTATCTTACCATAACTCGACAAGATATTTGTTACTCGGTTCATATTCTTTCTCAATTTATGCACCAACCTCGAGAGAACCATTGGGCTACTACACTTTGAATCTTGCGCTACTTGAAAATTGCTCCTGGACAAGGGTTATTTTTATTTGCATCAAGTTCATTTCATTTGACGGTTTATTGCGACTCCGATTGGGCCGGTTGTCTTTTGACTCATCAATCTACCACTGGTTATTTTATTTTTCTTAGACGATCTCCTATCTCATGGAAGAGCAAGAAACAAGTTATCGTTTCTCGTTCTTTTGTGGAAGCAGAATACAGGATCCATGACTGCTACATCTTGTGAACTTATTTGGTTGAAACACTTGCTCGCAGATTTTCATGTCTCGCATCACACTCCTGTCGGACTTTATTGTGATAATCAGGTTGCAAGACACATTGCTAATAATCCTGTTTATCATGAACGCACCAAATACATCGAAGTGGATTGTTATTTTGTGTGAGATTGTATTCAGAAAGACCTTATCATCTGTCATCATATTCCTTCTCAACATCAACTAACTGATGTATTTACCAAGTCTTTGGGAGCTCATCAATTTCAGATTTTGATTGTCATGTTGGGCATCTGATACCGTCATGCTCCAACTTGAGGGGGTTTAATAACATGCAAAGTTTGAATAAGTTTAAAATTTTTTCAACAATGACAAAAATATGAGATAGTTTTGGAGATTTTGTAGCTTATCTCATATTTTTTGTAGCAGAACATGTGATTTTTTTTTATCTGTAAAATTTTTTTCTTTTTTTCTTTAACTCCTGTAAACTACTACTACTCTCCATCCTATTTTATATGGCATGATCAATCTTGCACACAATTGAAGAATAGTTGATATTTGACCAACTAGTAGAATAGTTTTTCCATTATTGTCCTTCAATTAAAATTCAAAATTTGTTAGTTGGTTTTGAATTTTTAAAATTTGAAATGGTTTATGAGAATAATTAATGTTCTTTTTTTGGAACTTGCATGAGGATAAATTAGGCAAACTGGCATTTATTTATTTGCTATTTTAAAGAGTGACATAATTTAGAATAAACTAAAATAAAAAGAAGGATAAATAAAATGGAAGTATAAAAAGAACTTTTACTCTTCAAGTGTATTGACAAGATACACAAGTTAAATCAAATACTCTTCTTTCAAATTTTTTCATTACTTGTGGCCGTTTTCATCTTTTATCCGTTGGAGATGAATTGGCCTTTGTCTTTCCAAATTTGCTGGAGTAACTTTTACGTATTCGAAAGGGTAATATTGAAATCAAATACATGCTAAGACACCAAAGAACACAAGATTTACCACTCAAAGCTTATTCGAGCTGAACACGAACCTGGTTCAAGAAAACCTCCTTGCGACTAAAAACAGGTCTTTGCTGCCAAATTTTCATAACTCAATACGTTAGATTGTTACATGAATTTAATATTATAACCACTGTACGGTTATTTTTTCTTTTTTTTTTTGGTACAATACATCTATTTTTACTATTCTTTAGCGTGTTATCTTACACTCAGTCGTCAAAAGTATCCATTATTGGTGGCATCCAGTAGGCACTGGATGGTTGGCGACGATGACTTGATCTTCCATGGCACTTAAATAATGCATCTAAATAGAGCCATGGAAAATATTTTGTTCTACATTGTATCTCTATTCTCCTTCCTGTTTTTTACATTAGTCCTACCAATGCTCTCCCTCAACCAAAAAAGGCATAAAAGACCTCTACCACCAAGCCCCTCCTTTCCAATAATAGGCCATCTTTATTGTGCAGCAAAAATACAACTACACAGAACACTACGTAAACATCTTTCTCATAAATATGGTGCAATCTTTTCCATAAGATTCGGTACACAATTTGTAGTTGTCACATCTTCTCTAACTGCTGTCGAAGAATGCTTCACCAGAAACGACATCATTTTCGCAAACAGGCCTCACTCTCTTGCCAGAGAGTACCTAAACTACGATTACAGCATTCTCGGCGCTGCCCCTCACGGCCCTCTCTGGAAAAAACTTCGGTGATTTGCTACACTAGAAATCTTCTCGGGAGCTAGACATAACATGTTTTTAGACACTCGACAACAAGAAATTGAGTCTCTGCTAAAAGACTTGTACAAGAAATCATCCCAAAATTTCTCTAAAGTGCACGTAAAATCATTGATGATGGAGATGAAAATCAACATTATTATGAGAATCCTTGCTAGAAAGCGATATTTTGGAGCAGAAACTGAAGATAATGAGGAGGGCAGGCGATTGTTGGGGAAATGTTTGAGCTGCTTCACTTTAATCCAGTGGAACTTCTTCCCATTTCTAAAGAGGATTGGTTTTCAGAACCTAGAGAAAAGAAGAGTTCTTGCAGTATTTGCTTGATGATTAGCGATATAGAATTCAAGGGTCTTTCCCAACGGGCGGTGGATGTAGGACGATAATTGAAGTATTGTTATCCTTGCAAGAATTGGAACCTGAAAATTACTCTGATGAAATCATCGGCATTATACTGGTTCGTAAACATATTTGATATACAGAGGCAGGGTTTAGGGAAGTAGGCATGGTCTACTGGTTCTCATGTAGACTTTGATCATTCAAGAAGTCACGAGTCATATGACATTAAATGATTTCACTCATGACACTCATAGTTCAAACATTTGGCAGAGTTGTATCTGGCACCGTAAGTACCATTTCAATATACGATATATCGGTCTATATAGATCTTATAATATGAATTAAAATTATAATATAGGTATTTTTTTGATTAGTTAATTCCGTAAAACTAATCTACAAGTAATAATTTATAATTCATAGATTTCACCTTGTTTTTATGATTTTAGACAAATTAGTTGTTCAAGATCTGATATTACCACAATCAATGAAAAATGGTCATCACGACCGCGACCAATATTGTGACTTTAAACCATGATATCACTCATGGACCCGTAGACAAGTCTGCCCAAGTATTTACCATCGATATAGCCAGCTATATTCATTTCAAGCCAGCTACACCAATTTTCAGATCCTTTACAAGTGAATTTATTTCCCCATACACAGTGAAAAACGAAAAAATTCATGCAAATCCTTAAATGTCAAAACCCTACAATTATTAACAGCATGATACAGAATCTGCATCATATCAATCCTTCGATGTAGCTATATTATTCAGTTGCTGAAGTTTCAGTTTCGGACGAATTTCTTCACAAAATCATTTTGGTAACTGAGAACATAAATAAGCATTATTGTCGCATTAGCTAAATTGGAGCTACTTAACAATATCGCACGTTAGAATCACATCCAAACAAACAATGCTTACTAAAGATATGGTAGGGATTAGTTTTAGGGAAATTCTATAACCCCTTTTAGGGAACTATTCTCTTGTGCTTTGAATGCTTGTACAGTACAACACCATGTGCTTAAAAAAACTTGTACTATACAAGTTCTTAAAATTAAGGGAATGGTTTCCTAAAAGAGAATGTAGAATTCTCCACAGTTTTATGCTGGTCACTTGGTAATCCCAGCGTCGAAAACCTGAGGGTCTGCCTGGAAACTCCACACTGCAGAGTCTAGCCGAGAACCACTTCATGGGGAGGGGAATTTCCCATAAAAAGTTAAATGAAAGGTATAAATTTGTCCCAAATGATACATTCATGGAGAATTCTACAGTTCCTTTTAGGGAACCATTCCCTTAACTTTAAAAATTTGTACAGTACAAGCATTTAAAACACATAATATTGTACTGTACAAATATTTAGAATATAAAAAAATGATCCCTAAAAGCGATTCGTTCTAAAGTCTTGTCCCTAATTCTCAAACGTGGTGTAAAGCGAAGATGTATACATTGACGGAAGGAACAAGGGCCGGCGTGGGTTCACAGGGGCTGGCAAATGCTTCGGCCATTCACAGGGATTCCGATTTGTGAGACGACCCTTTGAGTTTCAATCCGGAAAGATTTTTGGGTGTGGAAAGTGATGCGTACAAGTTATAGTTCATACCTTATCGGGTCTGGCAGTGAGGAGGTGCCCGGGAAATGGCCTTGCCAATCGGGTGGTGCAATTGACTTTGGCAGGGTTGATTCAGTGCTTTGGGTGGGAGAGGATTAGCGAAGAGTTAGTATACTTGTCCGAAGGGACTGGACTCGCAATGCACAAAGTTTTGCCGTTGGAGGTTATGTGCAAACCTCGAGAAGCCACGGTTCAAGTTCTTGCTGGCTATAATTAATTAACATTTTTGCTTGAGTGCTATGGTTGGGTTCAAGGCCGTCCATGTCATTTTCGTGGTCAAAGTCTCTATATCACCATTCTACGTCGGTATTGAAAGTATCAAACCGGTATTGAAAGATATATTTAGTTAAAATCATAAAAAGCATTGCAAATATGTTATTTTATATATATATATATATATATATATAAAGAATAAATAAGTCTTAGAGTATTATTTTAGTTCATATTTTAAGTCGGCAGAGTGTATCATGGTGTCAATTCAAATACAACCAGCTGATTCTTCAAACCATGGTCATTTTAAATCGCTAGCATTGAGTTTTTCTACATGGAAGCTCCCTGCTAGATGATTTATTGCCATTGGCCCATTGCTACACATTGATACAGGAGAGGGTGAAAATTCAGCTGGTTTATTAGTATGCTGAGGGTTATATATGTTGGATCCTTATGTAAGTTACTACTATTCATGTGGACAAAGTTAATTAACTAAGATAGAAGACGAGGGATCCTGCCGACAAAAGAAGTAAGAATGATCAACTTACACTGGGTCGCCAGTTAATAATCAACAGGACTTGCTCTATTTTGCATTTCTAACTTATAACCTCTCACTTACCTTTTCCATTTCATATTTTAATTTTGAATAATATTACACCCTGATCTCTAAAATATCTCACTTCAATCTAATTTCAATCCAATTTCTAATATTGTTGCTAGAATTGAAAAATGAAAATCATGTGGGTTACTCGAGATATTCCGACCTCAAAATATGACTTTTTAAAGTATCGAAGCTTGAACTTAGTAGCAACAGAATACAAACCAACTGGCAATTGTGCCCATGATCAATGCTTTGATAAAGTCTACCAGTATACCATAACTTCAAGGCACAAGTGATGCACACAGGCCAATCATTTAAGCTACAGTCTTTTGTAGGCCAGGTATACCAAAAAAAAAAAAAAATCCTAATTTCTAAGAAGTAATACAAATGATTGCTGACATAATGCTTCACAAGTCGATTCTATATTGTCCTAACTGAAGATAGGGAATAATTGGTGACGTTTTTAAGCATACAAAAGAGGAAGTAGGCATTTGTCAAATTGTCATACCATTATGAAATTTCACATAGTTATTTTATTTTCCCAGAACATTCACATCAGAAATACACACTACATACAATAACAGAGAAATACCTCCTGCAAACAGGGGAGCGACCACTTACGCATACAAATCTATTCCCCAAAACTTGGCAGGTTGATTGGTCCTGTAATTATGGTCCAAAGATTTGATCAGGTCCATGTCCTCTTTGGCAAGCTCAAAGTCGAAAACCTGAAAATTCTCCTCCAATCTCTCTAGTTTTGATGTCTTTGGAATGACAACCGTGTTTCGCTGAATACCCCAGCGAAGAACAATCTGAGGAACTGTCTTCTTATATTTTTCAGCTAAATCCTAGAACAAGAGTGGCACACAGGAAATCCTTAATACATACATCTCATTCATAAGAATTACTTGTTTTTCTACAATGAATAACAGAAGAATAACACATTAAAGAGGAACCTTTAACCTTACCTTAAGAACTTGATCATCCAAACACGATACTGAACCAAACCATTCCATGTTAGCTACAGCACCAAGCCAAGAGGTGTGTGGGCTGTAACACAAATGCCATGCTTTTGGCAGAATTTGACAAGAGATTCACGTTGGAAGTAAGGATGTGTTTCAATCTGGTTCACAGCAGGCTTTACCTTTGCGTAAGCTAAACAATCTCTAGTTAGGAAAATGTCATAGTTGCTGCACATGAATTTGTCAATGGATTAGAACACGAATTCAATGCTTTCAGAATTTATTGAAAGACAGGAAGAGGAAACATGAATTAGCATTTAGCACCATTACTCTTTGCATCTACATAAAAGAAGTCAAGAAAGTCTAAACTGAAATTATAAACTGAAAAACAAGGGTATAAGAATCTGTTAAATTTTAGTTGGCAATGTCTCCCCAAGCTCATCATTGTCTCTCTGCAGGTGCCTAAAAATTTATTTAAAAGAATACTCGTAGAAGTTTCCATTAGGAATGACAACCTACAGTGCCAACAGCATTTCAAAAGAGGAACTACCACTTTATAAATGGTCTTTTACGTATAACCAGGAAGATAACTGAGCTGATCAAGACAAACACCTAGCTAACTGGGCTCGAGCTAGATTCTCGAATAATAGTTTATATACTCAAACTTGACTAAAACTTGGTTCCGATCATTTTTAGTACGTGAACTAAAAGCTTGAACTCAATTAAACAGATAGTGTGAAGCTCAACCTCAGCTTGGCCCTACTGATTTGTATAAAGCAAGTCCACTCAAGCTGAGGTAAGGGCTTCTAAGTCATCCAAAAGTGTTGAAAATGAATAAAACTTAAAGTTTGCCAAAAATAAATAAATAAATTCCCACAAGAAAATAAAAAATAAAGACACAGAAGAAAAACCAGAAAGTAAAAGCAGATAATATGTAGGGGGAAGAAAAAGAGATAAAAATGATAGGCTAGCACTAGCAGAAAAATGAGGAAAATAAGATGAAATCAAAACAGGAATATTTACTTAAGTTTTGATAATCAAATTTACTCTCTCAATTATCAAGTTCTTAAACTCCAAAAGCCAAAGAACAAGAAAAACAGATACTAGCAACCAGAATAAATTAGAAATTTTTATACAGATTAAAAATAAGGAAAGGATTAATGTTAATATAGTGTGGAATCCTATTAACATCAACCTCGATTGGGAGTGAGTGTTTATGTGTTTGTGTACATGATCAGCCAAGCTCGGCTCATTAGATATTAATTGAGCAGCTTGAACTTGACTCAACCTTGACAACTTGTGTGCTGAGCTGAACCCATAACAAAGACGAGCCCGAACCGGCTGTGAGTGGCTCAGCCCATGTGCAGCCCTAAATTCAACTTAAATATGTGTTTAAGATAATCTACAGAATGGTTGCTATGATCTCCTGTTCCAAAAAAAATGAAAAAACATGATCTCGAGAACGGTGCCATTGAATAAACAATTGGTGATGGCTCTCAAATTACCTAATTCCTATGCTGCGAACTAAGCCCATCGATACTAGATCTTCCATGGCGTGCCATGTAGTCTCCAAAGATATACTAGATATGTGTCTATGTCCAGGACACCATCTTCGCCCAACGCACTTGAAGTTGTACCAACCCCTGCATTCATGTCAAAAGGGGAAAATATTTGTGCTCATGAGGAACAAGCTTCTGTAGCAGCTATAAGGCACACAACAAAATACACTGGAGACAAGAAACCATGAAGAATTAGAGTCCATGGTCACATAGTCAAGAGACGGGTACACAAAATCAGCAAACAGAAGAGAACCAAAATCAACTGCATAAATATTAGCATCCTGTTAGAATATATAATGGCATTTTTCTCCATCAAGAACCTCCAGGATGACGTATAGCAATGAAACATGACTTATTTCGTAAAATGTAATCATTCTCACTACATGCCTTTGTTTCCTAATTGGGCAAAACTAAAGGTTGGAACAAATGAACAGAAAAAAGGCATGCGAAGATGTATGTAAGTATTAGTTAAATTGCAGATAAAAAGTCCAACTTTTACACATCTATTCAAGGCAGGTTACAAGTAAGATGCCATGCAAAACCATCAGTATTATAAGATAGGCAGTAAATACTAAAATCAGTAAAGCTGTCACATTTTACATATATGTGTGTCTGTGTGTGCGTGATTGAAAATTCACAGGCACGCTAGACAAATCATGTAAAAGGTGAAATAACTAAATAACTTACCAGTATGTCTTGTGGCTATGGGAAAGTGAATAAGGTATAGATCCAGATAATCCAAACGTAGCTTCTTTAGACTGTTTTTACAGGCCTCGACAACATGACCATGGTCTGAATTCCAAAGCTGTAATTAGGAACACAAAATGAAAGATGACATGAGTTGCTTTGTTTAGCAACCAAAACTATTTCAGAGCCAAAGCAAACTAAAAATTAATAAGTGGAAACAATATGCTGGCTAGCTATACTAACCTTCAGTAGTAATAAAAAGATCCTCCCGTTTGATCAGGCCTAACTGAAATACTTCGGCAAGCGCGTCACCAACTTCTGGTTCATTCTGATAGTCGGCTGCAAGCATTTCATGAACAACTCATCACATAAACAAAAATGTATTTCAAAGATTATGCCAAAGTTAAAGTGAAAAAAGGATTTGAATAGAAAAATCACCAAACCATTAGAAAAAAAATATGTATCTGCGATTTATTTGTGTCACGAATGAATCTCCCCCATTGCTTTGACATGGAAACAAAGTTTTCAATTAGACTTCCACGCACATGGTTCCCATTCTAGACTGATTCGAGAATAAGTTCAACATGGTCAAACCATGGTAATCGAGAATTCCGACACTCTATTACTCAAATAAGCATACAAAACATGTAACCTAACAAAAACAAATCTGAGCAGGAGACAAATTTGCATCACTTAAACTTCTTTCATCATAAACATAAGGATGAAGTTCTGTTTCACAGACCATACAAAATATACATTATTACAATACAAAATCGAACAAGGGGCCAATTCCCATCACTTAATTTCTTTAAATGTTCCAAAGATGATATGTGTGGTTGATAGAGAAGGATTGATCTAGACTTTGATCAGCAACCATCTATTCTTACTGAGTTGGAAAAAAGGGTTGGTCTTGAAGAGGTAATCAACTACTTTTACTATATTTTCAATGAATTCGAGGACCGCATAACAAATTCAATTGCCCTCTTGAGATATCAAAATTAACATTAACCACTGTTTTTTCAGCCAAATGTTTTCAATTCCTGTTTATTTGCTGAAACAAGAAATCAAGTGAACTCATCAACTTTAGCTCAAACCAGACAGAATACCAGGAAACTAAGAAACTACCATTTCATTCTAAAAAAAGAAAATTTTCTTTAAATTAAAAATAAAAAAAAAATCATCCAAACACCTTTTCTTCATCTTCAGATTACCAAGAATAGAGTCTAAGAACTGTTGCATTAAACAAGTAAATAAACATGTATTTAAGGGGAAAAAAAAAAGAAAAAAGAAAAAAGAAAAAAGAAAAAAGAAAAAAGAAAAAGGGAACAGTTACGAACCAGCACAGTCAAAGTGACGATAGCCAATCTTGATGGCATTGACATGAGCAAATTCTTGATGTCTTTGCCTTCCATACGCCAAACCCCCAGACCCATTACCGGCATTTTGAAGCCGCTGTTTAGGGTAGTCGCCATTTTAATCGAACGCCCTTTGGATTGGAGCTAGCAGATTGCCTAGTTCTTTTCTACTGTGTGGCTGTGTGAAGGTTTTGGCCCGTGTTACGTTGTACTATGTTACTTGAAACTTTTGAGGAGAGTGATGATAAACTGAGGAAAAGGGTTAATTGCAGTTTACCCCTCTAAATTATGATGATTTCATATTTTACACCCCCAAAGTATTAATTTGAGCAGGACTTTTAATTTTCAACACATTAAATGGTGGATGTTTTTAGTGGCTATATATCCTCATTATTCTATCTAACTTCTTAAATTACCCTTAATTATTAGGCTATTAGTTCATACTCAACCCTATAATCGAGGTTATTTATATTGATAGAGATAAGATCTTTTTATAATTTAATGAAATATTTTAAATATTCTATTAAGTTATGTATGAACGATACAATGAAATATCACATACACATAAACGTGCACAGATGCACACACAAAGTAGTGTCTTGTACGCATATTTAGATTTTTATAATTATATATGCAACTTACTTTATTTGTCAATAAGAGTATTTATAAAATTTGTATAAAATAATGAATATATATGAGTCATTAATAGTGTTCATTGGTAATGTGCTAAAAATTAAAAGTTAAAGCTGTTTAATTGCCAAGATTGATACATGGGGTGCAAAGTACAAAGCATCATAATTTAGGGGTAAAATTGCAGTTAACCCTAAGAAAAATACAAACATAGACTGGTTTTCAATTCCACCTATAGACTTAGTAGTTAAAATTAAACATTACTTACATCTAATATCATATACTATATAATATTCAATTTATACCACAGAATCTATAAATGGAATTATAAGGCGTGCGAAACAAAATAGGGTTAATTTCATTTTACTCCCTTAAAATTGTGACCTGATTGCAGTTTCCCGTATATTAAACTTTTAGTTACGGCACTTGACCACGCTGCAATTTAAAAAAAAATAAAATTCAGTTTCCCATTAAACTTTTAGTTACGACACTTGACCACGCTAGAATCTTGTAAACTAGAATCTTGTGAATAGTGGGTGATAATACTAGCGTTAACTACAGAGCAATTTTATTGTGTTTCAAACGACCCTTTCAACAACTAAAACAACACATTACTAAAATAAATGGGCCCTACCATATTCAGGAGAATAACTTTCGTTCCTTATCTCTCCTGAACGGAAGCCTCACAAGTCACCGATTACTACTCCTCACGGATGAACCCAACCCCTGACCAGCGATGAACCCAAAATTCACCAAATGTCCATCAATCTGTGGACAAAATTCCGCAATGAAGCCTTAGTATATATTGGCTAGAAATAATGTGCAATTATGTTTTCCACAATTAATTCCTTCTCTTAGGTTAATAATACTTTGCTACCCTAAGATGCGAGATAATTACACTTTACTAAGTCTCTAAACTAAAAAATTATACTTTGTCTCTCATTTAAATTTCTAACATAAAGTTAGTTAAATGAATGAAATACCTGCATAATTATTTTTTTATTTTTCAAATATTTTTATTTTTGATAATAGTTTGATAATTATTGGAAATTAGAAAAAATAAAATATAAATAAATGGGTATCTTTATCTTCAAAAGTGAAAATTATGAGAAAAAATTGACTCAAATTATATTTAACTTTGTAATTTGACCATATTTAACCCAAACTATAAACTATAAAATATAAAATACAAAAGTACAACAAAAAATTATAAGGATTTATAAAAAATTTATTGCTACACAAAACCCTTAAAGAAAATTTTCAAATAGAAAATGCTATCGAGAACCTACTTTGAGAAGCGTGCTATCACTTTGAAAAATATTACAATTCAAAATAATATCAAATGATCTCCGGAAATTGTTAAAAAAAAAAAAACTCCATAAATTACAAGAATTTGACCAAAAATATATATGGATATATGGATTATATTGATATACTTTTATATTTAATTTAATTTATATTTTTTATAATTATCACAGTAATATAAAATGTTGAAAATATGAAAAAAAAATAGTAATAAGGGCATTTTAGTTATTTAATTGACTTTTGTTAATAGTGTCTCTTATACATTAATGGATGAATAGTATAAATAGAGGGACAAAGTGTAGTCTTTTAGTATAAGGGGATAAGTGTAAATACCTCTATACTTTAGAAGGGAAAAGTGTTATTAATCTTTTTTTTTATTTTTCTTTTAAAAAAGATGATCTATTCATAATCAAATAATCCCAATTAACAATTGTTGTGTAATTTGAAAATGTGTTTCTCATTTATATGACCAAATCTACAATGCCAAAGGAAAGATTATTTCAAATTATCAATTTTGGACCATTTTGGATTTATGTTGAGAACTAGATTTTTCATGTCTAGAATATAAAGACCATTATTCAAAGAAACAGTTCTATACGCAATGTCATCACGTGAAAAAGCATTTATTAACAACATTTATTCTTTTACATAATGACGAAACCATCAGTGTCTAAATACAAAATAGAAACAATATTTCTAATAAGAGATGGAACATAATAACAGTCTTTAAGTTCTAAAACAAGACCACTAGGCAAAGAAAGATAATAAGTCCTTACGGCTAATGCAGCAACATTTGATCCATTTCCCACGCCTAGGTCTACTTCTCCCTTAGCCAACATTCTACTTCTCTTTAGTCCCTACATATTTTTACAAATATGAGATGCTAATCCGGTATCTAATACCCATGAATCTGATTTAGAAATAAAAATATTGATCTCAATAATAAACATACATAAAGTAGAAGTTTCATTAAACTTCTTCTGCTTCAAGGTATCTATATAGGCATTGCACTTCCTTTTCCAGTGCCCTTCGTTTAATAGTTGTCTCAACAGTTTTTAACATATTCAACAATTGAGTAAGAGTTCTAGATAGCTTATTCATGTTATAGTTCATCATGAACTGTGAAAAGCTATATTAGGCAGAGTTGCAAAATTAAGTCAACATTTAACTCATGATTTTGCTTAAATTCCAATCGTTCTAATTTTTCAATTAATCCGATCATCTTCAACACATAAGCTGCTACTGAAGTTCCTTCTGTCATTTTACAATGGAATACCTATTTAGAGGTCTCATATCTCTCATTCCTAGATTCTTCATCAAACAACTCTTTGAGATGAATAATCATAGAGTGAGTATCCATATTATCATGTTGTTTTTGCAATTCAGAACTCATAGCGGCCAACATGATACAAGAGGCAGTATCATTGTCCTCTATGTGCTTACGATAAGCATTCTGAACTGTTTCATCTGTATCATATGTTGGGATATCAGGAATAGGTTGACAAGAACATAGCCAATTTTCTCCTGCTTGAGAACAATTCTCAAGTTACGATGCTAGTCCAAAAAATTTGGCTCAGTGAGTTTGTTATCATATAAAATGGGACGTAAATTGACGTTATTATTCATATTCTACAACATATAAATAATGCAGATAGTATAAGAATTTGTTATTTATGCATAAAGAAAACCAAAATATAATATCAACTTCCTTTTAATTTGGTTTTACTCCCACTATTTTAATTCAAATCAATAACCCTCACATATTGATTCAGGAGCTATCACATAACCCCTAGTAGGCTAGGATGCCATATAATTATTTTGATCTTGGGTGTACCCAACAAACCAAAATAATTTTGAAATGTAGGTACTCTTACTAATTACAACTCTTTGTAATTCCTAAATAGTTAGGTATCAACTTTTTGATAGCACATCTTCTGTGACTCCTAACCTTTGCCTCAAAAACATATAACCTTGAGTGTGCCCAACAAATTATATGCCTCCGTTAAGTCATACCATTATTCAAAAATCTCATCTCATAGCTCAAACATGTCTAACGTAGAGTAACCTTGGATTAGCCCAACAAATTAAATTTAAGAAGAACTCTCGTTTGTTGCTATAATAATAGAAGGCAACTTATTTATTGACTTAATATTTAATTTGAGTTTTATTTATTTTATTAGATCTCATCAAAATTGCATGCAATATTATCATATCATCATATAATAAATAAAATATGCATAAAACCATGGATGAGTATATGGACTTTTAAACTAGTTTTCTTGAGTCACAAAGGAAACTAGGTGGTCAAATTCTAAGGGTAATCTTCAACTCTTGAAAATTTCCTTCATGGTTGCACCTTTTCGCCGTCTCCATCATCTTGTACATTACAAATGTAATTCTATCTAAACAATTTAGATATTCAATCCGATTCCTGACCTACTTCTATGTACATTACATAATTAGTTAAAAAATCCCGAGTTACATTCGAGAGGATTGAAATGAGAAAAGAATTACATTCAGAATAATAGAAAAAGACAAGACACGCAGTACTTATTTTTTTTAAAATTTACAACCATTTAATTTGAACCAAACAATTCAAACACAATCACATTGGTTTTAAGTCCATAATCATCCATCATGCTATTAAATAATTCAAGCAATTAAATAAAAGCATAAATTCATATTTAATATCTAATCATGAATCACTATATTTCATAATTCCAATCTCATTGAAATTATAAATTTTTGAATTATTTATAAGAAAAATTTTATGGAGAAAAATTATTATTTTCCAATGTCATTAGAAATTAATCCTTTAAATAATAGAATTTTCAAAAATTATATTAGAAACTTTTTGAAATTAAGATTCATGATTATTTATTAAATATGAATTGCATTGAAAAATAATAAATTAATAAAATTTAAACAAATTATCTAATTATAATCTCATTAGAATTAAATAAATATTTTCAAAGGTTTTATATTTTCTAAATTTTAATCAAATTAAAATAAAGAAAGTTTCTAAATTTTATCAATTAATTTTAAATAACAATTGTCAAAAATTAATTGGTGATTTCTATAATCAAAATTTAGAAAAACCTTTAATTTGAACATATAAAATAACTATCGCTAAAAATAATTTAACAAATTAAATACTTAAGAGACAAGCGACGAAAGGCTTAAGTGTCACTAAAAGTGACAATATGCAATCAAGATGATGTCATCAACATGACACATCAAGATGTGTATGCTTGACCGAGAATCAAATTCACTGGTCTTATTTTTTTTTTTTAATTTCTAGAATATTTTATAAATAAAATTCAAAACTTCATATAGTTTGAACAATTCAATATTCATGACAACTACATCATAAATTAATCAATGGTGGCTCTAATACCGCTGGGAGAAAGTAAATAACTAGTAATGCAGCAGAATTTAAAATTTTTACTTTCTTATCACGGATCACCTTGATTAATTTATGAGTAGTACAAGAAAAATATAGAGATTAACCATAAAATTGTAGTAAAATCTCCAATACATTTGGAACGTCGATCCACAAACCACACAAGTGCCCTGCCTCTAATGGTATCCACATAGATAATTAAGTTAGGAATCTTCACAAGATTGATGGATCCAAATCACAGAGTGCTAGTTCCTAAATTATTTAATATTTTTAATCAAAATGTGACATTCATGTTTTTTAATAATTTTTCGCGATTTTGATTCCTTTTTGCCATAAGAATACAAGTACTACACCTAGTACTTATTACTTAACCATATATATATATATATATATATATATATTATATAATAATAATGTGTAATAATTTAGAATCTCAATTAAATTGGGTTCAGGGAATTAATCTTAATCAATTTGGGTCAAAGGCATATAAATAAGTATAAAATTATAAGGACTTTTAATATGTATTACATATTAGTTCCTAATATTTATAACTTATTACAATTGAGCCCAAAAGTTAATTTATCTCATAAATTAACCCATAAGTATCTCATACTTATCAAATCATTTTAATCCTGAATTAATTATCCGTAAGTGTGTGACCCTTTAGATTCCCAATCACGTTGGCAATAAGTATAAATTATAACTCTAAATTAATTAAAATTAGATAATTTAAACACCTTGAATTATCATTAGTCTTCCAATGATTGCAATTAATTTATACGTATAGATCAACATTGGCATCTAACAAAGCATCATGACCACCGAAGTGTTGAGATATGTCAGGTGGTTCGACATCACCCATCCGTGATTAGTTCCCGTATAATTATTATCCTTTCACCAACCTATACCCCAATTAATTCAAGAGTATAGATATAATGCCAACTCTTATCGAATTAATCAAATTTACTTCTTTCCAAAATACAACTCACTTGAAATAGAATTTAAGATACTCTTAATTCTATTTCCACTTTGCGCAAAGATTTTCAAATCGTATTTCAAGAAGTGTCCATACTGTGATATACTTGATGTTTTCCAAACCTTATTTTGATGATGACATAAGCACTAAACTCTGAAAACAAGCTTTGTAGGTCTGTTACTTTTTTCATGGAGACAGGGGTTTCGGACGCAGTACACCGTCTGAACTATGTCAGGTTTCTCGGACGCATTAAGAACCGTCCGAACTAACAGGTAGAAAGCAAGTTTCTTAATGCTTCTCTACGGACGCATACAACTATCCGAACGAAATTTCTTTAAGACGGACACGACCTTCCGAAACCCTGTTCGGACGATGGAACGGACGCATGCACGGCAGTCCGAGTGATACCCTTCACCAACTGTACGGAGATCGGACGCTGTATCAGACGCATCATACCTATCTCGGACGTCTGAAACCTCAACGGCTAGTTTTTGTGCATTTATTATTTAGCCGTTTGGAAGTAGTTACAACCACCATTTATTGCTCCTATAAATACCTACTCTATTGTTCTGTAAAAATCATCTAATTTATTGAATACAAGCCTTATAAAAGAGCAATTTGAGTGCAAATTGGCTATAGTGCTATATTGTATTAGTGTGCAACCTTGAGTGCAGTTCATTTTTTAGTGGAGTGATAATCTTGTACAAAAGTGAGATTGTGAGTAAAATTCTTGGCTCAACTAAAAGAGTTTTAGTGCGAGCAAGAATTTTTCTACTTTGTAAAGATTATTGGCTCACCAAGTGTGTGTCTCCTAAGCATTCTAGTGGATTAATACTTCAAGCTTGTTAGCTTGGGAGTATTGGTTGTTTAATTTCCTCTATTTCTTTCTTTATAGTTTCAATTCTATCTTCATTATATTAATTGTTAGTTGAAAATTTTCATTAAGATTAATCTTTCTAAAAGTATTTTTAGAAACCTAATTCACCCCCCTCTTAGGTTGCTTTGGGACCAACAATTGGTATCAGAGTTTGGTCTCATTTTATTGCTTAAATTACTTTTGAGAAAAGAACTATTATGGCAACCAACAATGCTTTATGTTTTGAGGGTCAATCCATTACTAGGCCCCCTATGTTCAATGGGGAAAATTTTATTAGTTGGAGATTTTTGCAATCTATTGATATTGACTTGTGGTATGTTACAAATGAAGGTCCCTTTGAAGCTACTATCATTGATGATCACACAAATAGATGAAGAGAAAAGACAAGGGATGAGCTCACTCCACAAGACAAGGAAAACTTGACTTTAAATGCGAAAGTCAATGTTCATGAATGTGCTATAGAATGCCTTGGATGCTAATGAATCAACTCGTGTCAAGGGATGCATTTCCGCTAAAGAAATTAGGGATAAATTGAAGGAAATTCATGAAGAGAGCGACGATGTTCGTGAGCAAAAGAAATCCATACTTATTGCCAAGTATGAGTCCTTCAAGATGGAACCACATGAAAATATTGACAAAATGTATTCTAGGTTCAATGACATCACTAAGGATCTTGAAGCTTTGGGTAAGGAGTATTCTTTGGGTGAAAAGAATAGAAAAATCTTAAATGCTCTATCCAAAGAATGGGATGCCAAAACAATCGCTATAGAGGAAGCCAATAATTTAAATTCTATGCCTATTGAATCACTAATCAACTCTCTTACCTCTTATGAATGAAGTTGAAGGCCAAAGTGGTGGATGATGAAGAAGCAAGACCAAGAAGGAGCATTGCACTAAAGACCTCTCAAGAAGAGGATGAAAATGGCTCCATCAATCTAGAAGACGAAAAATCTTGATGAAGGAGATCTTGCATTCATCACCAAAGGATTTCTTAAACATTACATCAACAAACGGAGAATGAGAAGAGGTGGAGCTACCAATTCAAATAATTTCAAAGGAAAGACTAAGCTAGAAATGAAGAAGCAAAATGAAAAGTGCTTTGAATGCGGTCAACTCGGACACTTTGCAAATGAGTGTCCTTCCAAGAAAAAAAAGGAAGGAAGAAAGCCTCGATTCAATAACTTTCAAATCACATGGGATGATAGCAACTCCGAAAGAGAAGTTGAAGAAGAAATGGAGTTGGCACAAATGGCCTTTATGGCCATTGGAGATGATGAGGTAAATTCTAACTATGACTCCAATGATGAAAAATGATAAAAATGATCTTGAAGCTTTCATTTTAAAATTGCATGATAGCTTAAAGGAATCATATGCTAGAAATAAGGAGTTAGTGAAGAAATCAAATGCTCTATTGAATGCTAACTCTAAACTTGTGAATGAAAATAATAGTTAGCTATCACGAGAAAATAGTGACTTGAAGAAAAGAATGCATGTGAGATCAAAGGTCAAGGAAGAACAAGCCTCCTTGAAGAAAAGATTGGATGATTTGAATGTTCTCTTGACTAGAAAGAGAGAAAATGTTGTTGATTTGAAAAGAAATAGAAATGTATTAATCAACAAAAATTTTATCATGTTTAGAAGGGATGACTTATGTTTTGTAAAATCAAAATCCTTTTTATGTGGAAATAAAAATATTATTTGTAAATATTGCCAACAACATGGACATGTCAAGAATATGTGTTATGTCAAGAAAAATGAGAAACTTGGAATGAAAGCCGTATGGATTAGTAGCAATTTCACTAACTCAAATGGACCCAAGAAAATGTGAGTACCAAAAGTTATCAATTGATCTATTGTGTACGTACTTAACATTACCAACAATGCTAAGTGGTTCATAGATAGTGGATGCTCAAGGCACATGACGGGTGATGCTTCTCTCTTCACAAACCTCATAAATCCAAAAACAGTGGAAAAGTAACATTTGGGGATAATAATAAAGCAAAATCAATCGGCATTGGTGATGTAGGTAAAAGTGAAACCTTGATAAAAAATGTGCTTCTTGTTGATAATTTGAACTACAATTTATTAAGTGTAAGTTAACTTTGTGGTAAAATTTTATATGTATTTTTTACCAAGCATGAATGTCTTATCTTTGATAAAAATCATGTCGTTTTATTTAAGGGCACTAGGCACAATGACGTTTATGTGATTCACCTTGATAAAATTAGCAATAGCAACGTAAAATGTCTTACCGCTTCCATAGATGATCCTTGGCTTTGGCATAGAAGACTTTGTCATTTTAATATGGATTTAATTGAAAAACTTGCTAAGAAGGAATTGGAAACAGGTTTGCCAAAACTAAAGTTTTTGAAAAATAAAATTTGTGATGCATGCCAATTTGGTAAACAAGTTAAGGTTTCTTTTAAACCAAAGAATTTTTTGTCCACTCATAAACCTATGTTAGAATTGTTGCACTTAGACTTGTTTGGACCAACTCAACAGCTAGTCTTGATGGTTGTAAATATGTCTTTGTTTTTGTAGATGACTATTCTAAGTATACTTGGGTATTATTCCTTGTTCACAAAAATGAAGCTTTTGAAAAATTTGTAAAATTGTTTTCCAAAATTCAAAATTTATTGAATTTAAAGATCATTTGTTTAAGAAGTGACAATGGTGCCAAATTTAAATTTGGAGGTTTTTCCGAATTTTTTGATCACAACGGTATTTCACATCTAATTTTCGGTTGTTAGAATTTTCAACAAAATGGTTTTGTTGAAAGGAAAAATAGAACTCTTCAAGAAACCGCTAGAACTATGATTAGTGAATGCGACTTACCACAATATTTTTGGGCCGAAGCCGTTAACACGGCTTGTTATGTCATGAATCGAGTTTTATTAAGATCCATTTTAAACAAAACTCCTTATGAACTCCTTTTTTGTAAAAAATCCGTTGTGAGCTATTTTAAAGTCTTTGGTTGCAAATGTTTTGTTTTAAAAATCAAAGAAAATCTTGGTAAATTTGACAAAAAATAAAATTGTTGTGCTCACCAAACAAAGGAAGGAACGTTTATTACACAAATCAAGTACACAAAGGAGCTACTCAAACGATTCGGAATGGAAGATTGCAATCAAGTTGGTACGCCTATGTGCACTTCAACCAAACTTGATAAAGATGAAGGAGATAATAGTGTTGATAAAAAACACTATAGAGGTATGATCGGAAGCCTACTTTATTTAAAGGCTAGCAGACTAGATATTATGTTTGCTGTTTGTTTATGTGCTAGATTTCAATCTTGCCCTAAAGAATCGCACTTGATAGCTGTGAAAAGGATTTTTAGATACTTAAAGGGTACATTGAATTTTGGTCTGTGGTATCCAAAATCCTCTACATTTGATTTAATTAGTTATTCTAACGTTGACTTTGCTGGGTGTAAAATTGATAGAAAAAGTACCAGTGGTATGTGTCATTTCCTGGGTAATTGTCTTGTATCTTGGTTTAGCAAAAAATAAAATTCTATTTCTCTTTCTACGGCTGAAGCCGAATACATTGTTGTTGGAAATTGTTGTGCTCAACATCTGTAGATGAAACATACTTTAAAAGATTTTGGTGTTATTTTTGATTGTGTGCCTATAAGGTGTGACAACACTAGTGCAATTAATCTCACAAAAAATCCTGTAATGCACTATAGGACCAAACACATTGATGTTAAGCACCATTTTATTAGAGATATTGTTTGTAAAAAGGAAATATGTGTTGATTTTGTGTCTACTTTAGATCAATTGGCTGACATTTTTGCAAGACCCTTGGCCCTAGATCATTTTAAATCTCTCCGAAATCGTTTGGGGATTTTACAATTCACTTTAGCATAATTTCTTAGTTCGGACGCACACGATCGTCCGAACAACACCCTTTCTCGGACTCTCTCACTAGTCCGAAAACCTCCTCTCTACCTCGAACGCTTATGGTCGTCCGAATGTCTCCTCAAATTCTTCACTTTCCCATTGGAATTCTACCGGACGCTCCCCATCGTCCGAAAGAATATTGGACGCACTAGCTCTTCGATCGGCCGTTTGTTCATCAGCTTTCGGATGCATCATCGGACGCACACAAATCGTTCGGACTTCTGAACGGTCCCTTTGCTTGATTAAAACCATCTATTTTCCTCCTTTCGGACTTACCCTAAGCACCGAACCCCTCTCTGCAAAGTTTAAGAGAAAAAATTCCTCCAACTTCTTCATTGGGGGAGATGAATTGATTGGGGAATTGTCATTCCCAAAGTACTCATCACCATTATTGCACCTAATTTTATCCATTTACCATCTAATTTTATCAAATTTCCACCAACTTTCCAAAAAAATCAAAATTTTTATACCTTCCATTCACAATGGTTAAATCCTGTAGAGGATCTTCAACAGCAACTCGTGGACGTAAATCAAAAGGAAAAGCTCCAGTGCGAGGGGAATCATCTACTAATCATCAAGCTTCATCAAATCCAACCCTAGCAAAATTCATCGATGCCAAGGCATCTGAACGGTATACATCTCTTCTTAGCAAATCTATAATCGTTCAATGACCTGCTTCTCAAAGCTTTTCGATGAATTTAATCTTCCTATTGTCAAATCGTGTTTTGAAAAACAAAATTGGGGCCACTTAGTTCATACTGACTTACCCGTTTATCATGACATGGCTCTCCAATTGACAGCCAATCTTAGGAAAGGTCCCACTAGTCGCACATTAGTTTCTAGTGTAAACAACACAAATTTTGAAGTTTCCTCCAACATCATCAATACTATTTTTGAATGTGAAGTCTCAAACCCGAATGAATTTTCATATTTCTTTTTTTTAGATAAATGGCCTGCTCTTGATACTCGATTTGACATTGACGAGGTCAGAGCAATTTTTAACATCAATTTCAAACAAACCTCGGAAGCCAAAACTACATTGCTCACTCCAGAATGAATATTCTATACACTTTTGTCACAAATTTGCTGTTACCAACAGATGGGCATCGCACCGAACCCGAAAAAATGCAGCTTTACCTATTTTATTGTATTTTTAAAGGAATTCCTCTTGACTTTGGGTATCTCTTCTGCTCCCTGTGAAAACTCTTTCTTACTGATACCTACCGAAACATTTCTTTTAGAAAATTTCTCACCAAGGTATTTGATTTCCATGAAGTACCTTTCAGCGAAAACAAACAATTTCCTCCCTATTTCAATAAATCTTATATTGAACGAAAAGGCTTCCGTTATTTTAATGACCAATGGTTAACCAAGGCAGTCTTTGATATTGAACGTTCAAAATCCCAAGCCTCTACCTCTGGTTTGGCACCGCCCCATTCTCCTCCCCTTCAAACACCTCCACCAGTCCATGATCCAGGTCCATCTTCCTCCGAACCTTCACTTTCACAAATCTATGGCCTGTCTCAATTCTTTGAGCACTCAAGTAAGCTCCTTTCAACGTCGCACTAATCGCAAGTTAAAGTGACTTGAATACTACTCGTTAATTGATCCTCCAAGAGGCACTTAGCTTGGGCATGTCTGCTTCAACTGAGATTCAATTTGCCAATATTCAATCACAATATCTAGTCGACTCCTCTACCGAAAGTGATGACAATGCCGAAGAAGAGGACACATCTACGATGATGAAGAGTACATAGATAATCAAGGTGCTGCCAATGAAGATAAAGGTAACGATGAGGACATTGACGACACATTCAATTTCATCATGCAATGACGTAATGAAGAAGATGAAGATAGTGAGACTACTAATGATGACGCCCCTTCCAAACGCCGCAAGATCGAAAAATGCTCTAAGAAGAAAAATGACTCGACTTAGATTCTATGTTAATATGTATTTTAGTTTTGGCATTTCTTTGAATTTTCCTTTGACTAGTTGGATTTCCTCTCATTATAATTTTATGAATTATGTTTTGTACTATTGGTGTTGATATTAATGATGATCCAGGCTTAACCTTGTTGTTAATTCATATTGAATAGGCACCTTTGAGTACACTTTCTCAAGGGGAGGTTTGTTTGATGATGTCAAAAGGGGGAGTAGGATTGGTTGTGTTATCACTCATATCTGTTGATTTTACATGTTGATTATTCTATGACTGTTTGTCATCATCGAAAAGGGGGAGATTGATGTTTTTCAAACCTTATTTTGATGATGACATAAACACTAAACTCTGAAAACAAGCTTTGCAGGTCTGTTACTTTTTTTGCTGGAAATAGGGTGTTCGGACGTAGTACACCATCCGAAACTATGTCAGGTTTCTCGGACGCATTTTACCGTCCGAACTATCAGGCAGAAAGCAAGTTTCTTAATGGTTCTCTATGGATGCATACAACTGTCCAAACAAAGTTTCTTTTGGATGGACACGACCTTCCGAAACTCTGTTCGGACGATGGAACGGACGTATGCACGGCCGTCCGAACGATACCCTTCACCAACTACACGGAGATCGGATGCTGTGTCGGACGCATCATACCTATCTCGGACGTCTGAAACCTCACAACGGCTAGTTTTTGTGCATTTATTATTTAGCTATTTGGAAGTAGTTACAACCACCATTTATTGCTCCTATAAATACCTGCTCTATTGTTTTGTAAAAATTATCTAATACATTGAATACAAGCCTTATAAAAGAGCAATTTGAGTGCAAATTGGCTATAGTGCTATATTGTATTAGTGTGCAGCCTTGAGTGATAATCTTATACAAAAGTGAGATTGTGAGTAAAATTCTTGGCTCAACTAAAAGAGTTTTAGTGTGAGCAAGAATTTTTCTACTTTGTAAAGATTATTGGCTCACCAAGTGTGTGAAGCATTCTAGTGGATTAATACTTCAAGCTTGTTAGCTTGGGAGTATTGGTTGTTTAACTTCCTCTCTTTCTTTCTTGACAGTTTCAATTCTATCTTCATTATATTAATTGTTAGTTGAAAATTTTCATTAAGATTAATCTTTCTAAAAGTTTTTTAGAAACCTAATTCACCCCCCCTCTTAGGTTGCTTTGGGACATACTTCAACAATACTCTCCTATTATAAGGAGTGGTGAATCCTCTATTGGTCATATCTTATCTTATCATGATTCATATTATACCCGAACTCTACAGTATGTACGACTCATTAAAAGTAACGGCTTATAGAGCCAAAATATAAGAATCCACAGTCAAGATAAACTCATGACCTCAAGTCAAAGGATCATTACACTACTATCACAAAGAGATTAATCCATTGGACTTAAAATAATAATCCGTGTGGAATACTCTTAGCGGGTCAATTCGATGCACTTATTTCCAATAAATATCCACATATACTTATGCGCTAATCTACCAGTGCTATACACAACGATTAGAGATATACACAAATAAAATATAATTACATCATAACTATTTATGATTTCACATATATATATTTTATTCAAAAATTGCCATATTACAAAATATACATAAATATAAAAGTGTAATTTATCCTTAAAATAAATTAATTTTAGGGCATACACTAACATGCAGCCTAGCCCCCTTCCCTCGGCCCTTATAACCCCTCCCTTCCTCCGAACTTGGAAACCCCTTTCCACATGCTCTTTTCTTTCCCTTTTCCCCTCTTCTTCCCATAGCCCTAATGCATTCCCCATTTCTTTCGTAGCTGCAACCGCCTTCATTCTTTAGCCCCTTTCTCACTCCATCACCCTCTTCATACTTCACCTTCCCATAAGGCCTTCCTCCTCATGTCTAGATTAGAAGCTCCAATGGATATTTCTGTTAAACCAAAAATTTTCAAAAAAGAAAAAGAAAAAAAAGAAATAAAAAGTGGTCAAATTGATCACTCATGACTATTTCATGAGGTTACTAATCTTGGCCAATACACCAAAGTTCAACAAAAAAAAACTGCCAACCACCTCCATGTTCTCCAAACAAAAGGATAAATAAATGGATTGTGGTTTTTTATTTTGTTAAAGTGGGACTTGCCCACGTTTGGAATTTGATTAGAAAAATGGCTATATAAGCCTTACAAGTCTAACATAATGCAAGAGTCAGAGCACAAGGTATAGAGAAACAAGGAATCAATTTGTATTGGAAATATCAAAGTCAAGATATACCAAAGGTAGAGTGTATATTATCTTGCTCCTATTTTTCTTAGTCTAGCTCTTGATGTTCGTTCTCTAAGCTTTAAAGCTCGTTGATTTTCTCTACTTTGATTGTGAGAATATGTAAACTAAAGCCGATCCTTTAATTAAAGCTTGAAGATGGATTTGACTCAGACTCCAAATCGGAATCAAAGTGGTTCACACGGGTCAACCAATCCATAATGTATAGATTCTAATATGTTGTGGTGGTGTCTGTTCACTAAAAAACGAAATCTATTCCTGCTTCTTACAAGGTAGTGAGATTTAGTTATGGTTTTAGTTTTTCTGGCATATCAAATTATAATGTCGTCAAAGCCTAATTATGTCTTCTAGGTGTACGAACTAAACTAAGAAAACCAGTGATACTAGCAGGGAAAATTTTTAAAATTATGTTTTTCTCTTCTTAAATTTTTTAAAATTATTATATACTGTTATAAAAATTAGACTTTGTCCCTCCAAAAATTTTAGAAAATATAAAAAAGTGTTCTCTATGTATGTATTTATATAGTTTTATTCCCCAAAGGTTTCGAAAATATATTATTTTTTTGATATTTTTTAAAAATTTCAATAACTCCCTTTAAAAAAATTTAGACTTTACCCCATAAAATTTACAAAAATTATAAAATTGTCTCTCCAAATATAGGTATATATAGTTTTTACCCCCCAAAGTTCAACTCTTGCTTTTGCCCCTGAACACTAGTACCCATTATTGTCTCTCTCAAATAATCAAGTCAAATTAAATTAGTTTGGCCTTTGTGTCCAAATTAAATTAATTGGCATTGATGTCCTCCCAATTATTTAAGGTATTAAATTAAATCAATTGGCCTTAGTATCCATAAATTAATTCTAGTGCCTTATTTGCCTCTCAAATTATTTAAGTCACTAAATTAAATCAGTTGGTTATAGTGCCCTAAGATTGGATCCTAATGCCTTATTTTGTGTCACGCCCCCAAAATGGGACTATGACACGCTGCATCTCGGGATCACCCCAAGCATGCAAGGCATAGTACAAGAGTAATAAACAAACTATAATACCGTCATTAGACCTCAAGGTCAACTAGAACAAAACCACAAAAGTATATGAAACAACCATGTCTATAATAATCCACGATGACCAAATCACACTTATATACAAGCACTAAACCACAAACAAAATGACAATCGAAAATTCAATATACAAGACAATTCTAATAAATCCTTAGGCACACAGGCCTAAATACAAGAACAAACCTCATACTAAGATGGTAAACGAAAATTCTAACTGCAGTAACTGGGGTCCCTGCTGTAATCCCCTCCCAGGTCAACACTCCATTCAAGACCTGCTAACGTCCTCTGTTGGTTCTCAACTGCAAACAAGGGGGAAAAACAATAACGGAGTAAGCACATAGTGCTCAATAAATAACATTTAAACTCAATTATAGATAACATGTAGTACAATTAGTATAGGAAACAATATACGAGACATTTTCAATAATTAAAATACAAATATCAATCAAGGAGTTCATGGTCCACAAAAGTCTTTCCATCACTGGATTCAGGTCTACGTGTCTTCTCCATAGACTGGGTATAACATTTACAAAGTAGAGTACTCGGTATATTATTTCATTCACTCACTCATAGCCAAGTCCACTTAGGTGCCACTGAACTCTTCACAATAATCATTCATTAACACATAGTGCAATAATAAATAAATAACACATTACATAACGAGTACATAAATTATAAACGTACTTACCTTATAAACATTACCCAAAATAAATATACTTAATTTAATATCAATTATTCTAAGATTGCAAAACCAGCATTATACAAAGTATCGATAAAAAGGCGTAAACATTAGTTACCTCGAAAATCGATTTCATAGACGTATCCTAATTTCGACGGTGTAAAACTCTAACTCTGAATCATCTAGACTAGGAGAGTGTTATACTTTAGTGATAAAAATCAAGGTAGGGGTTCATTTTTTGGTATCACTCAAATTCTCAAATTAGGCAATAATCGAACACAAATAAGTAAGGGTTGACTTAAATTTGTAAAAGTAAGATAAAAGTCTAAGAATTAGGGTTCATGATTTCAAATATATCACCAGGTAAGGAATTGTAAAAACTCTGATTCAAATCTCACAAAAACAATAGTTAAAAAAAGTCATTTCAAACCATAAATCAAGTCCCAGTAAGTCATAAACATATTTGGTAATAAAATCAATTCACAAACAACAAAAATTAAATGAATTAATTTCTCGAGGAACTTGAAATTTAACATAAAAATTATGAAAAACTTGAAGTAAAACTTACTTGTGAAGTTGGATTAAAGGTCTACGAGAATTCCTAGATCACCAATTTAATTTGAATGGAAAAATTTCTAGATTAATGATTGAATTTGAGAAATTGGCTAAAGGGTTTTGGAAAGGTTAGTCTCTAGAGTTAACTGGGGGAAACGAAAGCAACAAATGAATCAGGAAGCTTCGTAACGACGTTTTAATAAGTTTTCAAAATTTGTACTTTAACCTCTCAAGTTTAACAAAATTATACTTTTTCCGGAAAAGTTTAAAAAATGTTTAAAAAGAGTAAAATGATTGTTTAATACTTGAAAATGATATTTATGAATATTAAAAGAGATATGATCAACTACAAAAAAACGTGAAATAGAGTAAAAAAAGTTGGGTATTACATTTTGTCTCTCAGGAAATAATTTAAGGCTAAATGGCCTTCTGCTCTTTAAAATTATTTTAGGGTGACAAAACAAATCAATTGGCCTTAGAGGCCAAAATTACCTTCTAAGTTAATAAACCAAATTTGACCTTCATGTCCTAAATCTGCCTTTCAAGGCACCAAATTAAATTAATCGACTTTAGTGCCTAAAATTTCCTTTTAAGGCAATAACTAAAATTAATTGCCTTTAATGCCAAAATTACTTTCTGCGGTAATAAATTGACCTTAGTATCTAAAATTACCTTAGTTAGGGTATTATATTAAATCAATTGGCCTTAATGCACAAAATTGCCATTTAAGGCATCAAATCAAATTAATTGCATCAGTGCCCAAAATTACCTTTTAAAATAATAAATTAAATTAATTATTTTTGGCCTTCATGCCCACATTGCCATTTATGGTAATTAAACAAACGATATAAAATGGACAAGTTTTTGAACTTGTCTAAATTTTTTTCCTTTAATAGTCAAATCCCAATTAAATATCAATTGCCTCGAAAGAACCAAAAGAATTGATATGTAAAAATAGTAGTTCACTTAGAACTACATTTGGCTTAATTCCAATCTGAATACGTAGGAAACCCCTCAAAAGGGTTCAACCATAAGAACTACGAATTTATATTAATTTGTGGAGTTTTTCCTTAAACTAAAACTTCACTAAATTTAGGTCAAATCCAAATAACATGTTAAAAATTCAAAATGGATTAAAATTAATTTATTTTTCCATTAAAATAAAAAAATACCCGAAAAGCAATTGAATTTTTATTCACACAAATTATGTGAGGTTTGATCTTGAAAATGGGTTGTAAGCAACCTGAATATTTTACTTAGATACAATCCCTAAATTAAATATTTTATATTTTCCCTATTCTCGCTTGTTTAATTGGATGTTCGATTAATTAATTTACAATTAGAGTCAAAAGGTATTTCTCTTAAATTGGAAAATGTAATTAAGAGGTTTAATATCTTGGATGGGTCCGACTCATATAAACAAAAACTCACGTGAGCAAATCACACAAGTGAGATCAAGTTGGGTAAGGATTTAATTCACAAAATATTAAATTTTTGCTTAACATAGTTTTTGGTATGTCTAATGGGACCTATTCTCTTTTTTTAGCTCTAATTGTTTAATTAATTTTATTATATTTTCTTAAAGGTTCAAGATGGCATCAAAGATAATGACTTATTTTCATGAGCTTTCGAATACAAAGCAATAAATGGGACAAGGATCAAAGAAGGGCGACTATATGGTGATGACATTCACATTAGTCCACCCGGAGATATCTTTAGAATTAACCACTTCCCTTACTTAACTTGCGACTGCTAAGGTTGTAAGAGGGAAGAATGAAAACTCACCGACCACTAAAGTTAGGAAGGTAAGGCTGTGACGGGGTAAAAAGAAAGTGCTCTGACCACCAAATCTAGAAAGGAGCAAAAGAAACTTGCTCCACATGCTAGCGCCAAGATTGCTAGGGTGCAAATGAAATTTACTCCACCTGAAACCGCAAATGCTACTAGGTAGCAAAAAAATATTGTCCCACCTGTGACCGCCAAGGTTGCTACTCCAACTACCAAGGAGGTCAATGGGAGAATAAAATTTACTCCACCTAAAATTGTAAAAATTGCTGGGTGGCAAAATGAAATAGCTCCCCTCGCTATTGCCAAGATTGTGAGGGGTTTAAGAAAGTTGCTTTTGCTATTAAAGTCACTAAAAAGGAAAAAAATAAATGCAACAAAAGTAACATCGTACAAAGAGGTATCAAAAATTACTGTGGCATCACATGGACAAAATAAAATTGTCCCAACTAAAAACACTCATAATGAGCAAGTTTGATATGGCTCTGGTCGATGACGCGAACCCTATTCTTAGTGGTCTCGTAAGTCCATTGTCGATGCTAAGTACAACAAACACTCTATTGCAATTAATATGGTTGAGGAGGTCAATTTCAAACTTAACTAAAATTTTTGGGCAATTATAGTTGACTTTCCATCAATTGAAACTGTAATGGCCACATTTACTCAAGAAGAAAGAAATACTATTTTCCCGACTTCTCAAGTACCAATATCCAAGACTCCAATGGTTAGGATTACAACCTCTACAAAGGATTCTAACAAAAATACAATAGTAGCCTTGAATCCTAGGGTTGACAAATGCAACTCGCCAATATCAAAAGAAAAAGAATTAGTTGAAGTTTTGGAAAAGTCTACTATTTTAGACTATGGTCAAAGAAAGACAAAGCAAAAACAAACAGCTCGACAAGAGTTTGAGAGAAAATTAACTACACCTGAAGAGGCTGAAAATGAATATATCACTTCTCTTGAAGAACAAATTCAAGAATTGAAAATGAAGCTAGCTAAAAGGAAATTGAAGTAGCTACGTTGACTTCTCAAATTGCCAACCAAGCAAGTACTTCTGCTCGTGAGCATGCACAAACTCATGAAGTTGGCCAAAACTCAACTTCACCTCTTACATGAGTTGATATTTGAAAGTTTGATAATAGAGGGAATAATGGAGTTTCAAACATTTTTAAATCCTCCCATATTTAGATATCATAAATCATATCCTTCTTAATATAACACTATATCATACCCTTTTTAATTATCAAAAATCAAAATTTGGTAAATTTGATGGAATCAATAGCTCGCCACATGAGTAGTTAGCTCATTTTTACTCAGTCTATGGTCAATTAGCTCAAGTTGATGCTCTGTTGATCCATCAATTTGTGCAATTACTTAAAAGATCTACTTTTAATCAGTATACCCAACTACAGCATTGGTTCGATCTTAGAACATCCTTGTGTGCAAAGAGTCTTCCTTGCTCAATTTGTGAGCTCAAAGAAAAAGGTTTCTATCATTGACTTATCTGATGCACGACAAAATCCAAATGAAAGTGTCATTGATTCTGTTACATAATGGAGAAATTTAAATCTCCAATACACTGAAAAATTAACCGAACAAGTTGTCATTCAAATGTGCTACAACAATTTGTTGCCTGAAATAGCAACGTTTGTTAGCACCCCTGAACCTAAAATATTCAAAGCACTAGTTTCAAAAGCTTGTAATGTTAAGAAATAAATTTCTTGATAAGAGACTACACAAAAAATGTGTGGATGTTTAAACAAATCAAAGACAAAAAGTTGTTGTCGAAAAAAGTGAAGCTTGACAACCTTTGTAAATACCAATAAAAATGTTTTGGTAATGGCGATGCAAAAGGAAGGTCACAAAAGACCTACTTTAAAAGGAAAAAATTGTAAGATATGGTTTCAAATTGATGATATTTGTGGATTACATGAATAGAAAGGTAATAGCATTGCCTGAACAAAAGTAAAGGTGACTTTGAATTAAAAACTAACGATCCAAAAATATACTTATTGGGTTGTTAGTCACCTCATTGAGAATTTAATTTCATCCAATCCACAGTTGATAAGAGTGGTCTTTTGATCAAAAAGAAAATTAAAAGAATAAAATCCTTATTGATGATGCATTGTTCAATATAATAAATACTTAATGCTTTGATTAGACACCTTTCTCTTAAAATCTTTGACAATATGAGTGTCAAAAAATTAATGAAAACTTGAGATCTATCATCTCAAAAATACTGAGAGCACTCAAATAGTGAAATTTATATTTTCTTATAATTAAAAACATGAGACTCACATAAAGGATGAAGTAAAATTTTCAATTCAAATAGGCAGGTCCCTAAGTTGTAATTTAAGTTTGCAAGAAAAGGAACACACAATTTTCTCAAATGTTAATGTGTGTATCCTTATGTAAACAATAAACTTATCAATGGTAATTTACCTAAATGACAATATGATTTATACTACCGAACTATAAATGGCATGATCCCAATATTTGGGTATCTAGTATGGCAATCTAGTCCAGAACTAGATGTAGCCCCCTTATCAAAAGGTATATGTTGCCCTTATAAAAGTTTTTCCACCGTTCATTATCAAGTGGTTAAACTAATTAATATTTAAGGAAAAATTGACCGATATATTTTCAAGGAATGCTTCAAGGAAATTTCCACCAATCACTTCAAGTGGTTAAACTGATTAATGTTTCAAAAAATCCACCAATCATTTCACATGATTAAATTGATTAATGCTTTAAATAAAAAATCCACCAATCGTTTTAACATTAAACTGACTAATGCTTCAAAAAAAAAAAAAAAATCCACCACTTAATTCAAGTGGATGGACTAATTAATGCTTCAAAAAAAATCTAATGATGCATTTTCAAGTGACTAAACCGATCAATCCTCAACATAAAAATCTACCAATGTATTTTCAAGTAAAATTTGTTTAGAATGTTTCAAAGGAAAATCCATTAAAATATTTTCGAGTAGCTAAACTGATTTATTACTTCAAAACTTATCCACCAATTTTTCAAGTGGTTAAACTGATTATTGTTCAATACTTAATCATTTTATCACATGAATTCTTGAAAGTGTTGAAAGAGTTTTATGTGATTGTTATTTACTATTTTTCTAGTACAATACAAATTTTCAAAAATGGTGAAACAAAAATGCTTAACCTAAAAAAATTGGCTTGAGGTGAAGAAATACAAATGTAACCCAAATGCGATGAGGCCAAAATCTCAAAATCATATAGGTTTTATAGCCAAAAGAATTGAGTGTAATGACCGATTGAAAGATTATATTTAATCCAAGGTCTTGAAAACTCATAAAAAATAAATAAATAAACAAATAATTGAGCTTTGCACATGTCAAGAAAATGATATTTTTTCCACATACAATGCTCAAAGGGCAACTGTTAAACTAAAAAATTTCACAAAAAAAAAAAGAAAATAAAAAAGTGGCAAGAAAAAAAAATGGTGAATATGAAGTGGTCAAATTGACCACTTCATGACTATTTCATGTGGGTATTAATCTTAGTCACTACGTCAAAGTTCAACAAAAAACTGCCAACCATCTCTATGTTCTCCAAACAAAAGGATAAATAAATGGATTGTGCTTTTTTATTTTGTTAAAGTGGGACTTGCCCATGTTTGGAATCAGATTAGAAAAATGGCTATGTAAGCCTTAGAAGTCTAACATAATGCAAGAGAGAGCACAAGGCATAGAGAAGCATTCAGGGAGAGCAAAAATAAATTAAGAGAGAGAGAACGCAGCAAGCCAGAGAAAAAAAATGGAGCAATCAATTTGTTGGAAACATCAATGTCAAGACATACCAAAGGTAGACGGTATATTTTCTTACTCCTATTTTTCTTAGTCCAGCTTTTGATGTTCGTTCTCAGACAAAGCTTAAGAGCTCATCAATTTTCTCTACTTCGATTGTGAGAATGAAATTTGTCGACTAAAGCTGATTCTTCAATTAGAGCTTGAAGACAAATTTGACCCGGACTCGAAATCGGAATCAAAGTGGTTCAAGCGGGTCATTAGTTAACTAATGCATAATGTATAGTGTTGGGATAACTATTAGATTAGGTAATTTAATTTACAAATAAGCAATAAATAAAAACCTTAATAACTCTAACCAACGTTCACACGCTCGCAAGAATACGATGTAGGTTTATAGATTAGATAAGTAAGGATATTCCCACGATGATTACGGAACAATTACTAGGGTTCACTAATCTAATTACCAGTTAGACAAATTAATTAAAAATATTTTACTTTTACCTACTATGTCTACCAAACTAAATTATTCTAATCCCCAGAAAGATTAAAAGTAAAAGCAATTAATGAAATATAAATGAAAGCAATCGATTCAACGAACTATTGGAATAGCGTATTGAGACTTTGATTAACAATCTAAAGAACGTAATTAAGAAATTTAAATGTCATAGATTGATTAAATTAGAACTATGAATTGTAATAAAGAACTAAAAGAAATAAATAAGTAAAAATTGAATCAATGAAAGTGCGTTGAATTAAATTAAAGCATTAAAGACAAGATTAACTCAATCTTGTAGACGAAATAAATCTTTGTTGATGAAGTTTGGAAGAGACTTCACAAAGCATGAAAATTGTAAAGATTCTTGAGTCTTGAATAAAACAATTCTAGAGAGCTAATCTACTTCTAATGCTAACCCTAGCTACCTATATCTAATGATGTATGTTAATGTCCCTCAAGATGTGTATCTATATTGGGGCATTTATAGGAGATATTAGGGTTAAAATCCTCTCTGTAATGATAGAAATGTGAAAACCCTTGAAAAAAAAGTCCAACTAAACGAGAAAAGCTGCCAAAATAACAAATTTCACTGAAGCCCGCCGCGCACGCATGTGCGTATTTAACAGAAACGAACATCTCTTCTCTGGAAGTTGCGCACATGTGCAAGCTTTGGTCACGCATGCGTGCGATTTCTAGAACACTTACTTCAATTTTTACCTCAATTTTGACCTCGATGTTAATGGAATTTAGAAAAATGAAAAATGTAAAAGCTGTAACTCTCTTTCTTAACTTTCCAATGCATGTTGAATCAACTTGATCAGAGTTCAGACAATAAAGTTATGCTCAAAATACTAAATATTTTCCAACTTCAGTCATCGCTGGTGTACGTTCTCCATCCTTGTGATTTTTCTTTAACCTTTTTATCTTTTTCGACTCATTTTTCATTCCAAACCAACAAAAACTAAAAATAAAACAATTAAACTCATAATTAACTCAAATATTACTTGCATTACATAAAAATGCGGTTAATGATACAGAAAATATAAGACATATGAGCTTATCATATAGAATCTAGGGATAATTTCAGAAACCTCCCTTGAGGTTTAAGTTAATTTTACTTAGTACCCTTAAACTTTAAAAAATATCACTTGCCTCCCTTATTTCAAACTTTTTGTGACATTTTCAGCCCATTTTTAAAAAAAATTATTGGCTTATTTAATTGGAGAGAGACTATTTTCCTCCTAATTTTATCCCTAGTTCAAAGCTTTCATTGATTAAAATGGTTTGAAGAAAAGGCAAAAAGGTATAATTAATTATTAATAAATAACAATAGGTTATAATTTTTTCATATCCTTCACCAGTTAATGTGAAAACAATATATTTTAATTATTTTTTATTTTACAAGTTAATGATTTCAAAAATAAAATACCAATAACATTCTTTATTGTTATATATTATGTATACTTCCGTATCTAATTTTTTGTTCAAAACGACACATACAAACAAATTAATACGTTCCTAATTATTAGTAAATAAGTTGGCTAAAAACTTTATCAAAAGATTCATTTAATTTTGAAGAGTTTATGATTTCCCAAACATATTTGAATCATATTTGTTTTTTTATAATATTGGTAATTCTTTTATGTATTTAAATTTTCGTTCGAATCAACACACTAGCATAGTACATAACCATATATATTTTTGTAAATAAATTTATTGCTTCTTAATTTTTTTTGAAAAATACATATTTCAATTTCGATTTTGATTTACAAACAAAATAGTACTAGTTATATTTATTTATTAAATCATATGATGTGTTTTACTTATTCAAAACTTTTATTTAAATCAATACCCAAAAATACATTAATATGTGCAATATTTTCATAAATTTGCTGTCCAAAAAATTTATTGAGAGAATATTTTTAATTTACGAGTTTGTGATTATCCAAACAAATTACTAATTATGTGTTTTTACATGGTGAAGATTTTTATTAGAACATATAGAAGTTATCAAATTAATGCATGCACACACACACATACACTTTAAATAAGTTGATAAAAATTTATTAGAAATTAAAAGGGTGTCAAATGAAAATTATCAAAAACCTCAGGGGTGGTTTTTGAAACAACCCTTTCGTAAGATGGCTAAGGTATATGGGGTATAAATGCTATTTCATGCATTTTAGTACCATAAAGGACCTATTGGCAAGATAGGGGAGGTAAGTGATATTTTGAATTAAAAATTTAGAGGTACTAAGTGATATTCGCAAAATCTCAAGGAATGTTTATGAAATTATCCCTAAATTCTAGTATGCTGTAGTAGTCTCTGTTCATTAAAAAAAATAGAATCTATTCATGCTTTTTGGAATCTATTCATGCTTCTGAAAATGAAAGAAGTAGGAAGATTTAGTTATGGTTTTAGTTTTTATGACATATCAAATTATAATGTCTCCAAAGCCTAGTTATGCCTTTTATACATATGAACTAAACTAAGAAACCAGTGACACTAGTACCCATTATTGTATCTCTGAAATAATCAAGTCAAATTAAATTATTTTGGCCATTGTGCCCAAACTAAATTAATTGGTCTTGATGTCCTCTCAATTATTTAAGGTACTAAATTAAATTAATTACTCTTAGTGTCCCTAAATTGATTCTAGTGCTTTATTTGCCCCTCAAATTATTTAAAACACTAAATTAAATCAATTGGCCTTAGTGCCCTAAATTGATCCTAATGCCTTTATTTTGTCTCTTGAGAAATAATTTAACAATTAAATGGCTTAAGTGACCACATATTTTCTTTGCTCTTTAAAATTATTTTAGGGTGACAGAACAAATCAATTGGCTTTAGAACCCAAAATTACCTTTTAAGGTAATCAAATTTGGCCTTCATGCCCTAGATTTGCCTTTCAAGGCACCAAATTTAATTAATCGATTTTAGTGCCTCAAATTACCTTTTAAGTCAATAAATAAAATTAATTGGCTTTAATGCCAAAATTGCCTTCTATGGTAATAAATTGACCTTCGTGTTTAAAATTGCATTTTAAGGCATTATATTAAATTAATTAGTTTTAGTGCTAAAAATTATCGTTTAAGGCATCAAATCAAATTAAGTGGCCTTAGTGTCCAAAATTACCTTTTAAGGTAATAAATCAAATTAATTTTTTTTTTTACTTTCATGCCCACATTGTCATTTATGGTAACTAATAATAAAGATATGAATTGGACAAGTCTTTGAACTCTTTCTAATTATTTTGCTTTTAATGGCCAAATCTCAATTAAATGTCAATTGTCTCAAAAGGACCAAAAGAATTGATATTTAAAAATAGTAGTTCGCTTAGAACTACATGTGGAGAATTTAAATCCAAATATGTAAGAAACTCCTAAAAAAGTTTCAGCCACAAGAACTATGAAAATATATTATTTTGTGGAATTTTGCTCTCAACTAAAATTTCTCTAAATAAAAAATGGGTCAAATCCCGTCAAAAGTTGGGTTAAAATTAATTTATTTTCCCAGTAAACTAAAAAAAAAAAATCCCAAAAGCAAGTGAATTTTTATTCACACAAACTACTTGAGGTTTGATATTGATAACAGGTGCATAGACAACATGAGTAATTTACTTAGGTACAAGTCCTAAAATAAATATTTTATACTCCCCCCATTCTCATTTGTTTAATTGAATGTCCGATTACTTAATTTACAATTAGAATCAAAAGGTATTTCTCTTAAATTAGGGAATGTAATTGAGAGATTTAATATCCTGAATAAGTGCGATTCACACAAACAAAAGCTCGTGCGAGCAAATTACACGAGTGAGATCATGTGGGGAGAGAATTTAATTCACAAAATGTTAAAATTTTTACCCATAATTTCATATTTTGGTTTTGGATTGAATATATGAAACTGGGTTTAATTATGGTTGTGGTTTTGGACATGGATTTGAATTTAATTTGGGTTTCTAAATTGGTTTTAGGATAGTTGTGGTGATGGTTTCACGGATGTGACAGAGTAGAGTTTTGGGGAGGTTCATTTAGTATTTAAGAATTGATGAATTGATAATTTTATCCTTTAAAATTATAAGGCATGGTGCACGTATGAGTACTTTGGACAAAAATACGGTCGGAATTGTCTCTAATAACTAAAATGAAATTTTAGAAGGATTCAAATACATCATTTTAAATATAAGTGATTAAAACGTTCAAAGATGAAATATGAGGATAAAGTGGTTTTCCCTATTTCGTATACAATGTTAACCGAAGGATGAAAAAAGGCGGGACTAATTGTTGTTGGATATGAGTGGTATTCGGAATTAGCTATCTCAAGGGTAATCTAATACTTTATTAGTTGCTGAATTATGATACTTCTCAGATCAAATCACGAAATCCATTATATTAGGTGTGAGCAGTTAATCGATTTTACAACTGATCCCGAATTAAATTCGATTAATAAATGAGGTTAATTTTAGTTAGTTTTGGTTGTGGTCAGAAATAGGTTAATCAAATTTATTAATGCAGTAGAGATGTTTAAATGGAATAGTTGTTGTCAGAAGTTCTTCGTCTACCAGGTTTACTATTTCTGATAATAGGTGTCCTAGGTGTGGTGAGGCTGAGGAATCCATGGAGCATTTATTTTTGGAGTGTTTTGTTTCTCAATTGACTTGAAAATTATCACATGTCCATTCGTATAATTTGGAGCATCTGCTGATTGTTTCTGGAATTGGTGCAGTTTGTGTGATCTTTCAACTAATCCTGATCTNTTCATTCAACAAATATCCTTTACTTCAGTTTTGTTGTGGCACTTATGGAAGGCTCATAATTTGTGGTTTTTTGATCATGCTTGGCTAACTGAAGTGGATATAGTGAGAAGAGCTCATTCTTATTGGATGGAGTTTCAAGAACAGGCAATTCGTTCCTCTTCCTCTTCGAGTTCTGATCAGTCTTAAGTGCTATGTTATTATTAAATTAATACGGATGCAACAGTTTATTTGATGAGCACTAAATTTAGTATTACAATTGTGGCAAAGAATTTTTCAAGAGTATTGCTTGGAACTTGGTCTAAGAAAATTAAAAATTTTTTTTTTTGAATGGTAAAGTACTGGAAGCTGAGATTGTTTACAACCCATTGCAACAGGCTATTAAAGAATTATTTTCAGCGATTGAAATCCAATCTGAGTGCCTATCTATAATCTCAGTGCTTCAAAATGGAAGATATGATGATGTGGATGTAGGTGTTATTTTAGCATATTAATTTCACTCGCTAAGTATGTCTTTCACTCATTATTCTTTTAGTTTTACTAACATTGTTGACAATAAAGTGTGTCATAGAACGGTTTCCTTTGCTTTACACATTTGTAATTACATTGAATGGAAGGTCTCGTTCCCCTTTGGCTTCTTCATGAAACTCAAGATAAGGTAAGTCATTTGACTAGTAATAATTAATCAATATATTTTATCGTTTGTTAAAATACATTTAATAAATTTGAAAATAATAAAAATGTTTTTATTATTTCATCCAAACAAATAACCAAATTTAATAATTGAAAAATACCTTATTCATATATTTAATATATAAATAATATGTTACTATATGTTAGTGTGTTGATACATTATATTTATTAGTGTAACAAAACTTGAATAGATGCAATTTTACATTGTACAAATTAAGTAGCTTTAAATACAAGTTATAGTTTAAATACTTAAATGCAATTGATGCCTTTTTTAAGGGCACCTAATTATATCATTTATAAAAATATCTAAACCTTACTATATCTTGTAACTAGGCAGAATCCCGCAAGTATATACCAATTCAATAACTTAAGTAATTTAAGATCTATTGGGATCTTACTCACATCTAGATGGTTGGCGAGGATCGATTATTTGGTTGAATTATTAGCTGAAGTGATTTATTTTAAGCAATTTAACTAAAACTAAAATTTAAATGACCAAGAATGCAACTTAAAATCTAACTAATGCATTGAAATAAACATTAACATTAAGAAAGAATTTTAAAGAAAGTAATTAAATAAGGCATGTTAAAGAGGAAATTTTTCAGAAAGTATTTAAAGAAAACAAGAAAAATAAAAAGCACTTTTAGGAAGCAACTAACTAATCTAAACTACTAATTATCACTAAAAAAGCTTTTTTTAGAAAAAGTTCATAAACTAATTTAACAATTACACTAAAAATTCAAGTAAAGAAAGTAATTAAATGGAAAGTCGATATGCTAATCGATTCTAGATGTTTGAGAGAAACCTCAATTTATTCTAAATATTAAATATAAGAGGTATTCAAGAAACTATGTAAAAAGGGAGCATTCAAGAAAGTATGTAAATTTACTACCTACAAATTACTACTAAGAGAGCATATTAAAATAGAGAAACATTTTGATCTACTACTTAATTTAAGAAAGCACAATTAAATTAAATTATATTTGAGACAAAGTGTAAATGAGATTAGTTCTATATTTATAGAGATCTTACACTAAGGGTTTTTAATCTATAACAAGGAGCTTTGAAATTATACTAAACTATACCTAATTTAAGGAAATCCTAGAAAGGAAAATGAAGAACTAAAATAGCTTATTTCTACTCTACTTCTACACTACTTAACCTCCAAAGAGGTTTAAAAGAGATATTTATAGTGCTTGACTTGGGGAAGAAAGCTTCAGCCACAATTTGTCACGGAATGGACGAATTGGCCTCTAAAAGATATTGACCCCCGGTCAATGAACACGATCAAAATTCAAGCAATATTGACCCCGGTCAACAAGCGCAGTCAAAGTTCCAGTAGACAATTTTTCTATATTGATCTGGTAAATAATTTTCCTTCTTCAAATTTTGACCTCATTCAATGATGATTAACGGTTTGAATTGATCCACTTCTTGTCTGATTGTCATACCGTTTTCTCCTATTGAACCCCACAAATAAATACACTCTATTAATTATATAAAAACACAAAAAATAACATTAAAAATATTAAATTAATTCAACTACTATGCTTTAGAACATAAACACAAAAACTAGCAAAACAACGCTTAAACCTTAAAAATATTTGAAACTAAGGAAGAAATACTTAAATTTTGGGTACATATAACTCTTGTTTCCTAGAGTTATCACACCCCTAAACTTAGACTTTTGCTGATCCTGAAAAAAATAAAGAACAACAATTACGACTAATACAAAACACATAATACTACCAGGAAATTGAAATTTAAATACTGAACTCTATTGCACTAGTTAAAAGCGAAAATTGGGTTTTAACATAGTAAAATCAACATTTTCATTCACCCCTATATAACTTTATAAAAGTATATACTAGTTTTGATCACAAAAATTACTTTGACTAACGAAAAGTTAATTAAATGCTAATTCAAACGTATGTTGATCTAAAACAAACAAGTCAAGTTTTCTAAAAATTGTCCAAACTATAGAAAGATCATTAGGACTTATTTTGAAAAGCACAAATTAATGTGAATGAACACACAAGGATATTTATTAGTACAGCAAGGTTTAGCAAGGAATATTAATGGAAAAAATGCCTCACCCCCAACTCTCTAATATCTATTAGCCCATATTAAGGATTATTTAGAACTTTTAAAAGTTTGTAATGTAGGCTCAGGTAATAAGGTAGGATATATTTGGATAAGAGTGAATTAAATCACCTTGTCAATCCAATACAACTCTTGGACAACTCCTCCAAACATATAAGTCCCAAAACTAACTTTACTTAACTAATTTACACTTTGAAGTACAAAAAGTATTATTTTACATTAGATTCATTTTTGAAGGCAAAATAAACCTTCTTTATTCAATAAAGACATTACACTTGCAATTTTTTTTTCTTCTCTTTTTTTTTTTTGTTTTTTGTTTTTTTGGCAAAAATAACAATAACAAATAGATAAGGGAAATGTAAACAACATTGAACTGTAGACTTCATTCCCCTACAAATACACAAAAATCTCTTTCAACCCAGTATATAAACTCTAGCTATTATAATGGAGAACTAGGATATATCCATAATGACAAAGGTGATGGGATAAAGGGAGAATAAATAAATAAAGTGGAGTTGCTCAATTATGTAGCTAACAAAGAAATTAGACTATAAGACTCAATAGGGACACTAAGGATAATATCAATGTAAGGTCGGCTTTTTTGCTCAAACGGTCCAAAAAAATACCTAGATCATCTCCAAAATCTGGTTAACTTAGCTCAAATAGAAGATTTACACTACCCCAATCAATGTACTAAACCAAATTTCAACAAAGCCCACATAATAACTCCAAATGCAAGTTAATTCAACATGATCAAATCCGATGGCCTAAGTCATATCTTTCTACAATCAAAATCAGTTCTCAAAAATCTTGAAATATTTAACCATATCAACCATCAATTGAACTTGGCATTGGAAAAACTCTGTGGAAAAGTAAAGTTTGAGGTTAAAACTAGTTAAAAAAAACCATTTTATGGAGTAGTTGAAAACATTGTTGAGTTTCAAGGGTTAAATCTTATTTTTACATGAAATCTAACCTATGTTCAACATCTAATTTTAACTTTTACAAACAATTTTGACAAAACGATTCCCCCACAAATAAGACAATAGACACCACCACTCTTATACATATTATTTTAGTGATGGGTACAACTACTTCCTACCACTCACTCATATCACAAGAAATAAAAATTACTACTATTCTAGATTAAAAACACATAACTAGCTAAACATAAAATTAGACAATGACTTTGAACTTACACTTGGAAAATCAAAATATTCAATTTGAAGATGGACAACATTTAATCAAATGAATATGAATGCATACTTAATTAAGCGTAAGTTGAACTTAGAGTACGAATTTTACCTTGGTTATGGAATTCATCAACAATGAGCACAATACCAAACGTCGTTAAGCAAAGAGTAATTCTAAGCAAATCATATTAACGAAACTTCAATTGAACACATGAGTCTGGAGGTTTCCTATTCTTTTCTAAACTAACAAAGCTAAACTAAGAAGGGGTCATTAGGACTTCATAGGGTCCAAACAAATTAAGTAAGAAAAGCACAAATAAGGTTAACGTGGTTTAACACAACAAATGGGTAATGTATATGCCCAATTTCAACCCCAAACTTAAGTTCATACATAATTAGCTTTAAAAAGTGATTCAATAACGAAAACTACTCTCAATTCTATGTCAAGTATTCATATCATTTGCTCAAAAATTAACTTAAAACATAGCAAGTCTAGTGTCTCAATAATTAGACTTTCCATAATCCTAGTAAACCAAGTTTAAATTCATAAAAAAATTATCACAACAATTACAAGAATACTATATTGCCATCAATCATTATCACAAACAATCAAATTTGACCAAGAATATTCAAAAATCATTTAGCAATGATAACATGTAACTAAATTAATCACAAGACTACAAACCTTTATTACCTACCGGGCCACTTAAAATAAAGTAAGTAAATTAAAGAAATCATAATAAATAGAAAGAGAAAGAAATACTCCTTCAACATTAACGAGGCTTCCCAAGGATATTGTAATCCGTTGTAAATTTTCACCATTGTTAACCTTCTTCAAAGTCTCCAAGGATTTGAAGAAGGCATAAGTGGATTGTATCTTCTCGGACCCCTCCAGGGAATATTCTTTATTTTCTTCTCCTTCTCCTCAAGCCGCATCTTTGTCCACGAACACTCCAAATAGCACTTCCTTAGTTGTACTCTAGACAAACTCACACCCATATGCATAAGGGTCAACTGACTCGGTTGTTGTGACTTCAATTTTAAGAGGCTCTTTGAAACTGGTTTCTTGCAAGACTTTTTAATTTGTTCTTCTTGAACCGATACTTCACCCATTGGTAGGAGTTTTGGAATCCGTTGTTTTTCACCATTAACCATTCCTTGAACTTAGCAACTTGGTCTTGTAACCTTTTACTGGATGTGTGTTGATTTTCAAAGAATCTTTCCTCAAAGTTCAACTTTGTTCGAAGTTGGGCTATTTCTAGTTCTCATTGGCATTTTCTTCTTGAATATTTGGTAATTTATTCTCGAAGTTCTTGAAGTTGCATCCACATGTCCATTGATCTTTCTCTTCATATTAAGGATTGGTAGATTGATAAATTAGGTTTCCATTGGTTCATTGAAAGGCTCTGTAGGTGAAGGGAAAGAATAGGGATTTTCAAATGTAATTCTCATAAGGATACGGATGGCTAGACCATCCCTTTTGATAATCTAAGGGGTAAGGAGAGTAACCTTATTAATAATCATGCACATTCGGCATGCCTCCATTATCATAATAATGATAATTTTCTTAGTATGCATCATATTGATTAGATCCACTTTGATCCTTGTATGATCTTGAAGCAACAAACAAAATAAATATTGTTCGTACTATGGATAGAGATCAATCAATACAAAAACAAGAATAAAAAAATCCACACAAATCCTTTAACCTCTATCCTTACGCTCGCAAGTATACAGGGTGAATACTAATATTGGATGAGTGAGTATCGTTCCCGCGAGGATTGCTTGTTGACAAATACCAAGATTTAAAGGCCATTGTGTAGTTAGACGAGTCAATGACTTGAGGTAATTCAACCTAGACAAACTCAATCAAACAAGTAGACTTAGAACTATTTTAACTACTAAGAACAAGGAAATTAAGTAAGTAATTATACTCTAATTAATAAATAACTGATTAAAGGACTAACTAATATATTCTAATGAAAACAAGAAAATTACTTTTAAATCAACTAAATTAACTAAAGTAAGACAAGAATAAAAAGCAATTTAATTCTATATTGACTAACGAAAGCAATGAAAACTTGAAAATAGTAGCTTAGTACATAATTTCTATTTATTTCTACTAAATTAAAACTAATGAAATGTGCAAAACAAACTAAGTTTAAGGTAATGTTTTTTTGGATTTTTTTTATTTTAATAAAAGAAACCAAGAAAATTACTTGAAATTAAAACAAGGAAATGAAATTCTAAACTAGAAATCACTAAATTATCAAGAACCGTAAGAAAGATTGGAATGGAAGTAACTAGATTTTCAAGAAATTTAACTAGAAAGAAAGTAAAAAATATATCTACTTATAGCTAATGATTAACCCACTAAGATTATCTAACCAAAATTAAAATTTGCAAAGATTTTAAAGGAAGATCTAAGAGAAATTAAAAGAGAATTTTGATTAAAAAGTACCCTGAGTTCTAAGCTAAAACAACAGCTAGACTAATCTAGAAACTAACTACACTCCTACTATGTGTACTTTCTTGTCCTACAAAAGAGTATTTGGAGAGTTATCAATCAAAATTACAAGATTGCCCTATACATTGTGCAAACGCCAAGACTACTTTGAGTTGAAAATTGAACTTCAAACTTCTACCTCGATGTTGCGACATCAACTATTTGATATCACAACATCGAGCTCTTTTCAGCTCATATCTTCAATCTTCATTAAACTACACTTTGCTCCTTGGCTACTTATAATCTAGACTTTCATCTCCTAAATTCTTCTTCTACAAAACAATTAGCAAAATAGGTTATTCTAATTAAGCCCAAAATTAACCAAAGTTCATACTAATAATTAAATACTTAAAAGTAAAGCTAATGCAAAATCAAAATAAACACAATTAAATCAAAACACTCAATTAAACTCTAAAAATACGAGTTAAACTACTCAAAAGTTATAGTTTAAAGATAAAAAAACTCTAATTTTTTAGAGTTATCACATACCCAAACTTAGCGTTTTGCTAGTTTCAAACAAAACAAGAAATAAAAAAAAGGACTTTACTAAATAATCGAACAAAGACACCACCAAAGTTGACACACAAAAAGATGAACACTGGTTATACAAATGAATAATAAGATCTCTCAAGCAACCTCGATTGATATATGACCATTGGACTATTTCAACTAGTCACTCCAAGTTTTTCAAGTTCTTAAAATCACAAGTTCAAATGCAACCCAGTAATTCAAATTGCTAACCATTAACCATTCTCAAAAAGGTTCTCAAAAAATAAGTTCCATTCATTCAAAACATAATTTTGTTTCAAATCACAAGTATTACAAAGTTGTTAAACCATCCCATCAAGGTTGTATGGAAATAGAAGTTCACTAAGAATCTACCTACATTCACATGTCACACAATTTGGGAACATTAATCTATCAAGGAATGAGTAGTATGATATCAATGATAAGTATTACAAACATTCTCCCTCGACTTATTGGTATTCTAAAATATAAACCTAATGGCTTAATTTGGAAAAACAACATGAGTACATGCCAGAATCCTATATCCCCTTATTTCTAAATGCAGAATTTTTTTCCGCACAACTCTAAACTAAGGAAAAGGGATGATTTAAAGCGTACCTACAATTAATATCTAATACCAATCATTCACAAATTAGAATAACATTCCTTATGCAAACACACAAAATGTCCTAAATTTCTTCTATTCCATTTAAACCAATTTTTCCAAAAGACAAATCGACCAACAAAGTAATATTTATGATTTGTTCAAAAATAATATTTCAAATCAGTTTCACCCAAAATATTAGTTCATCTTTTTGGAAATGGTAATACCAAGTTTTTGATGTTCTTGAATAGCAAAAGAACCACCTACACACACTTAAGTTCATGGAATGTTCAATTCAAATAGTTCAATCATATGATATTGCAAGTCAAGTATCATTATCAAGTACCAAATTAATCAAATTCCCATCCAAGTCCCATCAAACACAAACATGCAAACATAAATGACCATTCCCGACACAAGTAACGAACACCCCCAAACTTGATACTTTTATTCACTTGATGAGTAAAACTCAACCATCCACTCACCCAAAAGTTAACAAACAAAAACCAACATACGATTAAACTCAAAGCTATAATAACAAAATCTAAAGGGAAATCTAATCAAAAGAAGTCACTAAGAGCAAAATTAAGGTAAAAATCTAGTAGACATCCATGTATGTTCACAAAAGTCAATCCAATGAGTTAAGCATCAAAAATAAAATACTTGGCATTAGCCTATGGCCCTTAACCACTATCACTACTCAATCAAGTAAACCACTTGTCTTTACAAAAACTCAAAAACCAAGCATTCATCATTAAAGTTAAAAGGGATCAAATCCAATTCAAGCATTAGTTATAAGCCACTTGCATCAGTTTAAGGCCTTTAACCAATCTATTCACAAGAAAGCTTTCAAAACCAAAATGTCCAAAAGGATAAAGCAATATAATAAAGTACTAAAGTAACTAAAGAAATGAAAATAAAAATAGTAATCAAATCCTTCAATGTGCATAAATTAAAGCAAGATATAAGGAATTAGCTAATCTTCTCCATGACACTCAAATCATCACTCTTCATCTTCCACTACATCGCTGTGTCGCTCTATCTCTTCTTCTCTATCCACAACACCACTAAGTTGGCTCTCCTCAAAATCTTCTTCTTGGGCTCCACCAATGTCACCTACTTGTTGTGATTCCCCTTGATCCGATGGTCCCTCGAGTGGGGTGTAGTAGGCATGACCGTGCGGTGGACCGTAATGCCAAGCTAGGGTGACCTTGGTTAAGTCTGTTGGTCCAAAAGAACCCTAAGAGAGGAGGGGAGGGGTGAATTAGGTTTCTAAAATAAATTACTTTGCAAAATATGCACTTGTAAAATCTTTTGTACTAACAAGTACTTTGATAGAGATAAAATCACTTAAGCTTATGAAGTATAGAAAGGGTAAAGAAAGAGATTAGACAAACAACATTTTCCAAGATACCATGCCTGAGAGTGTTAATCCACTAGAATGCTCCTCAAATTTGGTGAGCCAATAATCTCAAATGTACACAAAGTAGGACAGTCCTTGCTCACACTAATTATTCTCTTTAGTTGAGTCAAAGATTTTACTCTCAACCTCACTTTTGTACAAGATTATCACTTCACTCAATATTTTAAATAGCAGTTCCTAAAGTACACACTCATACAATATTGCTCAATAGCTAATTTGCACTCAAATTGCTTTTCTTCTTGCTTGTATTCAATATGTAAGATATTTTTACATTCTAATCAGAGTTGGTATTATAGGTTAAATAAATTGGGATGTAACTACCCCTAAACGACTCAATAATAAATGCTCAAAAAATTAGCCGTTATAGGTTTCAGACGTCCAATGTTATTGTTGTGCATCCGACACATCGTCCAAACTTAAATATAACGAGTAATGGATGCCGTTCGGACGGCCGAGCTTGCGTCCATTTCATCGTCTGAACCAGGTGTGTTTGAAAGGTTCACATATCGGATGGTGTATTGTGCCTGAAAGGTTTAATGCCTATCAGGGAATTGTTTCTTTCGGACAGTCAGCTTCGTCCAATATAAGCTTCTTCCCGGATAGTTGGATGCATCCTTTGCAAGTGCTTAAAATTCTTGATTCTGCCTTACTTTTTTGAATGGAGAAATACGTTTGAGGAACATTCCTTTGGATGCGCCTATTTGTCCATTGTAGATGCTCAAAAAACTTGCTCTCTGTCTGATCGTTCGGACAGTGAATTGCGACCGTGGTAATCTTGATCGAACGAGCTTGTGCGTCTGAGAGATGCAGTGCTGTTTGGACGGTGTACTTCATCCGAAAGCTTTGTTTCTAGCAAATATAATAGCAGACCTGCACAGTTTAGGTTAAGAGGTAAAATGCATTTGTCATCATCAAAATAAGGTTTGCGGATCATCATCTCCCCCTTTTGATGATGACAAATTATGAATCAAAAACATAATCAATATCCATCATTTAAAAATAGATGCTCCTACTCCCCCTTTGACATATCAAAATGAATAAAACTCCCCCTTAGAGGGTGCTCTCCCTTACTTAAGCAATGAAGTAAAACAAGAATAATGTTACCATATAGCAAACCAAACTAAGTAGAGTAGGCAATAAATACATTTAGAACAGTCAATCGCAATAAAGTTAAACAAATCCAATCTAAGCTAAACAAATTAAAATAGGCAATCTAAGTAGAGTCATGCAACTTTTTGGATCGTTTCTCAAATTTGCCTTTCTTGGTCGGTGCATCATCCTCGGTAGCTTCGTTGACCACTTAAGTCTTTAGGATCATGGCGTTGCATGATATAGTTGAAAGTGTCATCAACGTCTTCATCAACATCATCAGCACCAGTAGCAGTAGATTTGTCAAGATTGATGATGCCAGTAGGGTCCTCGCGATCGTCTTCCATAGGAATGGAATGATCATCATTATTGGTGCCACCGTCATCATTTTCAGAGGAAAACTCAAGAGTGTGTTGGGACTGGATATTGGCAAACTGGACTTGAGTTGAAGCAGACATTCCTAAGCTAAGTGCCTCTTGAAGAATTGTTTGTCGAGTTTCAAGTCTTTTTAGTTTTCGATTGGTGTAGACGCGAAAAAGAGCTCATTTGGTCGCTCAAAGAAGTAAGAAGGCTACATATACGAGAGAGGGAAGGTTCTGAAGAAAAAGTGTAGGGATCATGAGATGGTGGAGGTGTTTGAGGAGACGGGGAATGAGGAAGTGCAAATCCGAAGGTAGAAGCTTGAGATTTAGATTTCTCAATTTCATAAGCCTTTTGTTATACCATTGCTCATTAGCCTGTCTCAAACTTACACGTCAATGAAGCTTCCTTAAAGTAAGGAGGATTTTTTTTTTTGCCAGTGAAGGGAATGTCACAATGATCGAAAATTTGCCGAAAGGTATGTTTCGGCGAGTATCAGTTAAGAAGAGCTCCCACAGAGAGAAAAAAAGCTAACTAAAATCAAGTTGAATGCCTTTAAAAATATAGTAAAATAAATAGAGCTGCATTTTACCGGGCTCAGTACGATGCCCATCAGTCGGTAACAGTAAATTAGTGACCAAAGTGTATAAAATGTTGAGTTCAGGAGTAAGCAGAGACTTGGTTTTGGCTTCCGAAACCTGATTAAAACTGACATTAAAAATCCTTTTGACATCGTCGATGTCAAAACGAGTATCAAAAGCAGGCCATTTATCCAATGAGAAGAAATAGGAAAAATCGTTAGGCGAGGGAACTTCACATTCAAAAACAGAGTTAATGACATTAGAGGAAATCTCAAGATTTTTGTTGTTCACACGAGATACTAACGTACGAATAGTGGGACTTTTCCTAAGATTAGCAGTAAATTGGAGTAGCATATCATGATAGACTGGCAAATCTAAGTGAACCAAATGACCCCAATTTTGTTTTTCAAAGCAAGATTTCACAATAGGTAAGTTAAATTCATCAAAAAAAACCTTCAGAAATAGGTCTCTGAACAATAATGGATTTGCTAAGAAGAGAGGTGTACTGGTCAGATGCCTTGGCATCAATGAATTTGGGTAGACAGGATCGGTAGTGATTTGAGGATTTGTGGATGATTGTCCCTGCACAGGAGTCTTGCCCTTTGCAACACTCATTTTCATCCTCAGGTAGCCGTAGAAGATCTGCAGCATTATCATACCATTATAAATTTGAAGAAGAAGAAGAAAAGGGAAAAGGGTGTTTGAGTAGATTTGTGGGAAATTGCAAGAATGAGAAGTGAAATTGGTGAAATAGGATTCAATTGGGGTAAGTGAGAAGATGGGAAAGGAAAATTCTGAAGCAATTTTAGAGACGAAAGAAGAGAGTGAGAGAATTTTGTGGAAACTCTTCGGTGCCAGAGAAAGAATTCGGTGGAGGGGGTGTCCGAAATGAGGAAAATGAAGAGATTTAAACAAGTAAAATAATCATTCGGACGTTTGAACGATTCGTATATGTCCGATCGAAGATGAATGGACGGCCGAAACCCTATGTTGTGCGTCCGAAGCAATGTCGAACAGTGATACGCGTCCGTTAGAAATTCCAGAGAGTTAAAGGAATGAGAAGGATAGTTTGGACGATTATAAGCGTCCGAGACAAAAGAGAGGATTTTGGACGTTTCAGGTATGTCCGATAGAGCAGATAGTTCGGACGATTGTATGTGTCCGAACGCAGAATTCAAACAGATTTGAAATAATGATGCCCAAATGAGTTTTGAGAAATTCAAAGCGATCTAAAGCCAATGGTTTAGTAAAAATATCAGCAAGTTGATCTTTTGAACACACAAATTCATCACAAATTTTCTTTTTGCACACAAGATCTCTAATAAAGTGGTGGTTGTCATCAATGTGTTTTGTTCTTGAATGCATGACAGGATTTTTTGTAAGATTAATTGCACTAGTGTTATCACATGTTATAGGCACACAATCAAAGATGACACCAAAGTCTTTTAATGTACGTTTCATCCACTGAAGTTGAGCACAACAGTTTCCAACATCAATATATTCGGCTTCTGCCGTAGAAAGTGAACTAGAATTTTGCTTTTTGCTAAACCAGGACACTAGACAGTTACCCAAGAAGTGACACATACCACTAATAATTTTTCTATCAATTTTACAACCAGGAATAAAGTCAGTATCAGAATAACTAATTAAATCAAAAGTGGAGAATTTTGGATACCAAAGACCAAAATCCATTGTACCTTTTAAGTATCTGAAAATTCTTTTTACTGCAATCAAGTGTGATTCTTTAGGAAAAGATTGAAATCTAGCACACAAACAAATAGCAAACATAATATCTTGTTTGCTAGCTGTTAAGTAAAGTAGGCTTCCGATCATACCTCTATAGTGTTTTCATCAACACCATTGCCTTTTTCGTGTTTGTCAAGTGTGGTTGAGATATACATTGGTGTCCTAACCTGTTTGCAATATTCTATTCCAAATCACTTGAGTAGCTCATTTGTGTACTTGATTTGTGTAATGAACGTTCCTTCCTTCGTTTGGTGAACTTGGAGTCCAAGGTAGAATTGTAATTCTCCCATCATATTCATTTCAAATTCTTTTTGCATCAAGCACGAGAATTCCTTGCACAAGCTTTCATTAGTTGCTCCAAAAATAATATCTTCAACATAAATGACTTGAACAATTAACAAACCATTAGAATTAATTTTGGTAAAGAGAGTGGTGTCAACAACACCTCTTTTAAAGCCATTCTCAATCAAAAAACCACTTAGCCTTTCATACCAAGCCCTGGGGCGCTTGTTTCAAACCATACAAAACTTTAGAAAGTTTGAAAACATGATTTGAAAATTTTTGTTTTCAAAACTAGGGGGTTGTTCTTATAAAAATTTCTTGATAAAAAAAGCCATTTAAAAATGCACTTTTGATTATTTGGAAACCTTTGAAATTGTTGAAGCATGCATATGCAAGAAACATGCGAATGGATTCTAAACAAGCAACGGGTGCAAAGGTTTCGTCAAAATCAATGGCTTCTTCTTGAGCATAACCCTTTGCAACAAGTCTAGCTTTGTTCCTAATGATTTCACCTTTATTATTTAATTTGTTTCTAAAAACCCATTTTGTTCTGATTACGAGATGAATTGATGGTTTTTCAACTAAGGTCCATACATTATTTTTCTCAAATTGGTTAAGTTCATCTTGCATAGCAAAGACCCAAGATTTCGTCATTCAATTCATCATCCACATGTTTAGGTTCAATATGAGAAAGCAGTGCACAATTACTATTCAAGAGTTTATGAGATCGAGTTTTTACCCCATCAGATGGATCACCTATGATCAAATCTTGAGGGTGACTAGAGACAGATCTCCATGCTCTTGGAAGATCTTTTGGAGTGTCTTCGTTCTTTTCTACTTCTTCATCCAAGTGATGGGTGTTGTCCTCATTGTTTGACGTGATCTCTTGATGTTCTTCATGAATAGTGAGCTTTTCAAGATCTTTTTGAATACCTACATCTTCATCTTCACACATTCTTTGAAATAACAACATTAGTTTCATCGAATGTAACATGCACAACTTTTTCAATCAAAAGTGTTCTTCTATTGTATACTCGGTATGCTTTCTTGTCACTAGAATATTCTTGAAAAATTCCTTCATCCGATTTTTTGTCAAAATTTTCAAGATTGCATTCTTTGATTTTTAAAATAAAACATTTACAACCAAAAACTTTGAAATAGCTCACAACGGGTTTTTTTTTTAACAAAACAAGAGTTCATAAGGTGTTTTATTTAAAATAGGCCTCAACAGAATTCGATTCATAACATAACACGCCGTGTTAATGGCTTCGACCCAAAAATATTTTAGTAAATCACATTCACTAATCATAGTTCTAGCGACTTCTTGAAGTGTTCTATTTTTTATTTCAACAACACCATTTTGTTGGGGCACTCTAACAATCCAAAATTCATGTGAAATACCGTTGTGATCACAAAATTTTGAAAAAACCTCCTAATTTAAATTCGACTCCATTATACTTCTCAAACGGATCATTTTCAAATTCAACAAATTTTAAATTTTGGAAAACAATTTTACGAAATTTTCAAAAACTTTATTTTTGTGCTAAGAAATAGTACCCAAGTATACCTAGACCTATGTCATAAAAAACACAAACGAATATTTATTACCTTCGTGACTACAGCATGTTGAGTTGGACGAAACAAATCCAGATGCAAAAATTCCAAGGGTTTAGAAGTAGACACACAATTCTTTGGTTTAAAAGACACTTTGACTCGTTTACCAAATTGGCATGCATCACAAATTTTGTTTTTCAAAAAATTTATTTTTGGCAAGCCTCTTACCAATTCCTTCTTGGCAAGTTTTTCAATTAAATCCATATTGAAATGACAAAGACTTCTATGCCAAAGCCAAGGATCATCTATAGAAGCAGTTAGACATTTTACATTGCTACTACCAATATTGTCAAGATAAATCACATAAACATCATTGTGTCTAGTACCTTTAAATAAAACAACACAATTTTTATCAAGAATTAGACATTCATGTTCGATAAATAACACATATAGATTTTTATCACATACTTGACTCACACTTAGTAGATTGTAATTCAAATTATCAATAAGAAGCACATTTTTAATCAAGGTCTCACCATTTTTACCTGCATCACCAAGGCCAATTGATGTTTGCTGTCATGTTATTCCCAAAATTCACCTTTCCACTACTTTTGGATATGAGTTTGGTGAAGAGAGATGCATCACCCGTCATATGTTTTGATCACCCGCTATCTACTGAACCATTGGTATCCTTGGTGATATTCATTTCCTACACAAGAAATTAAGTGATAACTTTTGGTACCCATATTTTTTTGGGTCCATAAGAGTTAGTAAAATGATTACAAATCCATATGGTATTCATACCAAGTTTTTCATTTCTCTTGACATAGCAGTTATTTTTCACATATCCATATTGTTGACAGTAATTGCAAATAACAATTTTATTTCTATATAAAGAAGATTTTGATTTTATAAAGCATAAACTTCTAAAGGTGACAAAGTTCTTGTTGATCAATATATTTCTATTCTTTTTCAAATCAACAATATTTTCCCTTTTTTTATGCAAGAGAATATTCAAGTCATCCAATCTTTTCTTCAAGGTGTTCTTCCTTGATCATTGTTTTCACATGCATTTTTTTCTTCAAATCACTGTTTTCTTGAGATAACCTATTATTTTCATTCACAAGTTTAGAGTTAGCATTCAATAAAGCATTTGATTTCTTTACTAATTCCTTATTTCTAGCATATGATTCTTTTAAGCTATTATGCAATTTTAAAATGAAAGCTTCAAGATAAATTGTCTCATTATACACATAATTAGAAGTGTGTATATCATGACCAAGGCCATAAAGGCCATTTGTGTTCTCCAACAATCTTCAACTTCTCCTTCGGAGATTGCAATCATCCCATGTGATTTGGAAATTGTTGAAGTGGGGCTTTCTTCATTCCTTTTTCTTCTTGGAATGACACTCGTTTGCAAAGTGTCCGGGTTGACTGCATTCAAAGCACTTTTTATTTTGCTTTTTCATTTCTAGCTTTGTCCTCCATTTGAAATTATGAAGATATTTTCCACCTCTTCCATTCTCCGTTTATTGAAGTAGTATTTGAGAAATCCTTTGGTGATGATGGTGCAAGAGCTCCTTCATCAAGATCTTCATCTTCTAAGTTGATGGAGCCATTTTTATCTTCTTCTTGAGAAGTCTTTAATGCAATGCACCTTTTTGGTCTTGCTTCTTCATCATCCACCACTTTAGCCTTTATTTTCAATTCATAGGACGCAAGAGAGTCAATTAAAGATTCAATCGGCATGGAATTTAAATTTTTTGCTTCCTCTATTGCGATAGTTTTGGCCTCCCACACTTCGGATATAGCATTCAAATTTTTTCTATTTTTCTCACCCAAAGAGTATTCCTTTCCCAAGGTTTCAAGATCCTTGATATATCATTGAATCCACAATATATTTTATCAATATTTTCATGTGTCTCCATCTTGAAGGACCGTACTTGGCAACAAGTAAGGATTTCTTTTGTTCTCGAACATCATCGCTTCCTTCATGAATTTCCATCAATTTGTCCCAAATTTCTTAAGCAGAAACGCATCTTTTGACTCGAGTTGATTCGTTGGCATCCAACATCTACATTGTATAACAGACATACACATGAATTAAAGGACAAGTTTGCCCTATCTTGTGGAATGAGCTCATCCCTTGTCTTTTCTCTTCTATTTGTATGATCATCAATGATGGCAGCTTCAAAAGGACCTTCATTTACAACATACCACAAGTCAATATCAATGGATTGCAAAAATATTTTCATTCTATCTTTCCAACTAATAATATTTACCACATTAAACATAGGGGGTCTTGTGATAAATTGACCCCAAAAAATAAAGCATTATCAGTGCCCATGAGGGATCCTTACTCAAATGCATTCTAAGCACAATAAAGAGACCAATGCTCTGATACCAATTGTTGGCCCCAAAGCAACCTAAGAGGGGGGTGAATTAGGTTTCTAAAACAAATTACTTTGCAAAATATGCACTTGTAAAATCTTTTGTACTAACAAGTAGTTTGATAGAGATAAAATCACTTAAGCTTATGAAGTATAGAAAGGGTAAAGAAAGAGATTAGACAAACAATGCATTTTCCAAGATACCATGCCTGAAGTGTTAATCCACTAGAATGCTCCTCAAATTTGGTGAGCCAATAATCTCAAATGTACACAAAGTAGGACAGTCCTTGCTCACACTAATTCTCTTTAGTTGAGTCAAGGATTTTACTCTCAACCTCACTTTTGTACAAGATTATCACTTCACTCAATATTTTAAATAGCAGTTCCAAAGTACACATCATACAATATTGCTCAATAGCTAATTTGCACTCAAATTGCTTTTCTTCTTGCTTGTATTCAATATGTAAGATATTTTTACATTCTAATCAGAGTTGGTATTTATAGGTGCAATAAATTGGGCTGTAACTACCTCCCAACAGCTCAATAATAAATGCTAAAAAAACTTGCCGTTATAGGTTTCGAACGTCCGATGTTATTGTTGTGCGTCCGACCCATCGTCCGAACTTAAATATAAACGAGTAATGGATGCTGTTTAGACGGCCGAGCTTGCATCCGTTTCATCGTCCGAACCGACAGGTGTGTTTGAAAGGTTCACACATTGGATGGTGTATTGTGTCCGAAAGGTTTAATGCCTATCAGGGAATTGTTTCTTTCAGACAATTAGTTTCGTCTGATGTAAGCTTCTTTCGGATAGTTGGATACGTCCGTTGCAAGTACTTAAAATTATTGATTCTGCCTTAATTTTTTGGACAGAGAAATACGTTCCAGGAACATTCCTTCGGACACGCTTGTGCGTTGGTTGTAGATGCTCAAAAAACTTGCTCTCTATCTGATCGTTCGGATAGTGAATTGCGTCCGTGGTAATCTTGATCGAACGAGCTGTGCGTCCAAGAGATGTAGTGTTGTTTGGACGGTGTACTTCATCCGAAAGCTCTGTTTCTAGCAAATGTAATAGCAGACCTGCACAGCTTAGGTTAAGAGGTAAAATGCATTTGTCATCATCAAAATAAGGTTTGTGGATCATCAAAGTCCAAGTGGTGAGTGATGTGACCGTGAGAGCTTTATCGATAACTACCAAATTGTAGAAGCTTATGGAGAACAAGCTGGTTGTACGTCCAATATCACTAATGCTCGTTGCATTCCTTCTTGGTGCCTGGTACATTAAAAACATATTCTAGTGGCATAAGAATTTATAGTGCTCGTGGAGGTGTTGGTGGTTGCAGATAGGCTCCTTCAACTTGATGATATCTCTCGAATTCCCTAACCGTCTTATACATACAATCTTTGTTATTCGATCTCTTGGATGGGTCTGAGGTTCTCTGGGAATGATAGCACATCCTGCGTTGATAGACAAGTGAGTAATTAAACTTAGTGCATAGAATATGGGTCTCCCAGATCTCCTACTTTCTAGAAACTCCTGTCTAATCAATCTACCAACAACCAAAGGCAATCCTGCAAGAATAGCATAGACAAGGCATGCTTTTTCTCTCAAAATATAGCTCACTGAATTCGACCCCCAAATTCTACAAATAACAAAATAAAGCCACAATTTAGCAATTAATGATAAACCATTGAGAGGAAATTTAATCTCGTTTTCTAGTCCTCTAGATGTTCATAAGAATCAACATAGTAGAGCACAAAGTATTCTTGACAGCCATTAGACTTCTCTTTGTTATTTAGGCAACTCTTGATATTCCATACTATCAATAGAGGGTGTGTTAAAATACTCATTAATCTTTTCAACACTAAAATCTACCAATACACCCCTAACTCTCACTTTCTCTTCCTTAAGCTCACACATATTGCAATGAAACTCTTTAACCAAATTTGTATATCTTAGTGCAACCTCTCGACCAAAACTCTACCAATTCCTAGCCCTAAGTTGTGTTTCCAATCCTTTCTAACCCCCTCGTAGTCCCCCTAATGCATAGACAAATCATCGAGCTGTCTCTTATCTTTAATTATCTCGTATAAGAGACAGCCATTAAATAGATCATGAACTCGGTCACTAGCAAATTTGGGTTCCACAATGGGTTCATTTTGCTCTCCTTGTTCATCACTCATTCCTTCCCTACTTGTTCCTATCCCCAAATTTCTCTTCTTGGATGTCTCACCTCTATCTCAACCCCTACCTCTACCTCTACCTCTACCTCTACCTCTACTACCTTAAACTGCCGTTGTCATTATTCACAATTTTTAACAAACAAACCAAAAACTTCTTGCAATTAACTTCAATTTTACCAGAACAACAATTAAATCAAACCAACACTCCAAAAAAATAATTCAAACAAATTACACAAAATCACAATTTTCAATTGTAAGAAACAATTAACCCACTAAACAGTAATACTCACAAAAAATCTCATTAAAATTATCAGAGAAATTCACATCAAATTATCCCAATCAAAATTCCAAAAATTAGACACAAAATCATCAATTTCCAAGTACTCCATATGCCAAAATTCATAAATAAAAATGTGAAATTCGATCCAAAAACAGTTCAAGGCAAGCAATTCACGGGTTTAAGCACAAGAAAATTGGAATTTATTACCGGGATTGTTGAAGAGGAACACTCCTTGAAATGTTGGAGAACCCCTCTAAACTTGTGAAATTCTCCTTGACAAACCCACTTGAAGGATGATTGATGATGGTAGAAGTTTTGGGGTTGAATTATGGTGATTTTATGGAGGATTAGTGGAGGAAAGGGATTTGAAGAAGATGATGATGATGAGTCATGATTAGGGTTTGAGAATTGGGCGTGGAATGAAAAAGAAGGCTGAAAATATTGATTTAGAAGTCATTCATCTGTTTGGTGTCGCAACATCAAATTTTTTATGTCGCGACATCAAAAACCGTATGCCTTCCATGAGCACATCGATAGTCGCGACATCGTAGCTTTTGATGTTGCAACATCAATCGGTACATGTGCCTTCCACGTGCTTGGTGTCGTAACATTGAGATGGAACTAAAAATATGCCTTCCTAGAAGTTTGAGTTTGGTGTTGCAACATCAAATTTGATGTGGTGACATCAAACTAAACTTCTATAAATTTGATTTCCAACACTTAGCCAATTTTTTCAACTTCTTTCTCACTTCATCTCAAGTCTGCTCCCTCGGCCTACGAACATTAAAAACACAAGTTCTAGAAGACCATTTCACTACATTTCTTAGCACAATTTATTCAAATCAAAAGCAAAATTTTCAAACCAAAACTAAACAAAAAACAAACCAAATCATACCAATCAAAATTAAATAAGAAATGACACTAAAACAAATCAAAATATGAAATTTAAAGCTTGGGTTGCCTCCCAAAAAGCACTCTTTTATAGTTACTAGCTTGACTATGGTGTGACTTGATCGTTTTTGAGCAAATTGGATGATTTCATGTCCATCTTCAATGACTCCTCCAAAATAATGTTTGAGTCGATGCCAATTGACTTTCAAATTTGATACCTTTCCTTCAAGCTCCACCACTCCATAGGGAAACACTTGAACTACCTTGAATGACTTAAGCTTCCTTGAAAAAAAATTTGAGCCTTGAATTATAGAGCGAGATCAATTCACCAGCTTTGAATTCCTTTCTCAAAATGGACTTATCATGCCATATTTTGATATTCCTTTGTAAATCAAGGAATTTTCAAATGCTTCCCTCCTGAACTCATCCAACTCATTTAAATCTAGAAGTTTCTTTTTACATGCTTCCTTAAGATCAAAGTTTAGATTTTTTGCAACCCAATAGGCCTTGTGCTCCAACTCCACCGGTAAATGACATGCCTCACCCTAGACCATTCGGTAAGGAGACATTCCGATTGTAGTTTTAAATGCCATATGGTAGGCCGATAAAGCATCAGCTAATTTGATTGCCCAATCCTTTCTTTAATTATTGACTGTTTTCTCCAAGAGTATCTTCAAGTCACGATTTGATACTTCAACTTGACCTGAAGTATGAGGGTGATATGCTAGAGCTATTTTGTGCTTCACTCCATACTTTGTCATCAAAGCTTCAAAGTGAGAATTCTTGAAGTGTATTCCCCCCATCACTAATAATGGTTCTTGGCACTCCAAATCGGGAGAAGATGTTCTTCCTAAGAAATTTGGTCACAACTCTCACATCATTGGCTGGAGTGGCAATTGCTTCAACCCACTTTGATACATAATCCGCTACAACCAAATTATATTTGTTAGAGCATGATTTGGAAAGGGTCCCATAAAATTGATGTCCCATACATAAAAAATTTCCAACTCCACAATCCCATTGAGGGGCATCTCTTGTCTTCTTGAAATGTTGCCGATACTTTGACATTCATCTCATTCAAGTACAAAATTTCTTGAATCCTTGATAATGCTCGACTAATACAAATCACTTTGTAACACCTTAAATGCCGTTCTTTGTGCTCCATGGTGTCCTTCTACAAGTGAAGCATGACAATGATGCAAGATATCTTTCATTTCTTCTTCCAGAACACATCTCCTAAAAATTTGATCATTACCCCTCTAGAAAAGATATGGTTCATCCTAAAAATAATACTTGATCTCCGCAAAGAACTTCCTTCTTGCATTTGCATTCAACTTGCTTAGTACCACATTTGCTACAAGGTAATTTGCTATGTCCGCATACTAACATCTAGACTGTCTCTTATAGGGAATTGACTCCTTAACTTCAAACAACTTATTCAATTGATGCTTCTTCTACAAAACCTTGAAGAATCCAAACTCCCTAAGTTTAGATTCTTTCTTTAATTGAATGATGATCCGCTACAATATTCTCAACTCCCTTTTTGTCCAAAACCTCCCAATCAAACTCCTGCAAGAGAAGTATCCATCTTAGTAAGCATAGTTTTGCATGTTGTTAAGAAAATAAAAACTTCAATTAATGTGAAGTGATCAATGTGTATAATGGTCTTTGAATGAATAAGGTAAGATCTAAACTTGTCAAATGTGAAAACGATAGCAAGTAATTCCTTTTCTATGGTGGAATAATTGACTTGTGCATCATTCAAAGTGATACTTGTATAATAAATGACATGCAATATTTTATCAATCTTTTGACGCAAAACAATAACTATTGCATAGTCATTCGCATCACACGTAAGATTAAATAGAAGAAAATAATTTGTTACCACAATAATTGGTGCATTAACAAGTAAAACACGTGTTTCAACTCATTAAAGGCACGCAAGCAAGAATCATCAAAGTTAAAAACACAATTTTTTTTGTAGCAAAGAATATAATGGTCTAGCAATTTGTGAAAAGTTTCTAATGAACCTTCTATAAAATGCCCCACATGTCCAAGTGTACTTCTCACCCCTCTAACATTAATAGAAGGAGGCAACTTCTTAACCTCTACATTCCAAAACAATCTCTTCTTCCACCATAAAATGATAGGCTACTAAGATAATTGATAATTAATCTGTTACATAAAATAGATAGTACGAGATATATATGGTATGCAACCTATACCAGTTATTCTAGGCAGCATAATATGGTAAAGCTTAAAGGAGGAGAAACTATGACACCCTGTCCCACATCAATAATGGAAGCATACAATTGATAACTAATTTGTTACATAAAATAGATTAGTACGAAATATATATGTATGAAATCTATATTAGTTATTGTAGGTAGCACAATATAGTAAGGAAAAATACAAAAAAAAATAATTTATACAATTTGAAATTTTCATCTAAAGTGTAATTAGAATTTCTATTTAAAATTGAGTTAGATAAATGACATTATTATAGCATAGAACAAAACAGTTTGTCACAGAAATTTTGTGAAAAATATGAGTTTGGAATTACATTAAATATTGTGTTAGTTTACATGCACTTTTTTTTTGTGTGTATATATGGTGTAGTAGATGAGGTTAAATATGATAGTTAAATATAAAAATACTCTGCACTTATATATTTCATACATTCTCAACAAAGTGTATAACACTAAAAAGAACAATAAAGGTGTTGTATAACTCTCAACAGACATAGAAATAAATATTTTCAAATTAATATCTAAGATATAAAAAATTTGTTTTGTTTCTGTGGTGCTATGGTAAGTCATTTATTTTAATAATCTACTTTGTATTCCATTTATTTATAATAATCTAATTTATATATAGTTTGCCAAAGATTTCTTCATTTGATAAATGCTATGGTAAGCCATTAACATAGATAATAAGGATACTATTAAAAACATCCTTTGAGGTTTCTGAAAATATCACTTTGAACCCCCAACTTTCATCTTATTTCACTTATAGATTTGATTCAAATTTTTTTGTTCAATGTCAGCCCAAGTTGTCTCTTATAATTGTCTCTTATAAACATTTAGTCGTTTATGAAAATGGATTCCCAAAAAAAAAAAAAAAAAAAACCATATGTATATAAAATTCTTTTTGTCTGTTATTTACAAAAATGTGTACGCACATTAATGCGGTTATATCTACTTAGACAAAAATTTACAACCTCTAGAGAAACACCATAATTTATAATGAAACAAATGTGATTGGTTCTCTATTTTGGAATCACAAACTCTAAATTTAAGAAAAAATCAAAAAATATTTTTTCAACGTAAACTTTTGAAGGACATGGAAAATTATAGCCTAATCTAATTTGCTAATATTTTCACTTACATTATGCAATTTTCTCTTTCCTTCTCTCTAACCTAAAAAAATTTACAATCAATGAAATATTGTTACTAAATTAACATGTGGCACAACAGAATGACAATATAGAAATGAAAATAGTTTTTCTCTCCCTAAATGGATTTTTAATTTCTTTTTTTGAGTTACGCCTACATTGTTACAAACAATGTGGATTAGGGGCAAGTGGAACTTTGAAAGTGTGAGGGTGCTAAATGATATTGTCAGAAAATTTAGGGAAGGTTTCTATAATAATCCTTTTAGAATATGTTTAGAAAATATATCTTGATAGTTTTTTTTGGTAAGCCACTAATATTTCTAATAATCTAATAGTAAGCTATTAATTTGCAATAATGCAAAGAAAATATTATGTAATTATTTGATATGCTTACATACACCGCTACAGTGCTAAAAAATATTATGTAATTAATGCCCCAAATTTGCCTTATTTTCTAGTTTTTATACTAGCGTTGCACTATAAATGGAGCCACAACTGTTGATGAACTTCGAACAATCAAGAACAAGAGAAAACTAATTCCATTTTAGAAGATAAAAAACCAAGAAACATGAAGAACTCAATCATTCTTCCGCTTCTTTGTGTGACAGTCTTGCTAAGTCTATTCATGACTTCCCTAGGTCAGAATAACTCTGAACTAATTGTCATCTTCTATTAATATTTTATTTTTCATTGTCCTTCTATATTGTAGATCTCTTTAATTTTGGGCAAATGTTATTGTCACAGTAAAAACCTTATTGGTACAACATTTTGCCTATGAAATTAACAAAAACTATTTCTTACCCTCTCCCCCTCTCTTTCTTAGACAAGAAAAGGATATTTTGGTCATTTCACGTGCAAATGGCATAGCAATAAAGTTTGTGTATGGCAGTATCATTTATCTTAATTTTTCAATCTTGCATCATGTGACATATTTGTTCTTCACAAATCTTTAGTTTGTTACTAGCAATTCCATTTTATTCTGCTTTTAAATGAACAAAGAGTTAAAGGGACAAAAAAAATTGGTAGTAAATATACAAACACACACATACATCATATATTTTTGTAGATAAATTAATTCTAATTGTTTTACTGTTGTTTAATTTTCAGGCCAGCCCAAGCTTTGCCCTGTTACTTTCCCATTACCGGTTCGTGGTGCATGTGGAAGTAATGGGAATTTCCGATGTATTGATGAAGCGCTAAGACGGTTTGCAGCAAGTCAAATGCCACAAAAATGTTCATGTAGTGATGGAAGACCTGCAAGGAGCCAGTGCCAATGTTCCATTGTCTGTAGCAAATTAGACAATCTTAATTAAATGATTGTACTACATTTTATCTATGGTGAATTGTACCCAAAAAAAAATACAGTTATCATGAATTAGCTTTTGTAGGATTATGTAATTTGGCTTCCATTTTTTACCTTATGCATTATTTGGAGGCCTTAATAAAATTGTGGGTTTTTACCATATCCATTTTTTACCATATGCATTTTTAATTATTCGAATTATGGATACTTTTTTACCTAATTAATTTAAAAAAGAATTCTAAATATGTGGAGGCTTTCATCTTAGTATTTTGACTAAGCAATTGATGTGGGAAATAACAGAAGTACTTTTTGAGTTTTGAACGCGTGGACTTGCCGCAAACAGCAATCAATTTCTTGAGTAAGCCACTTAATTTGCACCTTTGAAATATTGGGATTTCAACAATTTTCCCCACAAATTTTTGTTTGCGATACTTCAGATTCCAAACTTTTATTTCTTTGCACACATTAATCCAATTGGTATCTGAAGATGCCGATTAGTAACACGTAGCATTTTTCTTAAATTGTTCTAGAATTGCTTACGTGGCAATCTCACTAAGGACAGTTATGTAATTTAGCCCCAGATGAGATAGTAGACTGGTAGCCTCATGCCCCCTCATGTACATCTATAAATAAGGGGTTTGGGTACCAAGAAAAAGGTCTAACACTCTCCGTACTAATCTCTCCTCAGCAATATCAATCACAAATTCTCCTCAACTCTTCTATTTTCTCTCTCTACTTAGAAGCTAATTCTAACTTCGTCAAATTGGCGCCGTTTGTGGGAATCAATAGATTTCCATCTCCTTCAATCAATTCTCAATCATCTGAATTCTCTGTTTTTGCTTTGGGAAGGATGAAAAACCGTGGAACACGCCGAACCGCTAGCAAGGACACTGAGGCAAGCAACCAACACCTCGTGGTGCATACCGATGAGGCAGAAAATATCGGTACACTAGCCGAGATCCAACAGAAGCAGAACGACGTTCTGAAATACATCTCCGACCATTTTGAATCTTTTCGAGCATTCGTGGAGCAGCAGGAGAACAAGACTCCATCCGAGCGCTCAAACCGAGCAGCTACTCCACAAGATGAACAACAACGCGCTCCTGGTCAAAGGCCTGGGAAACAGCCGGTTGACGCCATGAGTCTAACTGACCTGCGCCACAAAATAACAAAGTCACGCTCGGACGAACAATCTGACGAATCACACTCATCAACAAGCGAATCAAAAAAATTACCACCGCGCGAAAGACTCGGAGCACATTCCTTAAAAAACTGCTAACTCAAGAGGACCCTCCCCGGCTGTTTTAAAATAGCTCGAGGTGCAGAGCCTCGAAAACAAAATTCAAGAGATCCTGAAAAAAAATAATTTAGTTCTAAATACTCCTACTCCGGCAGAAATTGATAGAGATCAATTCACAATCTCTATCAAGATTGAACCTCTCCCGATGCAATTCAAGTTACCAAACCTCGACTGCTACAAGGGAGATTCTGATCCGTCTGATTATCTTCAAGACGTGGTAGCGGTCACAAGCCTTTATGGCTATAGTGACGCCACCCCCTGCAAGTTATTTGCCACCACCCTTCGAGGTCCGGCCCAAAAGTGGTTCCAAGAGCTACCGAGGAACTCAATTGCCACTTTTAACGACCTGGCGAAGTCCTTCCTCTACCACTTTCGAAGCAAATCAATATTGCAGAAAGACACGTCGCACCTCATGAACATTCGACAGAGGTCCGACGAATCGCTTAACAAATTTGTGGATCGCTTCAATGATGAGGTGGTCCAGTTAAATCAAAAATATAGATGAAAGAATATTGGTGACTGCTTTCTACAGCGGCATCCGACTTGTTACCTTTAACGCCGATCTGGCCAAAAGGATGCCGAGCTCCTACTCTGAGCTCCTGGAGAGAGCGTCAGAGTTAATGCGAGGCGAGGAGTCAAACAGGACAAAAAGAGAACTTTACGATACACAAAAAGAAAAGGTCCTGAAGACTTCAAACCCCTCATCCTCTAAAAAATTGAGGGTTACAGATAGGTTGAGCTATCCCAAAGCCGAACTGTTGGCGAGCCGGGTGGTCTACCCGGACAATAATATCGAGAACTGACCCCCGCGGACAAGGAGCCATCCAGATGTTGACTTTACACCACTCAATACATCAAGGAGGGAAATTTGTACCAAATACAACATTTGGGGTTCTTAGAGCCAACCCCTCGAATGGAGTCGGCCCCGGACAAAAGAGACAGGGCAAAGTACTACGCTTTTCATGGTCAATTCGGCCATGATACCGAGGCCTGGAACCACACTTGAAGGTTGAAATTGAGAGGGCTATTCAAGAAGGACACCTGCAGTAGTTCATCAGCCGAACCGCTGTAGAGTTCCAAAGAAATGCTGGCAACAGAGGAAACCCGACGCAGCCTCGCCCGCCTAGTCAGCAAAACCGAGGCTTGCAGAATAGAAATAATCCCCCGACAAACCAAGATGAGCAGATTCGAGTAGCCGGGGTGATAAACACAATAGCCGGGGGACCAATGACTGGGGACTCTAACAATGCTAGGAAAAGATATGTCGGAAGATTTCTTTGGGCGAGGAGCAGGAGAATCGATTGAAGCCATTCATGAGCCTTGGATACACTTCCGAAGACCCCGTTCCTTGCCGAATGCCACACAATGACCCTATGGTAATTCACATAAATGTGGGCAGCTACGAAATGCACCGTGTGCTTGTCGACACCGGAAGCTCGGTGGACATCATTTTTTGGGATGCTTGGGTCAAAATGCACATGGATACCTTCACTGGTGATTTGGTTGGGCCTGAGGCAAGACAAATAATGCTCCCGTTGTACCTCGAAACTCTCTCAAAACACAAAATTGAGATGACCAATTTTGTCATCGTAAAAAGGGATAGTTTCTACTTCATGATCTTAGGCCGACATTCACAATAAACCTACGGAATCCTTCCCTCCGTGTTCCATATAGGAATAATATTCATAAGGGACGGATCTGAAGGAACCATAAATGGAAGCCAACAGAAGGCCCGAGCCTACTATATGATGTCCATGTGGTCCCAGTCGCAAACTATGTCCATCGCAGACCAGGCCTTCCTACAAACTTTTGATGCCCCATCCGCTTGGAATGGCCTGGAAGTGCCTTCAACAAGTCAAAGGGAGGAGAAGGAAAATATGGGGCCGCGGAGAACCGCTACTGAGATCTCCGAGCCTTCCGAACCCAAGGGAAAGGGCAAAGCAAAAATTGAGCTCCAAGATGAGGTCCCCATTGAGGAGTTACCATTGGATCCGAGCCTCCCATATAGGAAAATAAAGATCAGGTGTGCTATCCAGCAGAATTCAAATCCCTCTTCTTCAGGCTTCTGGTTGAGTACAAGGACTTGTTCGCCTGGACCGTCAAAGACATGTCGTGTGTCCCTCGAGAAATAATCGAGCACAAACTAGTAGTGGACCTGGCATACAGACCAGTCAAGCAGAAGAAGCTTCAGTCCAGAGCACAGTTTAATAATTGAAGCCGAGGTGGATAAACTCTTAGTGGCTAAACTGATTAGAGAAGTATTGTATCCAACTTGGCTTTGTAATCCAGCCTTGTAACTAAGCAAGATTCTTCTTGGCGAATGTGTCAAGATTTTACTGATTTTAATAAACCCTGTCCAAAGGACAGTAATCCGTACAAATGAATCTACCCGGATCGATACGGTAGTAGATTCATTTGTTGGATTTTACATCTTGCACTTTTTAGATGCATTCAAGGGTTTTCATCAGATATACATGGCCAAAGAAGATGAAGAGAAAATCTTTTTCATCACCGACCGAGGCACGAATTGCTACACCATGATGTCATTCAGACTCAAATTAAAATACAGGGGCCACATATCAACACCTCATCAACAAAACCTTTGAGCCCCAAATAGGACGAAACATGGAGGTATACATTGATGACATGGTGGTCAAGAGCCAAACCTATGAGGAAATCCTAAAAGATCTCAGGAAAATATTTGAAACATTAAAATCGATCCAAATAAGGCTGAATCCCAAAAAATATTCATTCGGGGTCTCCTCGGGAAAATTCTTGGGATTCATTGTCTCTCATCACATCTTGAGGCAAACCCTGAAAAGGTGCAAGCCATAATCGATATGAAAGCCTCCACCTCAATCAAGGAAGTTCAGAGACTCACCGGTAGAATGGCAGCCCTAAATCGATTCCTGTCCAAATCGGCAGAAAGAGGCTTACCGTTCTTCCGGCTTATAAAGAAAATTGAGAGTTTTCAATGGACCGAAAAAGCTCAGAAAGCCTTTGAAGAGTTTAAGAATACTTGGACAATTTTTCGAGACTCGCGTCTCCACAAAAAGGAGAACCGCTATACCTAAGATTGTACATCTCAATTATCGAATTGGCAGTCAGCTCGGTTCTACTGAAGCAAGACGAGCACAGAAAATAGTGCCCCATTTATTTCGTAAGTAAAGTGCTTCATGTTCAGAAAAGAAAGTACATCCCCATTAAGAAGGCAGCTTTCTCATTTGTGGTGTCAGTCCGGAAGCTGAGACCTTACTTTCATGGCCACAGGATAATTATTTTGACCAACCTTCCTTTGAAGAATATATTAAGCAAGCTAGACGTTTCAGGCAGAATGCTAAAGTGGTCTGTGGAACTATTCGAGTTTGACATAGAATTCAAGCCTCGGACAGCAATCAAAGCACAGGCTTTTGCGGATTTCATTGCAGAAAGCTGTGACACCGAGAAGGTCGACATTGTCATGATAATTGACTGAGCAAAAGAATAGCAAGCAAGAGAAGACCTCAAATGCGAGCTTCATGTTGACGGAGTTTCGTGTGAATTTGGAGCCGGGGCAGGAATAATAATCTGATCTCTAGAAGGAGATTATCTGCTCATACACTTATACCCTGAGGTTCGGATTCCCAGCAATCAACAACGAAGCTGAGTACGAGGGCCTTATCTGTGGGATGAAGATGGGCCACCAGATGGGATCCAAACCATAAATACACATTTTGATTCTCAGCTAGTTGTTAATCAAAGCCTAGGAAACTACGAGGCTCGAAGCGTAATCTTAAAAAGGTATCTAGCCGAGGTCAAAAGTTGGATAGCAAAATTCAAAAAAATGGACGTCGTTAAGATTGCCCGAACAAGAAACACACATGCCGATGCTCTGTTAAAACTAGCCTTAGCAATATACTCACATTTGACAAAAGAGATTTTGGTAGAGGTGTGAGAACACAGGTCTATTGGCTTCTCAGAAAAAATCTCTTGTGTCTAACTGGACCTTAGTTGGATGGAACCCATATTGAGCTATCTCAGCGACAAGAAGCTTCTCGAGGACCCGACCGAGGCCAGAAGGATCAAATACAGAGCTGCTAAATATACGCTTATTGATGGAGTCCTGTACAAAAAAGTATACTTGTACCCCCTGTTGAGGTGCCTCACGCCTTCAAAAGCTAACCATATGCTACGAGAGGTGCACGAGGACATATGCGGAAGTCACATCGGTTCTCGGAGCTTGGCTCACAAGGTCTTGCTAGCGGGGTATTATTGGCTGACTTTGCACTCGAACGCTAATACCTTGGTGAGAAAGTGCCACCAATGTCAGATACGCGTACCGATCTCCCGAAGGCCCGGTTCGGACATGGTTCATATTCAGAGCCCGTGGCCATTTGCTCAGTGGGGAATTGACATATTGGGCCCATTTTCCAAAGGGGTAGGCAAACTTGAGTTCCTGAGAGTGGCGATTGACTACTTCACCAAGTGAATCGAGGCCAAGTCCTTGGCCACAATTTCGAGAAAAGCAATACAAAAATTTTTTTAGAAAAATATTATTTGTCGGTTCAGTATCCCTACTTGCTCGTCTCTGACAATGGAAAACAATTTGAAGGGGAGCCTTTCAAGAGCTTCTGCACTAATTCTCAGAATAAAATAGCACTTCACTTCCGTCGCTCACCCACAAGTGAACAGACAGACTGAAGTATGCAACCGAACCCTACTGATCGGGCTCAAGAATCAACTCAAATGAGCCAAAGGTGCATGGGTCAAGGAATTGTTTAGTGTTCTATGGGCATACAGGACCACACCCCGAACGGCCAATGAAAACACTCCGTTCAGCCTGACTTATGGGTCCGATGCTGTTATTCCTGCAGAGATTGGGCTACCCTCGACTCGAGTGTCCTTGAGTGCCTTGGAACACAACGATGAGGTCTTACATGCTAACCTAGACCTACTCGAAGAAGAGAGGTTGGACGCGTCCATCTGAGAGGCCAAGTACAAGCAGGTCATGGCCAAACACTACAACGCTAGGGTCAAGCATCGGTACCTGCGATCCAGAGACTTTGTGCTTTAGAAAAATAAAGCAAACTGTGTAGAAGGGACTAGAAAGTTAGACCCAAACTAGGAGGGCCCCTATCGTGTAATAGAAGCTATGCACACTCCGGGCTACTACAAGTTGGTTGACATAAAAGGGGACCCTGTTCCCAGAATGTGGAACATTATAAATTTGAAAAAATATTATCAAGGAATGTAACAAAAGTTTCTTCTAAAAAGAAAGAAATTATCTCGTCCAACAACCACGTCAATTATATTTGAGTTGTTCCGCCCCTAAGAGACCCGGATCAAGTTCAACACAAAAACAGAATCGAGCTGCTCCAACCCTCAGAGGTCTGGATCCAGTTCAACACAAATGCAAATGTTGAGAGCTGAGACTTAGTAGTCCCCCCTCAAGGGCAGGGGCTTAGTAGCCCTCCCAAGCAAAATTGGGCTGCACCAACCCTCAGAGGTTCGATTCAAGTTCAACATGAAAACAAAGTCGAGCTATTCCAACCTCAGAGGTTAGGACCCAGTTCAACATCAATGCAAATGTTGAGGGCACAGGCTTAGTAGCCCCCAAGCAAAATCAAGCTGCACCAATCCTTAGAGGTTCGGTCCTAACTCAACAGAAAATAAATACACATCTAGCTGCTCCAACCCTCAGAGGTTCGGACTCAGTTCAATATAAATGCAAATGTTGAGGGCAGATGCTTAGTAGTCCCCCCCTCAAGGGTAAAGGCTTAGTAGCCCCCCCAAGCAAAATCAAGCTGCATCAACCCTCAGAGGTTCGGTTCAAGCACAGAACAATAAATTTGAACTGCTCCAACCCTCAGAGGTTCAGACCCAGTTCAACATAAATACAAATGTTGAGGGCAGAGGCTTAGTAGCCCCCCTCAAGGACAGAGGCTTAGTAGCCCCCCAAGAAAAGTCGAGCTACAACAACCCCAGAGGTTCGGTCCAGGTTCAACACAAAAGTAAAATTAGGCTGCTTCAACCCTAGAGGATCGGATCCAGTTCAGCACAAAAACAAAGTTTGAGGGCTAAGGCTTAGCAACCCCTCCTTAAATGAATTTGAGAGGATCCGATCCTCAGAAAGGCTCGATAGCAGCCCTCCTCAAACAAAATAGTATTTCTTTGACCCTGGAAGGTCTGATTGTCTCAAATTAATGGCCAAGGCAAACATAAGGAACTAAGCTTAGTTCTTTTGCCTCAACCCGGAAGGGTCCAAACAAGGCCTAAGTTCAAAACGAAATAGGGACTTAGACAATTTTCCATGCTATTGTTCTTAAGTGTTATAATCTTTTTATCTCATTATATCATAAGTTTTTTGCCTTGTATGTAGGAAACAAAGAAAATGAAAAGTAAGTAAAGGGAGGAAGTAAAGAAAATACGAGGCTCTTCTAGAGAAGACGAGGTTGTCAAAACTTAAGAGTGTCATTAAACAATCCTAGCTATTACATAAAGTTTCCTAGCTATTACAACAGTATCATGTCAGTCTGCGGAGCAGAAGTGGAAGGCTCGGCTTGGTTCATAGGTTCAGACTCGGCTACGGGACCCGTACCTTGAATCACGGCAATCACTTCAGAAGCTCCAGGGATCGGTACTGGGGCCTTGAATTGAGCTTGTAAGCCATTGATGACCTCCTCGGTAACAAAAGGCATCATTATGGTAACCCCTCGTATAGGTCAGGATTTTTCACCAAGTGGTCACATGCTAGTATGAACCCCGTGGAGAAGACCTTCTTGGTGAACTCTTTCAGCATCTCATCTGCTTCGTCCGAAGCCACGAACTCGTTCCTTCCTTCTATCCGCAGCTCCCCATCCCAAGAAGCAAAATTCGCCTCAGCCAACTAGGCCTCTTCCTGAACTTGAAGGACCCTTTGCTCTAGGTCCACAATCCTCTTGTCTCGATCGCTGATGTCAACCAGAGGGTCTTCTTTTCTAGCTCAGCCTGGCCAAGCTTGTCTCTCACTTCGGTCAGCTCGGCCTTCCACTATAAGTACTTCTTACCCACCTCAATGTTGCATTTCAGTTCGTTGGTTTTAATAGCCTCCTTCACTACCTGATCCACACCGGACTTAGCGTGAGCCAACTCCTACATCATGGAGTTGATGGCAGAGTTGAAAGGGGACTCGCGCTCGGCAATGGTGGGCAAGATAGTAATAGCCTGCAAAGGAGCAAAGGTAATATAAGTTGAAATACCAAGTGCAAAAAGTTGGAATTTTGAGGAAATCCAGGCACACTTACATTCATTACACTAACGTTAAGCTCGTTTAGCCTCTGTTGGGGGGGGGGGGGGTAAGCCTCTTTACATAGGTTACGTCCCAAGGCAACGTAATCATCTTTGCCTGCTCGCAAGCCACCCTCAGGAATTGCGTCTGGTCATTTATATCGATCGACTGGGTGGGTTGGAGTACTCCCCAAGGTGAGGAAAACCGAAAGAGAAAGGACAGTCAGTTGACCCCAGGACAAATCTTGTGACCCCGCAAACTTCTTCTCCTCCTCGGGGCTGTATTTTTTATCACCTGAAAAGAAAAAGGTGTCAGCTCTCAACTGGGAAGAAAGAATAAAATACAGGAAATAATGAGGTACGGCAGTCCTGACCATAAGAAATGATGAGCTGTTTTGACGGCTGGGCATTTCTAGAAGCTACCTCAGGGGTCCTCACTCAAACCACCAGACTGGAGGGCCTCAAGGGCAACGACAAAGATGAGATCTCTTGGGCCACTGCCTAGGAGGCACCCTCCCTGAGACTAGCAATCTACCTTGACCTCTTCGTAGTTACCTGAACCGGCTCAGGCTCGGCGAGCTAAAGAGCCAGAATGACCTCCCCACCTGGTCTCTCCGGGTTGCTTTCAGCCTTAGTTTGGTTTGGGGGTGATGAAGTTGAGGGACTGGCCTCAGCACTTCCCAAAGACGTGTTGGTAGTGGCGGATGTGGATCCGCTTGTGATTGAAGAGGGCTGGCTAGATAAGCATGCTCCAGTAGCTGGATCTGGTTGACATTAGCCCCCTTATTGCTTTCTTTTTGCAAAAGACAAGAGGTCAATGTTACGACGAATTGACATTTAAAAAAAAATTATGACCTTTGTGAGGGTCGTTCTTGGAAGGATGTCATGGGTAGGAAACAGTCCTGCCAAGGCGAGGATGTTGTTGGATAAAATGGCAGGCTGGTTGTTAAAATTTATTCTAAGGTTGGATTCTATGAGTCTCCTAGCGTGTATGGAGTCTGGGAAAGACGAGAGGCGTTTTTGGTTTTGAGGTTTTCTTTGGCAAGGTTCCTAGGGTCCCGAGGTATTGGGGGGTAGAGGTATCGGGCAAAGAAAAATAATTTTTTCCAATCGTGAATAGATGAAGGATTTTTCGAAATGAGCCGTTTACCTGCGGTTCAGGGTGAAATGTAAAAGAATCCCCTCGCAAGGGATAGCTTCAGCATCATCCTAAATGTGACTAAGGATAGGGGAATGTTGTGTAATTTGCAAAGGAGGGAGAATCCGACAATAAGTCGAAGTGCGTTTGGGTCAGTTGGGATATACTAATATCCCAGTGGTCGGATAGATGGATGAGAAGGGGTGCTATCGATACCTCAGCCCCGCTTCAAGCACTCCTGGTAAACTGTTAATTAACCAAGAGGAGGCAGGTGGCCTCGATCCTCGAGAGTAGAGAGTTTGATGTGCACGTTCTTAGAAAAACGGTATCTATCCCTAAGTATTTTAATGTCCTCGGGGTCAAGAGCGTTTGATATGTCTAGTGTTTGGAGGTTGGGGTGGTCATTCTGTGGAGGTTCGGCAAGGGTGAGTTCGGGGGGAAAGTTTAGGGGACTGCTGTCAAGAGACCCTCACATCTGAGAGGTTCAGTAGCCTATCAGTGGCGTCCAATGGGGGATAGCCCTCACCGGCGTGCTAATGAGAGAGGAGGGAGTGAACGTACCGGCCATGATCTTCTATTTGAAAGGCGAGTGAGGTTTTTAGGGAGACTTCTTGTGGTATTTGGCAGCAACGTTGAGCGGCAGTCTACGGTCTGCAACTGGGAGAGTAATGGAGCAAGATGAGTGAAGAGTGAAGGTGGTGAGGGGAGTAAGAGAGGATGTGAAATTCTGGGTGAGTAAAAGAGCAAAAGGAGTGAAGAGCAAAGGAAAAAGTTGAAGGAATAAAGTAAAAGTGAATAAGGGGGAGAATGGGAGTATAAATAGGAGAGCATCCTTCAGGAGTGTTCTATGAATCCGAAGGAAAAACTGACAGGCTTGAAATGAAACGAGGCGTTTCGGTGAGAAAAATGAGGTCTGCAGCAAAATCAGATCGAGTAATGCAACGTAATAAATGAAAATTTAGTGCATAGGGACTCAGCAAAAACGTCACCCACGAGTTAATGTTGCAGCCATGTCTTGTCAAGGGGCCCACGTGTTACCTCGACCTCGGATCGATGTGTCAAGCACAGGGATGCTCCAAGACTTATACACCTCGGCTCAGTATAAGAGGGTCGGTCACAGGTGTTTGGGGACTGTGGACTGCAGGCAGTCATTTTCGGGTCGGCCCTTCCTGAAGCTCGGCACCGAGCCGAGGGGACTAATGATGATACTGATTAGTAACACATAGCATTTTACCTAGATTGTTCTAGAAGTGCTTACGTGGCAATCTCACTAAGGGCAATTATGTAATTTAGCCCTAGATGAGCTAGTAGACTGGTAGCTTCATGCCCCCTCATGTACATCTATAAATAAGGGGCTTGGGTACCAAGAAAAAGGTTGCACACTCTCTGTACTAATCTCTCTTCAGTAATATCAATCACAAATTCTCCTGCAACTCTTCTATTTTCTCTCTCTACTTAGAAGCTAATTCTAGCTTCGTCAGTATCTAAATGCTTATTTATTAACATGAATGGAGCAGGTGTTTTGCACTTAAGTCTTATATAATGAAAAATAAATATCCGAATTTGTATGTCTTATAATGTTCAAGAAATAACATTTAATTACATAAATTTAGTTCAATAATTAGCATTTAACTATTGATTGACCAAAGGAGAGAACAAATCTTGTATACCAAATAGCGGCATGGCTACATAGGGTGTCGCTAGGGCACATGAACTCACTTACATAAAAATAATACTTTATTTTACTTAAAAATTTTGTAACATCTCTCTATTAATTAACTCATGCCTTACTAGCTCAAGAAAAATATATTCACATGTGAATTATTTTTGTAATTGGAAAGTAGAAATGCAAAATATTTGAGGAAAAATGAAGTAAATGAGAGTGTTGATAGGACATTTAAAATTTCAATTTTACATTTGGGGCTTGACCTTGGACATTTTCACACATAGGGATAAAGATTTATTATTATTATTTTCTTTTTTGGCCTTTGAGAAAATTTAACACAAAATGCCTAAATTTGTTATGGTTGATAAAATAAAAGAAAAACAATCTTGGTGAGGGTCAACAAAATTTACAATCATTTATGCCCTACTAAAAAATATTTTTGATTCCATTCTTCCTACTAAACCATCGCAAATAGAAGTTTAAGGTGCACATTGTGAACGCCCTAATAATTCAAGGATGCAAGGTGTATTACCCCTTCTTTTTCTCTCGTGAAATAGCACAAATTTTTGTGTCCTGGATTATTTTCTTGTGGTGTTGTAAAATATGATAAAAGAAAGAAGAGATGCTACCAACTGAGAATATAAATCTAATATTCTCTTCTAACATTCCAAACATAATCCTTAAATGATGATTTCATACTTTAAAAAAAAAAAGTATTAGTAACAACTAAGATCTAATCCTTTTTTACTAGTTTTATGATTTCCAACACTCAGAACAAAATAACTTATATTTTAATTATGAGTAATATTAAATCAGGCTTATAATTATGGTTTCCTGTACTCTATTGACAAAGCAACTTATTGCAAAAAAATTTCAACTAAAAGCTTCTTTCTTTAAATATTGGATTCACTTAACTGACTGTTATAATATAAATGGTGAAGAAAATACTGAACTCAGCCATCTAACTCATAGTCAGAAAAATGGTGTAAGGAAGAGATATGACTTAATCGTGGCTAAGAATGTGGGCAAAGCGCCAAAGCATTCTGGTCACAAAAACATTCATCGAAGAATTCGTTGTTGTAAGTCCAAGAAAAAAAGTTTGTCACAGAAGTTAACTCGAAAAAACCAACTTCGATACTGAATTTGTCACACAATGTGGCAAAACTAGCAACGATTATAGTGACATATCATGCCACAAAAGAATGTGAATAACTTTTTGTGGAAAAATTCGTTGCTATATTTGTCACAATATTTTTTCATGGCTAAATTAAACGCTACTTGAGTTCCTATCACTATTAGAGGTCGTATGTTTTATGGCTAAAAATAGTGCTCATTAGCGACGGATTTAATTGTTATTAAAACTAAAATAGCTAAAACAGTATGATGTTGCTTTGGATCTATATCTTTTTCTTCCTCACCATAAAAATTTCAAAAATTGCGCAAAAGCTCCACAACCTTTTCATCACCTTCCTTGTCCATTAACTATATTTTCACCTCACCAAACCATTTTTGGCCCAAAAAATTTAACAAACGCTGCTTTGCGCTATTCATGGTGTTACACTACAAATTAAACTATTTTAATATTAGGTGGCGATTTGAATTTTGATAAAGACCATTCCCCTAGATGAAAAATAATTATTTTTGGGTCCATAAACCGTCGTATTTTCTCAAGAGCCATTTTTCACCCTTTCCCTTTTACTTTGTTATCAATTGTAATTGATTATAAGTAAAATGGGATGCAATAACTCCACATGGAATCAGTCTACATGTTCATCACATTACCATTGAGTCTTTAGCAAAAATGGGAGAGGACACGCTTATTACATGTGATTTTTCTTTCTTTCGAGAAAATAACTTTGTGAAGTGTCTATACATGGAGATTGAATGAGTTTTTAAAATATTAGACTTTATACTTTTCCTTAAAATAGTATTTTGGAAATTCAATTTTAAGAGAAAAATATTGCACAAATTGAATTTAATAATTATTTGTCATGTATCTTTTTAAGTTTTTGAATAATAGTCTTTTTTATTTTCATCTTTCTTTTTTCAAACAGTTATTCAAAAATACAAAAATGACTTTACTACATCCAATTTCCATTATATATATATAAATATATATATATATATATATATATATTCTCTTTCATTTTTCCTTTATATATTCTCTTTTCCTTTTTCCCTTTTGTATTATTTAATAATGTTTGGTTTCATGACATTGAAGAGCGACATTTTGAAGTTGATTGAATTTATCAAACTTCTTCCAAATCTTTTTGTTTTATTTTTTTGTTTTTCATCTTTCATATCTTCCTCTCTCTCTCTCTCTTTTTTTTTTCCTAATTTCCTTTTAAAAAACTAAATGCCTTTTATTTATAAAAATCATATAACAAGTATTTGCAAAAAGGGTGTGGGATGCTTCAAATGGCAGTTGTGAGAGTAGAACACTAGAACTCCAATATTAGTTGGGAGAATAGCGACTTTATTGCTTAATCCAACTTTTGCTTTTAAGAACTTAATTGCTTAAATCTAAGTACCTGTATTTGCATATCCACCTATGTATGTACTTTTCCCTGTTATATCTTTCTTCCAAATTCTTTAGCTTACTTTTATATTAATGGTTTTTTATATTTATGATGCTTGAAAAAATCTCATAAAAGTTGAGTGTACTTCAGAAAGCAGTGCGAGAACTATAATACATGACACGCATATATATGATATATGATGGTATGAATACTTTTATATACTATCAGTGTAACAAGATAAATCATTTAATTAAAAAAAATCTCCATGAAGTTTTATAGCAGCAAACTATGAGGCATTTTAGCATAAAAAGGAGTAAAAGAAATGAAAAGGTAAAAAGAATCTAAAACTCATCTAAATTCAACAGACTTGGAAGCTTGTATAATTTTTGAAGCAGTAATAGGCATCAAGATTCACTTGGAAGAACATTAAAAAAGTCATGTACCTCTTCCTCATCGATTACTCCTACCTCAGTTGAACAAATTGAACAGCACACAGGCTTAACTGCATCATCTGCTTCGGGCTCAGCAAATGTTTTGTGTCTTCTGCCCCTTTTTCACTTAGTTCCAGGTTGTGAAACTTGCTCGTTCTTGATGTAACAATTCACCACAAAAATTGCTTGATACCCTGTCTGATATTCTTCATGCCTGTAACATATTCAAGCGTAAGATAATTCCACCTTGACAAAGTTATGGCTGGGAAAAGTGAACAATAAATGGAAAATAGCGCACCAAAAGAGGTTAGCAAGGATTAAGATTAATATAACTATATCTTCACACAAGTATACTTATGATATGCATCATTAAGGTCCTACAATGAGCTAAAAAAATTTTGCTTGATAATTTGTGAACAATCATGCTGCTATTTTGCTATGTAATCATTAGCTTTTCTTGTCACAAGGAATAACCTTAAAGTTATCTTTTGGAATAAGAAATGTGCCATTAAGATTTTTTACCAGGCATATTAAGCTAATGCATACTTCCAATATTTTCAAATTAGTAATATGTCTATGCAACACATCTAGATAGTATCTCTTGGTTAATGCTGATCAAACCATTTCTTTGATGTTTCTTCAACCAGAAAAAAGGGTGATGGGTAATTAGTGTATTACATAAAAGATTACTATCTACTAATTTTCCTACCCAACTTTTTAAGATTGCATCAATTTGTTTTTTCTAAACTCCTCTAAAAAAATCAATTCTAAGTCCACTCAAGTTCTCCAAAGTGGTGCTTTGAAAATTTTGAGCAGATTTGAATTCTAATACAAGATAAGGTATAAATATTTGCACATTTCCCATTGGTTGAAAAAGTAACATACTAATTCTTAAAAGAATCCAGCTTTCTTCATTATAGGCATAGAAAGCCACTGAGTTTAATTAAAATGTTAGACCAAAAAGATGTACACCAATCAAAGCTTTTAAATATATCAAATATAGACATCCATACAAAAGTCTTGAAAAGAAGGAAAAGATTCATTATACCTAATCAATCAAAAAGAAGAAGAAGAAATTCTTTTTTTTTTCAATGTTCAATCATAGGCTTTCATCATACTCAAGAGATCTTTTATCCTTGCCTCACATAAGGTCCATGAATCAACTACTAGTACAAGGTTTTATGGACTAGTAGAGCCCCACCCTTCCCTCTATCGTAGGAGCCTCCTTCCCACATGCTCTTTTCTTCCCTTTTCCCCCCTTCCTACCATAGCCCCAACCTATTTCCCCTTTCTTTCGCAGCTACAACCCCCTACCCCGTTTAGCCCCTTTCTCACTCCATCACTCCCTTCATACCTCACTTCACCTAAAACTTTCCTCCCCATGTTTAGATAAAAGCTCCCATAGATATTTCTTAATTTGGTTTTGGATTGAATATATCAAACAGGGTTTAATTATGATTGTGGTTTTGGATTTGGATTTAAATTTAATTTGGGTTTTTGAATTGGTTTTAGGGTAGTTGTGGTAATGTTTTCAGGATGGTAATCGAGGTGTAGAGTTTTGGGGAGGTTCATTTAGTATATCTTTGTGCTTGGATTGATGGATTTAGAAAATGATTTGAAATCCATCAATTTGTTAGAGGGATTTGTAAGGTCAAAATAGATGAATTTCAAATTTACCTAAATTAGAAAGTTATTTCAAATCATTCATATCACACTTTTTAGTTTGAATAGATTTGAAATTAATCCTATAAAACCTTACAAATTCGCTTCAATAAATAGATGGATTTCAAATTCTTCTACAAATCCATCGATCCAAACACAACCTATTGGAATTGGAAAATTGATAATTTTGCCCTTTAAAATTATACGTCATGGTGCACATATGAATATTTTAGGCAAATATGTGGTCGTAATTGTCTCTAATAACATAAAATGATGCATTTTAAATTTATAAAAAAAAATATTATTTTAAATGTGAATGACTGAAAAAAATACAAAGATGAAATGTGAGAGACAATAGTGTAGGTTTCACTATTTCATATACTGTGTATAATACAAATGATAACGAAGGAAGTGGTTATTTGTTAGAGTAAACGGGCGTACACCCCATTTAATTTTACCAAGTTACTAAATTCATCCACTAAACTTTATTTATGGCAAAAGTAGTCACTAAACTTTCAAAATTTTTGACCTTTATCCATTCTGTCCACTTCAATATTAAAGTGGACATTATCTCAAAAGGAAATGTGAGGGGCTTAATTGTCTAAGAGGCAAAACTGTCAAAACATAATAAATTTTTTTGTCTAGAAAATTTTTCTTTTACCTTTCTTCCTCCTACCTTTTCTATCCAATTTACTTCTTTAACATTCAAGAACTTTATCCATACTCTCTATTGTTTGCTTAATTGCTCCCATGTGTGGAAAATCCTCTTCTTCAGCCAAGCAAGCTGTGATGACCCTTATAGCATCTCCCACTAAGATAAAGTCCACAAGGTTTTTTCTGCTGGAAATTTTAGAGCTTTTCTCGTTGCTATTATCTTTGCTATTTCTGGGTTAAAATTTCATGAATTTTTTTTGGCATTCCAGCCACCCATTTCCCTCTACTATCTCTGACTACTACTCTGATTCCGCAATTCGTTGTGTTCTTGAACACCGCCACATCAAATTTTACTTTGAGAGTTGATGGAGGCGGTTTGATCCATCCATTATTCTGCTCCACTTCAATGGTTTTTAAGCATGGCTAATTGACCTGTTGGCAATCATCCAGTATTTGGTCCGCTATGCCTGAAATATGTCTCGGTTCCTTGCTTCTTTCTTCGAAAATCAGAGTGCTTTAGTTGCACTATAACTACCAAGCATGCATGGCAAATCTTTCTCTATTTGTCTAATCTGCTTGGGCTACTATTTCTCTGCACTAGAGCCACCCACATCTCTACTTGTATTGGTAAACAAAGTTATGTAAGCCAGCTAATTCCCAAGCAAGTTTGGATACGCGACAACCAAAGAACATATGAGTGAAGTCCTCCATTTCCCTATTACACGTGTTGCAATTTGCTATGATATTCACACCTCTAGTCCCGTCTAGTCTCGAGAGCTATTTTTGTTGGCAAAATGTCATGACACATTTTCCACATGAATATCTTGACCTTTGGTGGTATTCCCATCTTCTATAGACACTCCCACACTTTATCTGCCGCCTCACTACTTGAACTGCCATCCATGTTCCTTGGTCTGAAGGCATTGTGTTTAGAGCTGGGTGGTACACGCTTTTGACTGAGAAATTTCCATTTTTTGTATAGTGCCAAATCCATCAATCCAGAGTCCTTTGCTTACTGAGGGGAATGTTTAGGTTTGCTTTGGCCTCTCTAGCATCAAATAACATCCCCACCCTAGTGTGGAAAATTTGTCTTCCAACACTTTGTTTACTAGTCAATGAATCTATGACCATGGTAGCTAAATAGTGACGATCGTTAGTTGCAGTAGCTCTAAAGGACCTTGGGATAGGTATCCATGCATCTTTCCATATGTTGATTGAATCTCCAGTTCCTACTCTCTTCCGAATTCCATTCTCTAACAAGTGTCTTCCTTCCAAAATTCCTTTCCATGTGTAAGAATCCTTTCCTCCTTTTTTGACCTCTTGAAAGTTGGAGTTTGGAAAATATTTCACCTTTAGGAGTTGGTGGAGTAGGGTCTTCTCATTTGTAAGGATCCACCATACTTGCGTAGCCAACATAGCTTGGTTAAAATTGCTTAGGTTTCGAAATCCAAGGTCTCCATTTTTTTTTTATAAGAACATTTTAGTTAATGCTACCTAGTGAATTTTTCTATTCTCATCTGCAAGCCTTCCACCAAAATCAACTTATCATGGATTGAATTTCTTGCAGAAGATGATCAGGTAGTTGAATTAGACCGACATGGTGTATGTGGGAATTGCTTGGACCACCGCCTTGATCAATATCTCTTTACTTGCCATTGATAGTTGTCGTTCCTTCCATCCTTGGATCCTTCGGCCTACTCTTTCCTTAATGCACTGGAATACTTTTCTTTTTGACCTCCCAACAATTGATGGTAGTCCTAGGTACTTTTGATGAGATGCCACTATTGGGATGCCTAGACAATCAGATATACCTTGTCTGGTTTCTGGTTTTGTATGCCTACTGAAGACGACTGCTAATTTCTCAAAATTAATCTGCTATCCTGAAGCCCTCCCATATAATGACAAGATTTTTAAGATGTTTCTAGCTTCTGTAACTGAGGCATCTTCGAAAAATAATGTGTCATCTACAAAGAAGAGGTGGGATATCAATGGTGCATTTCTCGTTATTTTAGTCCCATGAAAGCGACCACATCTGACTGCTTCCTGAAACAAACACAATAAAACTTCTGCACATATTAAGAAAAGGTATGAGGGACAAGGGATCTCCTTGCCTAATACCTCATTGAGGTACAATATTACCAAATTTTGCTCTGTTTAACAAAAAAGAATAAGAAATTGAAGAAAAACAAGCATAAATGAGAGAGACAAAACGAGGACAAAAACCAAGGGTCCCAAGTGTTTGTTTAAGGAAGGTCCATTCTATCCTGTCAAAAGCTTTACTCATATCAAGTTTTACAGACATGAGCCCCTCCTTGCCCCATGACTTAGATTTCAAGAAATGGTTGAGTTCATAGGCAATAAGTATGTTATCTGTGATTAGTCTCCTTCGAATGAAAGCTGACTGACTCTTAGAGATAATGTGATGTAGAAGAGGATGAATCCTATTTTCTAGAACTTTAGAATCTAATTTGTAAATCACATTATAGTGGCTAATAGGGAGGAATTGTGAATTAAATTCGGCATTACTTACCTTAGGGATCAAAACCACATAAGTGTAGTTCAAAAAATATCAAAAAACTCATTATTAAGGAAAGCAAGAACATTGGCAGTGACATCATTACCAACGATAGACCAGAACTTTTGAAAAAAGATGGGAATAAAACCGTCCAGTCCAGGTGATTTCAGGGGATGCATTTGAGATAGAGCCATTTTGACTTCTGCAGTTGTAAAGGTCCGCATGAGTCGATGATGATAACATTAGTTACATTTTTTGGAACGCTTTCTAGCACACTATGGATCACTTCATTTGTTGGACTCTCAGAATGGAGCATGTTCTCAAAATGTTCGACAATAATTTTTTCCACCTCCTCAGGTTTTTTGCACCATAAGCCATCGCTATTCCTTAGACCCCTAACTGAGTTAGTGCTTTGTCTCTCTGCGGTCGTTGTGTAGAAAAAACTTGTGTTTCTGTCTCCAGTTTTTAACCAGTAGGTTTTGCTTCGCTGCTTCCACAACGTGTCCTCTTTGTCCAAAATATCGTCCAACTTTTGCTCAAGTGCCTCAAAATTTTTGACACAGTCTTCATGAATATCAACTTCCAACAAACATCTTTTCAGTTGCTTTTTGATATCTTCCGTCTATTTCCGAATACTGCCAAATTCAACTTTGCTCCAATGCAAGAGCCCCAAATGACAACTATCCATTTTGGCCATTAATTCTAAGCCCTCGCATCCCCAGGTGCTGCTATTCCAACTTTCATGAATTACCTTTTCACACTCATCAGCTTTGATCCATATAGCTTCAAACCAGAAGGGCTTGAACTTTCAGTTGGAGTAAATCCTTCTTTGCCGCGAAAATGCAAAAGAATAGGGAGTTGTTCTGATGTATGCAAGAAGATATGTTCGACATTCAAATATGGAAATAATGCTTTCCAAGAATGGGTTGCATATGCCCTATCCAATCACCCTCTCACAGAATTTGCATTTCTCTATCCCCTACACTGTGTATTTGTATCCCGTGAAACTGAGGTCAAATAGGTCACAAGTCGAGAGAGCTTGCTGGAAACTTGTCATCTACCATTGGGGACAAGCCCATTTTCCTAAAACCTCTGAGGTGCATATAGAATTTCGTTGAAATCTCCAATGCATAACCAAGGTAGATTGGATATGTTCTAAAGGTTTTGGAAGTCTTGCCACCATTGCCTCCTCTTAGCTGTATCCGGTTCTCCATAGATGCCTATTAGCCTCCATTCCAGTAGCTTCCCAAAACTCTCTATGAATACATCAATGATTCTATTGTTGAGCTTTTGTAGCGTGACTTTCAAATCTTTTTTCCAGAGGAGAGCTAATCCCCCTGACCTTTCTCAAGAGTCAATAGAATCTCCGAAGTATCTCAACTTGTTTTTAACTTTTTCAATAACGAAATTAATACAAAGCGTTTCTGACCAAAAAAATAAAAGAAAGTTTATGAATTGAAACTAGGCGACAAAGATCTCGAACTATCCGTCAGTGGCCCAATCCTTGGCAATTCCATCTAATGCAACTCATTGCTGAGACTGATCAATAGTCTCTGTCGTTATATACATGTTTGGTTCCGTATCCATGGATATTGTCTCCAAAGCTCTCTTCTTACATACTGGCTGAATTTCTTCAGTTAGTATAGGTTCCTTCCCAACTGCTTCTCTTTTTTTATTTGTCAGAGTTTCTATTGGCTTGTTGGGGAATGGAGATGAATTTTCCTTCAGCATCCTCTTCCAAGTCTTTCCCTTCATTGTTTGAGGTTTTTTAACATATCTAGTTGCCATTCTACCTTTCTGGGGTTTTGCCTCCTCGAGTTCTACATCAACTAGGAAAATGTCCTCCTCAATGTCCTTACTTGCTGTCTCGAGAGTCTTTTCTACGTTGACTTTGTAGCCACTTGTTGATTGTTGGTTGTCCGTATCCTTCTTAGTCCCCTCTTTATAACAACTAACACTGGCTGGTTTTTCCCTTCCTTCGCGTGGTTGGATTCATGTTGTGCAAGTAAGTGGGGTCCTTTGTTGGCAAATTCCTTTTTTGGTCCCGGTGAGCCAAAGGGAATGCTATTAATGTTAGGAGATTCAATTGTTCCTATAGGGTCTTGGAGACTCACTCTCTTGCCTTTTATAGGTGCCGGAGAATTTTTGGAAAATTCCCTGTTCCTGCTCCATCATCTCCCTATGATTTAGATATCTAATTCCATACCTTTATTCATGATCCCCCTCCTCTGATTGTGGTCTTGATTCCTGCTACCATCACGGGTCCTTGATGTCCTGGATTTGGAAACAAAATCATCATCTCTTACATCTCGGTTCACATCGTTTGTGATTATCTGATTTGTCTCTGTCAATTTTGTTCTTTCCTGTCTGATTGGAGAATTGAAGCTGGTTTTCTTTTTGAATGCCTTGATGGATTCTCCAGAACCCTCCGTCGACTTTTCGGCTTCATTTCCGATGCCTCCAATTCTATTGTTTCCCACCTTGAGCCATAATCCGTATTTAGGTGTAGTCATGTTGGCCTGTTTTACAATGGCTGCCTCATTAGTGCATTCTCGATTTCCATGTCCAATTCGTCCACATTGATAGCAGAACATAGGGAGTCATTCGTACTTGAAGAAAACTGAGATCATATCTTTTTCCCTAAATATTAGATTCATGATACATTTTAGAGGTTTGGTGAGATCCATTTTTATGTGTATTGTCATAAACTTTCCCCAAGCAATCTCTCCATCCACTGAATCCAAAGATATGAATTCACCGAGGAACTGGCCAATAAGTTTTACTGTTTGAAGGCACATTCCACCCAGCGGAAGGTTGTAGACCCTGATCCAAAACTCACTCCATTTTAATTTTACCTGTGTAGGTGGTGTTTCCCTGTCAAACTCTGACAGGACAAGAAGTCTATTACCAAAGGCCCACGGTGGCCTTTGTAGAACTCTAGTTTTGTCGGCTATATTCCTGAATTGGAACAGAGCTAAATTGTCCCCTATTGCTCTTTTTTGGACTCCTCTTGGGAGATTCCATGAATTAATCATTAGTCATTATCATCACTCTCATATTTACCAATCTAGGGGATAACAATTGAACCATTAGACGCAAAGATCCTCGATGCTGGATGTCCTCCTTAATCGTGTCTACGACATTGACGACTACATCTTCATCTTCATTGATGCTCAGATTGTTCCATAAATCCTCTAGTTCTTCAGCCATGTCCTTTCTACCATAACTAATGAGATGAATTAATCAATCCAGACCTTCATATCCACTGATGTGTTGCAAGGCTCTTATCCCACGCACCTAAAGTTTGAAAGACAAAAACATAAAAGAAAAGGAAAAGAAAGAGCAAAAACAAAAACAAGTATGAATAGAAAGTCACATGTAGAAGAGTAAAGACAATTAGAAATGACCGACAGACTCACACACAAAAAAATAAAAAATAAGGGAGAAAAGTTTTTTGTTTAGAATTGGAAAAAGGTTTTTGTTTAGAAACGGGGGCTATGGAGAAATTTTTTAGGGGTTCAGAGAATATATGAAACACAAGATAAGAGTTCAGTTATGGAGAAGGTGGGATAAGGGAGAAAAAATCTAACGCCTTCCTCTAGGATCCTAGGGAAGAAGAAGGACTTGCATGTGCAAAGAGAGTGTAGGCTCTACCTAGAGAGCAAAAACTATTTCAGGCTCAGCAGATGTTTTGTGTCTTCTGCCCCTTTTCCGCTTTGTTCCAGGTAGTGAAACTTGCTCGTTCTTGATCTTACAATTGACCACAAAAACTACTCGATACTGTGTCAGATATTTTTCATGCCTGTAACATATTCAAGCGTAAGATTGTTCCAACATGACAAAGGTATGGTTGGGAAAAGGGGACAATAAATGAAAAATAGTGCACCAAAAGAAGTTAACAAGGATTAAGATGAATATAACTATATCTTCGTACAAGTATACTTATGATGTATCATTAAGGTCCTACAATGACCTAAACAAATTCTGCTTGATAATTTGTGAACAACCATGCTGCTACCTTTCGCTAAGTAATCATTAGCTTTTCTCTTCACAATGAATAACATTAAAGTTAACTTCTGGATTGAGAAATGCCATTAAGATTTTTTTACCAGGTATATTAAGCTAATGCATACTTCTAATATTTTCAAATTAGGGTAATATGGTTATGCAAAATGAGATGTTAGTCTCTCATGGTTAAAGCAAATCAGACCATTTCTTTGATGTTTTTTGAACCAGAAAAGATGGTGATGGGTAATTGGTAAATTACATAAAAGATTGATGTCTACTGATTTTTCTACCCAACTTTAAGATTGCATCAACTTGTCATTTCTAAACTCCTTTAAAAAATGAAATCTAAGTCCACTCAGGTACTCCAAAGTGGTGCTTTGAAAATTTTGAGCAGATTTGAGTTCTACTACAAGATATGGTATGAATACTTTCACATTTGCCCATGAAAAATGTAACATATTATTTCTTAAAAGAATCTAGCACCTTTCTTCATTACAGGCAACTAAAATGTTAGACCAAAAATATGTACACTAATCAAATCTTTTAAGGCTTAACTTCACTTTGCACCACCAACTTGTACTGGATTCTCACTTCACATTCTTAATTTTTTGTGTGGATACTTTGCACCCTGAATTGTCTAAATCTTCCTACTTACAGTCTAAAATGTGATTCCGTCAAAAAATTTAACAGTTGTAGGGCGCGTGTGCAACACTCTCCGTTAGTTGCAAGTGACAATAAAAAGGCCTAACTCCACTTTGCTTCCCAACTTGTACCGGATTCTCACTTTGTACCCTAAACTTTTTTTTGGGATACTTTACACCCCAAACTGTCTAAATCTTCCCATTTAAATCCAAAATGTGATTCTAGCAAAAAATACAACAGTTGTACGGCGCTTGTGCACCACTTTCTGTTAAGTACAAGTGACCAAAAAATCACTAAAGATATTAGAAAGTTAGTAGTGGAAAATTTTTCCTCCTTTGACCAAAATTTTGGGTTAAAAATAGTCTCATTTCCTCTGATTCACTCATTTTCCTCTCAACACTCATTCCATCTTCCTAAAAAATCCATTATAAATTCTAATTGAGCTATATTGAATTATTTTAGAAATAAATGAAATTAAACTAAAATTTGGGGAGAAATTAAAAAATAAAAAATAATAATTTGGACTTTCCCAACCAGTCATCCTCTTCCACCTCTTCCTCCTTCTCCTCCTTAGCCATAGCCACCACCCTTAACTCTCCACTCCCATCCTTGCAACCTCACCCCAACCCCCGCACCATCCCTTACCATTATCGTCCATCATCCTGATCCAACACCCCCACCCAAGTTCTGCCTCATCCCGCCACCCCTAACCCTCACGACTTCCCCTCTCTAACACCCCAAACCTCTACCAATCTACTTTTTCTCATCCTCGAATCCCCCCTTTATCTCAGTACCCCATCCATTCCTACTATCCCCATCACCCCCTACATTTTTTTCTAATGTTTTTAATTTTTGTTTCTTTATGTTTATTCTGAATATTTTGTTCAACTTTTTTTTTTCTTTTCTATTCATAATTTTTTCCTTTTACGATATTTTCTCAAATTTTCATTTTGTTCCTTATTTGAGTTTTTATTGTCACTTACACTTAATGGAAAGTGTTATACGCCTGCCCTATAACCATTATATTTTTTGAGTGCGAAATACATTTTGGACTTAACAGGAAAAATTTAGAGAGTTCGGTGTGCAAAGTGTCCCAAAAATTATTTAAGGTGCAAGGTAAGAATTTGGTACAAGTTGTGGAGTTAGGCCTTTTTATTATCACTTGCACTTAATGAAGAGTGTTGACGCCCTACAACCGTTAAATTTTTTGACGGAATCACATTTTGGACTTAAGTTGGAAGATTTAGACAGTTTAGAGTGCAAAGTGACCAAAAAAAGTTTATAGTGTGAAGTGAGAATTCTATACTAGTTGGAGGTGCAAGGTGGATTTAAGCCAACTCTTAAATATATCAAATATAGACATTCATACAAGAGTATAGAAAGGGAAGAAAAGATTCATTGCACCTAGTCAAACAAAAAGAAGAAGAAATTTCCTTTTCTCCCAAGTTCAATCATAGGCTTTCAACATACTCGAAAGATCTTTTATCCTTGCCTCACATAAGGTCCATGAATCAATTACCAGTACAAAGTTTTTTCATCTAGTAAGGACAGAGAGCTGCCCTCTACATTCCAGCATATAATTAGGTTTTGGAAATTTCCTAACATTTTCCATCTAGTTCTAAAGAGAGGAAATCATAACCTTTAGTAGTTAGTAACCAAGTTTCGACTCATTTTTTACCATTTCAAATGACTATCTAATATGCACCTCCTAAGAGCCCCTTTTTACCCCTTATATCATTTGCAACCTACTTATCTCTGTGAGTAGAGCTTCTCCTCCTTCACGAAGGCTCATTTTTGTAAATAAAAGATTTGCAGATGAATGTACTCCATATTTAACCTCTAGCACTCCACATTATCTAATTGATGGAAAGAAAAAAGAACAATAGAGACTAAATATGGAGGGCATTTATCATCAACCAATAAAAATGTGTGCCATTCTGGACCCTACTAAATCCTAATCCCCGTCCTCTCGTAACTACTTTTTCCCACTGCCACCCTACTATAGTCTGGCCCCTATAGCCCCACCCTGCCCTCTAACTGGTAGCCTCCTTCAGACAGAAAAGAGGTACCTGCTCTTTTCTTCCTTTTTTCCCCTCTTCCTCCTACGAGCCCTAACCCATTTCCCCTTCCTTTTGCAGCTACAACCCCCTTCCCTATTTAGCCTCTTTCTCACTCCATCACCCTTCATGCCTTACTTCCCTTAAAACCTTTCTCCCTGTGTTTAGATGGATATTTCTTATTTGATTTTGGATTGAATATATTAAACTGGTTTAATTATTATAGTGGTTTTGGATTTGGATTTGAATTTAATTTGGGTTTTTGAAGTGGTTTCAGGGTGGTTGTGGTGATATTTTCGGGGTGGTGATCATGGTGTTGAGTTTTGGGGAGGTTTATCTAGTTTATCATTATTTTTGGATGCATAGATTTAGAAAAGAATTTGAAATCCACACATTTGTTAGAACAACTTGTAAGAGCAAAATAGATAAATTTTAAACCCACCTAAATTAAAAAGCTATTTAAAATTATTAGTTTTACACATTTTTAGTTTGGGCAGATTTGAAATTAATCCTATCCCACAACTTTTCAAATTGTTCCAATAAATAAATAAATTTCAAATCCTTCTGTAAATCTGTCAATCTAAACACAACCTATTGGAATTTGAAAATTGACAGTTTTGATCTTTAAAATTATATGGCATGGACCTCATATGAATATTTAGATAAAAATGTGGTCAGAATTGTCTCTAATGACTAAAATGACGCATTTTAAATTTATGAATGACAAAATATATTATTTTAAATGTAAGTAGCTGAAAAAATACAAATATAAAATGTGAGGAACTAATAGTATAGTTTTGCCTATTTTGTATATAGTGTTCAATCAAATGATAAAGAAAGTGGTGGTTATTTGTTAGGTAAACAGGCATACACTCCACTTAACTTTACCAAGTTACCAAATTCTACCCTAAACTTTATTTTTGACAAAAATAGTCGCTAAACTTTTAAAATATTTGACCTTTACCCATTCTATCCACTTCAACGTTAAAGTGGACGTTATCTCTGAAGAAAATGTGAGGGGCGATTAATTGTCTAATTGGCAAAACTTTCAAAACATAATAATTTTTTTTTTTCAAAACATAAAAATTTTCTTTTCTTTCTTCTTCCTTTTCTGTCTCTTTCCCCAACTGCTAACAACTTTATATTCTTCTTCTTTTTTTTTCAACCCATTGATACCCCCAACTACCCCTCCACTGTCACCTCTTCTACCATAAGACCATTTCCTCATCTTCATGCTCCCGTCTCCCCCTCCCCCTTTCCCTTAGATGCCTTCCTTTCCTTCCCTTTGGATCTCTCTACCATCATATGCCCTCTTTTTTAACCCATAAATCCCTATGTATACTCCTTGATCCACCAACACCTCTCTCTTCCAATCTAATTACCTTCCTCTCTTCCTTCCCTTCTATTCCCACCTCCCCTTCTCTCTTTCTCATGTCATCTCCTTCTCCGTTTCTGGTCCCATATCCCACTGCTGCTCTCCATCCCCTCCTGCTTCCCCTTATCTTTCCCATTCCTCTCTACTGCCACTTAGATAGATGTGTAATCGTCGAATTGTTTAAGTGAGTCAAACAATGATAATTAGGTCTTTATTCCCAAAAGAAATGGTTTGAATCTTTGTTCCAAAAAAAATATGCGTTTTTTGTTTGAAAAAAAAATGAGATCTAAGAGCTTTTGTTTAAATCTATCATAGAGAAGAGGAAGCTAGGGATGCGTTTGTGTGAGTCAAACAATTTTTTCATTATATAGAATACTGCTTTTTATTGCCTTAGTTGTAGAGATTGGAGATGAGCAAGGATGATAGTGGAAAAAAATAAACAAAAAAAGGGAAAAATTACTGAAAGGGGTTTTGGTTGATGAATTTGATAGTTTAGTGACTATATCTGCCACAAAAAAAAAAAAAGCAAGTAAACCTAGTAACTTTGTAAAATTTGGCTGGTTATGTAACCATTTTCCCTATTTGTTGTTGAGATTTAAGTGGTGTTAGGAATTAGCTCATCTCAAGGGTAATCTAATGCTTTATTAATTACCGAATTATGATACTTCTTTGATATGGCAAATATCAAAAGCCATTATATTAGGGGTAGGCGGTTTAATCGAACCGCTCTCGGTAAATTCGATTAATAAATGTGGTCAATTTTGATTAATTTTGATTTTAGTCGAAAATAAATTAATCAAATTTATGAATATAATAGAGATGTGAAATAGTGCCCGTTAGAAGTTCTTTGCCAACCAAGTTTACTATTTCTGATACTAGGTATCCTAGGTGTCGTAACACTCAGGAATCCTTAGAGCATTTATTCTTTGAGTGTGTTCTTTCTCAATTGACTTGGAAATTATCACCTAATCATAGGTCTAATTTGGATCATCTATAGACTTGTTTCAAGAATTTGTGGACAGGTTTGTATAATCTTTCAACTGATTCTGATTTCATTCAACAAATATCCTTGACTTAATTTGTGGTACATATGGAAGGTTCGGAATTTGTGGCTTTTTTATCATTCTAGGGTAACCAAGGGCGATTAGTGAAAGGAGTTCATTCTGATTAGATGGAGTTTCAGTCAAGAACAGACAGGTCCTTTCTCTACCTCTATGAGTTCTAATCAGTCTAAGTATTATGTTAAGTGGAAACCTCCCTACAGGGTATAATTAAATTTAGAACAGATATGCTAGTTCATTTGAAAAGTCATAAATCTAGTATTGGAATTGTGATAAGGGATTCTTGAGGACACTGCTTGGAACTTGGGCTAAGAAAAACTACTGTTTTTCTCATGCTAAAGTTATCAAAGCTGAGGTTGTTCAAGTGCATTGCAACAGGCTATTAAAGAATCAATTTCTGCAATGGAAATCCAGTCTAAGTGTGCGTCTATAATCTCAATGCTTCAAAATGGAAGATGTTATGATATGGATATAGGTGCTATTTAGCAGATATCCTCTATCTTGCCAAGTCTTTCACTTGTTCTTCTTTCAATTTTACTAAAAGAGTCGGAAATAAAATTAGTCATAGACAAGTTTTCTTTTCTTTACATATATGTAACGACATTGAATGGACGGTCTCCTTCGAACCTCACGACTTCTTCATGATGTAAACTATTTGGCTAGTAATTATTAATTTATATATTTTATTGTTTGTTAAAGTATAGTTAATGAATTCGAAGATAGCAAAATTATTTTTTTAATTCATGTATAACAACTGAATTTTATGATTGAAAACAAGCCTTATTCATACACTTAATATATAAATAATACGTCAACTATATGTATTACTATGTTTATACATTATATTTATAAGTGTAACAAAACTTGAACAGACGCAATTGTACATTTCAGAGGCTAAGTAGCTTTAAATGTAATGTATAGTTTAAATGCTTAAAAGAACTTTAAAATTAAAAGTCACATTCTAAGAATATAAATGCAACTGTTCAGCTAAACAAAGTATATTTTACTTATAAAATAGTATAACTAGATTTCGTTTTTCAACTTAATTTATAGAATTGTTATATTCTTATACATTGTATTTTCTACTTTTATACAAAATTATATTGGCTGTGATTGACACATACACACATTGTATTCTTAGTTGCTTACTTTTAGCCTATAAATAACACTATCTATTGTTACGATACTTACATTTATTAATGTTTGTAACTTGCATGATATATAGCATTATGCGTAATTATATTCTTAGTTATTGAACTTACATTTATATGGTATATAGTCTTTGGGAAGTTCTACAATCCTGTAAGGAACTATTCTATTGTAGTGTACAAATCTTAAATCCTACAATTCTATGCTTTAGAACTTACATAATACAAGTTCTTAAAGCATAAAATATTGTAGTATACAAACCTTTAAAATACAATAGAATGGTTCCTTAAAGAGATTATAAAATTTTCCATAGTTTTCTACCAATTTTTATTGTATCATATCATTAATGGCCACATTACATATATCAAATTATGTGATAAAAAATTTGGAAAAATTTCTTCAAAGAACAAGCTTTTGCATACATGATTTCATCCCAAAGTCAAGGGGTCCGATTCACTCAAATTGAATTTGATTAATGAATCCCTCAAAATTAATTACGAATTTCAAATTTGACAAATAAATATTTACCAAATTAAATTTAAACTCAAAATTAGTTATAAGTTTTAAAAACCTTATCTGAATTTTGATCAATTTTATTAATTTATTAACTAATAGGTGGAAAGACTTTCACCTTGAAGTATATGTTCAATAGTAAATTGCATAACAGTTATTTGCCCTAAAAAATGTGTGACAGTCATTTGTTCTCTCTTATATGCAACTGTAGGGTTAAAACCACTTTATCCCCTTAAACTATGGAGCAATTACACTTTACCACCTTCTATTGAACAAAAAAATTTACACACTGACCCTATATTTACCAATATGCCCTTACTTTTTCATCTTCATCAAAGTAAAGGGTTTATGGACAAAATATCCCTTCAGATTATCCAATCCATGGACACTTCCACTTACTTCTTAAATCAATTCTAATTGGTGTGCTAGCACATGTCAAGCTTGCTATTAGATTTTTTTTTTTTAGATATCTCATATGCCACTCTTTTGTGGAAAGCACCGTGTTCATATTTTACATTCCATATAGAGAGAGAATCATTGAAGCTATACATAACGTTGGAAAATTTTTGAGAGAAAAATTAAACAAAATGGCCAAAATAAGACATAAATTATAGAGGGAATAGTGTAGTTTAAAATGTAGTTGCCAAACTCTATTATAAGGAAAAGAAGGTGCCGACAAGGCTAAACTCTATTACAAGTTGTGCTTATTATATCAAACTTAAAATAATAAATAATACTTAATCTTTTGGTTATAATATGAGATATAAATAAGATAATTGATATTTAATCTGTTACATAAAATCAATAGTAGGAAATATATATGGTATGACACCTATATTATTTATTCTAAGTAGCGCAAGATGGTAAGGATGAATACAAAAAGTGTGTATACAACTTGAAATTTTCATCGAAAGTGTAATTAGGATTTCTTTTTAAAATGGAGTTAAATAAGCAACATTATTATAGCATAAAACAAAACACTGTAGTTGCCGCATAAATTTTGTGAAAATATGAGTTAGGGATTACATTAAATATTGTGTCATTCTATATAGGCATTTTTTTAGGTATATGGTGTAAAAGATGGTTTAGTAGATGAGGTGAATTATGATAGTTAAATACAGGGTGGATCCAAGATAAAGTTTGAGTGGGGCAATAAATAATAGATTTTTTTATTTCCGTAATTTATAATTGATAATAAAATATCTACATAAGCAAATTAATAACATGTAATATATATGAGAAAATTCTATTGGCCCGTTAGGGTACTATATTGTTGTACTTTGAATGCTGCACAGTATAATACTATATATTTTGAATACTTGTATAATATAAGGTTTAAAATACAATGGTATGGTAGCGTAACGGACCATAAAATTACCCAAATATATGTATGTAATAAATAATGTAACAAGATATAAGAATTTGTTAATGCCCAAAAATTCATTTCATTGAAGTACGAAATTTTTTTATCAAAAAAAAAATCTGATTGGAAGTAATCAAATTTTTTGCAAAACAAAACACCTAAAATAAATATTTTCCTATGTCAGTGGGGGTTCACTTTATAATTAATGGGGTAAAAAAAATTTAAATTACATAGACAAAAAATGATATTTTCTTTTGGCCAGTAAGGGCACATGTCTTCACACTTTGTATATAATTTAATATTTTAATTAAACATAAAAACACTCTGCACTAAATACTCTCCACTAAAATATTTCATTCATTCTCAACAAAGTGTGTAATACTAAAAAGGTTAATAAAGGTGTTGTATAACTCTTAGTAAATATAGAAACAAATATTTTCAATTTAATTACTAATGTATAAAAAATTTGTTTTGTTTCTTTGGTGCTATTGTAAGTCATTTCTTAGAATAATCTACTTTATATTCTATTTATTTATAATAATCTAATTTATAAATTGTTCAGCACAGATGTCTTCGTTTGATAGATGCGATGGTAAGCCATTAGCTTATAATAGGAATACTATTAGAAACATTTCAGACTCGAGGTTTCTAAAAATAACACTTGAAATCCTGTTTTCATACATTTCACTTACATCTGATTCAAATTTTCTTGTCACAATGTCAGCCCAAGTTAGAAAATGACACTTATAACCCTTAGAACTTTAGTCATACAACGAAAATGTATTTAAAAAAACAACCCTATATGCATGTAAAATTCTTTTTATCAATTATTTACAAAAATGTGTGCATATTAATGTGGTTGTGCTTACTTGAACAAAAATTCGGAACTTGTAGAGAAACACCATAGACTATAACAAAACAAATGTGATTGGTGTTTCTATTTGGGAATCATAAACTCTTAAATTGAAAGAAAAGAAACCAAAATATATTTCTTTTTGACATTAACTTGTGAAGGACGTTAAAAATCACAGGCTAATCTTGTTTGCTAACATTTTCACTTATATTCTGCAATTTTCTTTTCATTCTCTCCAACCAATACAAATTTGCAGTCAATGAAATTTTGTTATTAAATTAACATTTGGCGCAACACAACAAAAATATAGACGTGAAAATAGTTTCTCTCTCACAACATTCATTTTTAATTTTCTTTTTTGAGTTATGCTTACATTGTTACAAACAATTTGGAGTTAGGGGCTAAATGTGAACCTTGAAAATTTAAGGGTGCTAAATGATATTTTTAAAACCTCAATGAAAGTTTTTTAAAATAATCCTTTTGTAACATGTTTAGAAAATATGTCATAATAGTTTTTTTGTAAGCCATTTATTTATAATCATTTAATGGTAATATATTAATTTGCAATATCCTAATGACCCATAATTCTTAAAAAATATTATGTAATTTTTTTATATGGTTACATATATCCCATAGTGCTAAAAAAATATTATGCAATTAATGCCCTAAATTTGCCTCTAATTTTTTGTTTTTATGCTAGTGTTGCACTATAAAAAGAGCCACAACTGCTGGCGAACTTTTAATAATCAAGAACAAATGAAAAACAGTTCAAAAGATAAAAAAAAAAAAGATAACATGAAGAACTCACACATACTTTCCCTTCTTTGTGTGGCAATCTTGCTAAGTCTATTCATGGCTTCCCTATGTCAGAATAACTCTGAACTAATAGTCAGATCTATTAATATTTTATTTTTCATCACCCTTCTATAATGTAGATCTCTTTAATTATTGGTAAATATTATTGTCACACTAAAAACCTTATTTTTATATTATTGGTAAATATTATTGTCACAATAAAAACCTTATTGTTATAGCATTTTGTCTGTGAAATTAACAAATATTATTCTCACTCTCTTTCTCTGCAACAAAAGAAGGGTATTTTTATCATTTCACATACAACTATTGTAGTAATAAACTTTGAGTGTAGCAGTATCATTTATCACAATTTTTCAATTTTGCATTATTGGACTTGTATGTTGTTCACTAATCTTTAGTTTGTTAGAACCAATTCCTTCTATTCTGGTTTTAAATCAGCTAAAGTTAAAGTGGCAGGAAAAAATTGGTAATATATCTGACAAACACACAGATATACATATTTTCGCAAATAAATTAATTCTATTGTTTTATTTAGTTTCTTTTTTTAATTTTCAGGCCAGCCCAAGCTCTGCCCTATTACTTTCCCATTACCAGTTAGTGGTGCATGTGGAAGTAATAGGAATTTTCGATGTATTGATGAAGCGCTAAAACGGTTTGCAGCAAGTCAAATGCCACAAAAATTTTCATGTAGTGATGCAAGACCTACAAGTAGCCAATGCCAATGTTCCATTGTTTGTAGCAAATTAGACAATCTTAATTAAGTGATTGTACTACATTTATTTATGGTGAATTCTACCCCAAAAAAAATACTATTATCATGAATTAGCTTTTGTAGGATTACTTAATCAGGCTTCTATTTTTTTACCTTATGCTTTATTTGGAAGCCTCAATAAAATTTGAGAGAGACAATATTTAATTATTCAAATTATGGATCCTTTGTGACCTAATTAACTGGAAAAAAAATCTCTAAATATGTGGATTGTACATCTCAACTATTTGATTAAGCAATTGATGTGGGAAATAACAGAAGTACCTTTTCAGGTTTTGACCAATTAGACTTGCCACAAAATTATTTTCTTTCTTGAGTTAGCCACTTAATTTGCACCTTTGAAATATTAGGATTTCGACAATTTACCCCCTTAAATTTTTATTGATACTTTAGATTTTAAACTTCTTTTTTCTTTGCACACATTAACCTAGTTGATATCTAAATAATTATTTACTACTATGAATGGAGCATGTTTAGCACTATACTCTTAAATAATGAAAACTAAAGATCCGGATTTTTATGTCTTATAATGTTCAAGAAAATATTTAATTAAGAGTTTAGTTCATAATTAGTATCTAATTACTAATTTCAAAGTGATAGAATAAATCTCGTATACTAAATAGTGGCATTGCTACATATGGTGTTGCGGGGGCACGTGCCCTCGCTTATCTAAAAATAATACTGTACTTCACTAAAAAGATTTGTAATATCTGACTATTAATTGACTCTTGTCTCCACTAGTTCAAGAAAAATATATTCACGTGTGAATTTTTTTTAACTGGGAAGTAAAAATACAAAATATTTGAGGAAAAATGAAGTAAATAAGCATGTTGGTAGGACGTCTAGAATTTCTTTCTTACTTTTGGTGCTTGAGCTTTGCATATAGGCATAAAGATTTATAAGTTTGTTTGGCCTTTGAGAAAATTTAACACAAAATGCCTAAAACTGCTGATGGTTGGGAAACGAAAAGAAAAACACGTTTGTTGAGGGTAAACAAAATTTTCAATCATTTGTGCCTCACTGATAAATATTTCGGACTCTACCCCTAATACTCAACCATCGCGAATAGAAGTTTATGGTCAAATTGTGAATGCTCTAGTAATTCTCAGGTGCAAGGTGTTATTAGCACTTCTTTTTCTCGCTTGAAATAGCACAAATTTTTGTTTCCTGAATTATTTTCTTGCAATGTTGTAAAATATGATAAAAGAAAGAAGAGATGCCATACTGAGAAAATAAATCAGATATTGTCTTATACCATCCTAAACATAATCCTTAAATTACCTTAAAAATAATCTTTAAATGATGATTTCATACTTAAAAAATATTAAGTAACAAATGAGATCTAATCCTTGACTGATAATTTGCTGTCTCTCTTACACATCTAGATGTGTATAAGAGATAGGCAAATTTTTATCCTATCCCATTTTTTGATAAATGGTAATATTAAATATATTGACGTTTCTTTTCTTGTTGTGAGAAAATATCTTATACACATCTAGTGTTATAATCTTTACATATCAGATTCGCTTGGCTTGCCGTTGTTTTAAAAACGTCGCCCTGTGTACTAAATTTAGATATGTAACTCATAGAGATAAAAATGGTGTAAGGAATTTAATATGACAAAGGGCGCGTTTGATAAAACTGAAACCTGAAATCTGAATTTTAAACACTGAAAATTAAGTGTTGAAATCTTAATTTACTGAATTCATAAAGTTATATTCGCTTGATAATTAGATGAATTTGAGTACTGAATTAAAATGTTTTATCTCGTATGCATTATATATTTTAATGATAATATTATATTTTTTATAGTAGATTATTTTGATTATAATATTTTTAATACAAATAAATAATTTATCAATATAAAGTGTGTGCATAAGAGAGAGGTATGTGTGTGTGTGAGAAAGAGAGATATTATGTATAAGTGTGTGTTTATATGCGAGAGAGAATAAATATAATAGGTGCAAGTGTGCATTTTTGTATGTAAAAAGAAATATAATGTGTGCAAGTGTGTGTACATGTGTTAGAAAAAAAAATATAATGTGTGCAAATATGTGTGTGAGGGAGACGGAGTATAGTATGTGTAATTGTGTATGTCTGAGAGAGATGGTAATGTGCAAGTGTGTGTTCATGCATGAGAGATAATGAATATAGTGTGTGTGACTATGTGAGAGAGAAAAGCAATATAGTATATTCAAGTGTGTGTGTGAGAGAGAAAAGGAAAAAATTTTATGCACAAGTGTGCGTCTATGTGTGAGAAAGAAGGAATATAGTGTGTGTAAATTGTAATTGTGTGTTTATGTGTGAGAGAGAGGGAACATAGTATGTGCAAATGTGTGTTTATGTGTGAGAGAGAAGGAATATAGTGTGTTCAAGTGTGTGTTTATGTGTGAGTGAGAAAGAATATAGTATATGCAAATTTATATTTGTGTGTGAGAGAGAATAAATATAGTGTGTGAAAATGTGTGTTTATGTATGAGAGAATAAATACAGTGTATATAAGTGTGTGTAAAAGAGTGTGAATGTGAAATAAAAAAATTTGGATGAGTTTTGCTATACTAATGAAGAATTCATCAAATTAAGTGATAGAATTTTTACTTAAAATTTTGTATCAAAATTAAGTGGCACTTAATGCATTCAGAGGTAAGAGAATATCGTTATCAAACACACTTAATATAAAAAGTGCTTAATAAATTAAATTTAAACACTTAATGGGGTTATTAAACACCTCCTTAAGGGGCCTGTTTGTTAATGCTGAATTCTAAATTCTGAATTCTGAAGTCTGAATTATAAGTTCTGAAAGTATTAATTGTTGAATTAGTAAATTTATTTCTGTTTGATAATCAACTGAATTCAATCTCTGAATTAAATATGTCACTTCATACATGTATTAATTTGTTATAAATAATTGTCATATATGCATAGAAAAGAAAATGAATAATTAAAGATAGTATAAATATATATGAGAGAGAATGTGTGTGATAAGGTATGTATGTGTGTGAGAGAGAATTTGTGTGTGATAGAGTGTGTGTATGTGAGTGAGAGAGAATATGCATGTGTGTGAGTGTGTGTGAATAAGAGTGAAAAAGTACAAAAGAGAATGTGTGTGAGAGACTAAGTATGTATGTGTGTGAGAGAGACAATATATATATGTGAGGAAGTGTGTGTTTTTGTGTGTGAGAGAGTATATGTTTGTGTGAGAGTGTGTGTGCAAGTGAGAGAAAGTGTGTGTGAATATGTGTGTGTTAGATTATGTTGTGTTTGTACATTTATTTAAAATTTAGCAGATTAAGTGAAAATGTTTTCACTTAAAATTTTGAATACAAATTAAGCAGTGTTTAATGTATTAAGTGGTAAGAGAATTCTGTTATCAAACATGCTGTCTCTTAAAAATTTTTTAATCAATTAATTTTCAATATTAAGTTGAATTATCAAACAGACCCTTAGTCATTGCTAAGAATGTGGGCAAATATGGCGCCAAAGCATTCTAGTCACAAAACATCCATTGAAGAATTTATTGCTGTAAGTGTGACGCAAAAATGTTTGTCACAAAAGTCAACCCAAAAACTAAATTTGATGCTGAATTTATCACACAATGTGACAAAACTAACAATGAATATAGCAACATATCGTGCCACAAAAGGACGTGAACAACTTCTCATGGCAAAATTCATCACTATATTTATCACGTTATTTTTCTGTGACTAAATTAAATGCTATTTTCCTATCAGTGTTAAAGGTCATATTTTTTATGGCTAAAAACAACATCAATGTACTAATCTAGATTTATTCATTATAGACATTGAAATAACTACCTAGTATGTACGTTGATATCTAATTTCTTCTTCCTCACCATAAAATTTAAAGAATAAGCAAAAACTCCACAACACATCTTTCTCATCACTTTCCTTGTCTATTAACTACTTTTTTCACCACACCAAACCATTTTTGGCAAAAAGAAATTAAGAAACACTACAAATTAAACAATTTTAACATCATGTGGTGCTTTCTCTTGATACACACCTAGATCCCCTTAGACAGAAAAAGTTAATCCATAAATCATCTGTATTTTCATCTGTCCCATTTTGGGACAGTTATAAGTAAAAATGGGATGAGACAACTCCCCCTATTAGTCTACATATTCATCACATTACCATTTATCAAAAAATGGGACAGGACACTATTATATGTGATTTTCTTTCTTTCGAGAAAATAACTTTGTGAAGTGTCTATACATGGAGATTGAACGAGTTCTTAAAATATCAGAATTTCTACTTTTCATCTTAAAACATTATTTTGGAAATACAAATTTAACTAAAAAGAAGTGCACAAATTGAATTTAATAATAATTTGTCATATGCAGCTTTTTAAGTTTTTTAATACAGAAAAATGTTTATCTGGCTAAGCCTAATAAAGCTTTAGTTCGAATACCGTTAGATGTGTTTTACGTATCACTAATTTAATTGGAATTTGATTTTTTTGGATCTCCTTATTTTACAAGAGAGAGAATACGTGGCATTATAATGTTTTCCAATTATAGAGTTGTGAGCGACATTTATAAATGGGTTGGGGTTTTCTGATTATAGTGGGTAGGGTTACAATGATTATATGATAAATTTGAATTGGTCATCCGAACAAACTTTTTGTCAACCCCATTTTGATTATTTTAAAATCTTTTGAATAATATAGGTTCTTTTTGTTTTCTTCTTTCCTTGTGACTGAAGTTGAGCAAATATCAATACATCACATATTTCCTTTATATATTCTCTTTTCCTTTTTCCGTTTCGTCATTTATTTACTAAGGAAAAAATGCATTTTTGATCCATCTTGTTTGGAGTATTCACTAAATTAATGTCCAAAATTTAAAACAAAATAAATTTAGTCCCCTAATATTTTAGAATTTGAACAAAGTTTGGACAATTGAAGGAAAATTAAAATTTTTAACATAAAATGGCCATGTGCATGTCATGTGGCGTTAAGTTTTTTTAAAAAAATTAAATGCCAAAAGAATTGAACAAAATTAGTCCCAAAGTTTGTCAGAAATGTAAAATTGGTCCCCAAAGACAAAAAAAAAAAAAAAAAAAAAAAGAAATAAAATTTTCTTTTAATGCAAAAATGCTAAAAGTTTCAATGTCAAAGCAACGCATACCATTGGAGATTTGAGCGGAGAGGAAAAGATTATGTTAAAAATAATCCCAACTAAATAATGATTATATCCAAGAATCTTTGCGCAAAACAAGACTTATGGGCTAGTATTATATTTAAAATAAATTTTTTAAAACACAATGAAATGTTTATTTCACGTTAATAAACTAATCTTATAGGTTTAAACCTCTCAAATAATAATATATATTTCTTAATAAATTAATTGGGTTTATAACACTTTGCCCCCCTAAACTAGGGGGTAGTTACACTTTACCCCTCTGAACTCCAGAAATATGCACTTTGCCCCCCATTCACATTATTCAAACTTTAAAAATTTTAAAATATCAAAAAATTTAGTTAAATGAGTGAAATACCCTTAGTATTATATTTTGATTTTTCATATATTTAATTGATTTTCTATGGTTATAAAAGAATTAGCCAAAAAATATAATAACACATTAATATATTTGGCTTTAGGGAGTGAAAATGTGAGATACTGTTTGCACAGATTAAGTCAAATATTAAAAGTGAAAAATACTAAGAGATATCAAAAAAATCACAAAATTTTATAGAAATTATATTTTCATACAATATCTTTAAAGAAAATTTTTTCATAGAAAACAAGCCCATTTAAAAATTGTTCTACTACTACAGTTAAACATTCAAATTTCCAAATAATATAAAATGAAATCTAAAAATTTTAAAATTTTGACCAAGAAATATATTGATATTGATTATATTAAAATATTATATAGTTTATTTTTGCTTAATTTTAAATAATTATCACATCACTATTAAATTTTAAAGACATAAAAATCCAAATATAGTACCAAGGACATTTTAATCATTTAACTAGATTATCTTAATAATTTTAATATTGATAGTATATGAATAGTGTCAATGGGAGGCAAAGTATATATTTCTATAGTTCAAGTTGCAAAGTGTAATTACCTCTATAGTTCAGGGAGCAAAGTGTCATTACAAGGAAATGGTTCCCCAACTGTAGAATTTTCCTAAAATTTAGGAAAATTTTACAATTTCTTTTAACGCACAAAAGAATGGTTCCGGTAGAATTTTCTTAAAATTTTATCTTGAGAAATTAAATTTTACCGTATATAATAGGTAACTTACCCCACTCTTCACCTATATAGTTTCCTAGGGTTACCTATCTAGAACATCTTGCCGCAGTTTAAGTCTTATTCTCTTGAAAAAATCTCCTCTTCTTGTGAAGCCCAACGAAACAAATTACATCAGGAAACTTAATATACATGACTTGAAGAAGATGTTTGTCCCAATATTTCCAGATGATTTGGTTGCCGAAATACTTTCGAGGTTGCCACCACATTATCTTTTGCGATTTAGGTGCGTATCAAAATCATGGCGTGCTCTGATCGACAGTCCGGAATTTATTCGAATGCATCTAAACGTATCAACAATGAACTCAAAAGCGAACAAATATATCTTTAGGGTTTCTATTGGATGCAATTACAGGATTTATGCTACTAGACTGCGGAAGAGGTCAAAGACTCTGGAAGAGATCAAAGACTCTGCTATTCCGAATTTTGGTGATATGCAGTCGAGTTATCTAGTTGGCTCTTGCAATGGCCTGCTTTGCCTGGATGCATATTATTCTATTATTTTGTGGAATCCGTGGATTAGGAAGAGTCTTACATATATACCTAATCCTGTTGTTCAACATAAGTTGTCGGGCTATAGGAGAAGCTATACAAGATACTTCTTCTATGGCTTCGGGTGTGATGAAATACGGACGACTACAAGGTTGTGAGGTTGGCTGACCACCAATCCCCGGCTTGGTGTGAAGTGAAGGTTTATAGTCTCAAAAACAACTGTTGGAAAATGCTTCCGAATTTTCCCTACCGCCGCGTCTTGGGAACCTTTAGTATAACATGTGCAGGGATTCTTTCTAATTGTGCTTTGCACTGGCTCGTCGAAGGGAATAATGTTGCCGCAATTGATCTTAGAACTGAGGAATACAGGCTTGTGCCAAAACCTGAGGTTTTAGGTAAAAACTATTCTTTGACATTGGGAGTCCTGGATGGAGGCCTCTGTATTCTTTCTAAATTTTGTCCTCCCGAATATCAACGCTCGACGCAACTTCGTCAACTTGAACTTCAGCTGTGGGTAATGAAGGATTACGGAACCAAGGATTCGTGGACTAAGTTAAGCATTCAAGTACCGAATATTGATCAATTCGATAATGTGTACCCCATTGGACATTCAAAGGGAAATACCGAATTGGTTTTGCAAAAAGACGGAGTCGTCAATTTCCTATGGTACAACTTTGAAAACCTGAAGTTGGTTGAGAAAACCATATTTCCCGCTGCCAAGGGTAACAGTTCAATTAGTGAAGGATATAATTGTGTTTGCAGCCTAGTTCAGCCTATTTGTGGTGGAAAAAAGGGCATCAAGCGCAAAAGTAAACGGAAATCTATTAAGTGGCCTCAATGAGAAGATCTACAAATACAATTAGAATTGCATCTACTAGAGAATTGGATCAAGACTTGGGCTTTTTCAGCTGATCAGGAGGTAAAAACTATATGGCAAATTCTTTAAGACTCCTTAAGAATATTTCTTTTTTACCCTAGTAAAAGAAATATTAATATATAAAGTGGTAACACAATTTTATCATATATAATTATTTTGTATCTAAGAAAATACGTATATGTTCTAAAATTCAATTTCGACATAAGAATATGATGATTTAATATCTTTAATGTTAATATTAGTTTATTGAATTTGATAATTGGATGTGGTTCACTCTTTAAATATAATGTCTAGCAAAATTTAGTTATTATTGACATGTTTAATCATCCTAATAATACTAGATATTTTTATAATATCACTATAATATTATGTGAATTTAATTTTTAATAATAATATTTTGTGGTATATGAATGTGTATTTTATCATTTAAATAATTCAAACATTATGTATTTTCAAATTTTCCAATTTATGTCTAATTAATAATTCAATACAATTAGCCCTAATTGGTGATGTAATCATTATTTCGTTGAGATTATCTTTAACATCAAAAAAAACTTTTTCTCTCTCCTCAAATCTCCATTGGCATGGGTTACTTTCACACCAAACTTTTAGAATTTTTACATTTAAAAAATTATTAGTTTTTTTTTAATCTTTTGGGACCAATTTTGTATAATTCTTCTAGATTTCAGTATTTAAATTTTTTTTTTTTGTGAACTTAATAGCCACATGACACGCATGTGGCCATTTTTCATTAAAATTTTTAATTTTAATTGTCCAAACTTTGTTCAAATTTCGGAACTTTATGAACTCAATTTGTTTTGTCTGAGATTTTGGGGACTAATTTGTATATACCCCAAACAAATGGGACCAAAAATGCATTTTTCTGTATTTATATTTACTAATGTTTGGTTTCATGACATGGAAGAGCCACATTTTGGCCTTAATTGAATTTATCAAACTTCTTCCAAATCTTTTTGTTTATTTTTTTTTTCTTTTTCATCTCTCATATCTTCCTCACTTTTTTTTCTAATTTTATTTTGAAAATAATAAATACCTTTTAGTTTTAGTAATTCGTACAACAAGTATATGCAAAAGGGGTGTGGGATTCTTCAAATGGGAATTGTTATAGTAGGACACTAAAACTCCTATATTACTTTGGGAGAACAGTGACTTTATTACTTAATCCAACTTAGCCTGCTTTTAAGAAATTGACTTAACTACTTAAATCTAAGTACTAGCGAGACACCTCTTCCTCATCGATTACTCCTACCTCAGTTGAACAAACTGAACCGCACACAGGCTCAACAGATGTTTTGCGTCTTCTGCCACTTTTCCGCTTAGTTACAGCTTGTGAAACTTGTCCGTTCTTGATTTTACAATTGACCCCAAAAACTACACGAAGATATTTTTCATGCCTGTAAAATATATCAAGCGCAAGATGGTTCCACCTTGGCAATGGTATGGTTGGTAAAAGGGGACAATAAATGGAAAATAGCACACCGAAAGAGGTTAACAAGGATTAAGATGAATATAACTATATCTTGGTACAAGCATATTTATGATGCATCATTAAGGTCCTAAAATGAACTAAACAAATTCTTCTTGATAATTTATGAACTAAACAAATTCTGCTTGATAATTTGTGAACAACCATGCTGCTACTTTGCTAAGTAATCATTAGCTTTTCTCTTCACTAAGGAATAACCTTAAAGTTATCCTTTGGCTCAAGAAATCTGCCATTAAGATTTTTTAAAAGGCATATTAAGCTAATGTATACTTCAAATATTTTCAAATCAGTAATATGGTAATGCAAAATGAGAGGGTAGTCTCTCTTTGTTAACGCAGATCAGACCACTGATTTGATGTTTCTTCAACTAGAAGGAGGGTGATGGGTAATTAGTATATTATATGAAAGATTACCATCTAATGATTTTCCAACTCAACTTTAAGATTGCATCAATTTGTCTTTGAACCGGTAGCTCTGTTAATCAGGGGGTGGAAGCTTGTCCATCGAATCAGCCCCTACGAGTAGTCCCCTATCCGTATCAACCAGATGAAGTGATAGGGGGCGATTCCATTAATCGATTCAAAAACGCCTTTTATCCAAATATGAATCCCCAAAACTCCTCTAAAAAAATGAAATCTAAGTCTACTCAAGTTCTCCAAAGTGGTGCTTTGAAAATTTTGAGCATATTTGAGTTTCTACTACAAGATAAGGTATGAATATTTTCACATTTTCCCATTGAAAAAGTAACATGTTATTTCTTAAAAGAATCCTGCACCTTTCTTCATTACAGGCAGTTAGAAAGATCACCGAGTTTTAACTATAATGTTATACCAAAGTATGTACACCAATCAAAGCTTTTAAATATATCAAATATAGGCATCCACACAAGAGTCTAGAAAAAAAGGAAAAGATTCATTGTACCTTTCAAACAAAAAGAAGAAATTTTCTTTTTTCCAAGGTTCAATCATAGACTTTCTAAACATACTGGAGAGATCTTTTATCCTTGCCTCACATAAGGTCCATGAATCAACTACTAGTACAATGTTTTTTGGTCTAGTAGAGAGCCGCCCTCTACATTCCAGCATATAATTAGGCTTTGGAAATTTCCCAACATTATCCATTGAGTTCTAAAGAGAGGACATGATAACCTTATAGCAGTCAGTGACCAAGTTTCCACTCATCCTTGACCATTTCAAATGACGGATATAGGTGTCTAATATGTACTTCCTAAGAGCCTCTTTTTCCCCCTTAGATCCTCTAAAAGCTACTTAACTCTATCATGTAGAGCTGCTCCTGCTTCACGAAAGCACATTTTTGTAAAATACAATATTTGCAGATGAATGTACTTCATATTTAACCTCTAGCACTCCACATTATCTAATTGATGAAAAGCAAAATGAGCAATAGAGACTAAATAAGGAGTGCATTCATCATCAACCAATAAAAATATGTGCCATTCTAGACCTTACTGATCCCCGTCCTCTCGCAGGTACTTCCTCCCACAACAACCATACTACGGCCTAGCCCCCTTTCTTTGAAGCCTTACAGCCCTACCTTTCTCCTAACTCTAGTAGCCTCCGTCCCACATGCTCTTTTCTTCCCTTCTTCCCCTTTTCCTCCCATAGCCCCAACACGTATCACTTAAAAGAATATTTTTCTATTGTCGGTGGCTGTACACTTTATAATTAATGGGGTAAAAGCAAAAAAAATAAAAATGAAATTACATAGACAGAAATTGATATTTTCTTTTGGCCAATGAAGCAATTCCTCCCCAGGTTAAATACAAAAATACTCTGCACTGAAATATTTTATTCATTCTCAACAAAGTGTGTAATACTAAACACGTTAATAAAATATGTCGCATAACTCTTAGCAAATATAGATACAAATATTTTCAATTTAATTACTCATGCATAAAAAAATTGTTTTGTATCTTTGATGCTGTGGTAAGTCATTTAATAGATTAATCTATTTTATATTCTATTTATTCATAATAATCTAATTTATAAATTGTTTACCAAAGATGCCTTCGTTTGATAGATGCTATGGTAAGTGTCACGAAATTTCTACTTAGCACGAAACCGTCGTGCCAAGGCGGAATAAGAAACTCGCACCGGCACCAAAAATTCGCCCAGCAAACTTGGTCAGCCTCACTCACTCGTGTTTAGTTTTCACTCATTTCGCAAACGAGCACTCACTCAAACACACGGAATCAGGATTTTGCCGATAGGCAACTCGCAAGAGTAACACACAACAAAACGTAAGTAAACGATACACAAACGAATTACGGCCCCAAGCCAACCCTTGCAACACTTTATTACTCTTAAAAGCTTACAACGGGACTTTTTACAAACACTTGGTGTGAAGAACACTCTTGGCCTAAATCCAAATGGATTCCTTTCTGCTAACCCGGTTGCCTACGTTCCTCGGCCAGCACTCTTGCCGACCAGCCTTGCCACCCACAAGACTTTACTTGGGTTCCCAGCACTGCCCAAGATTGTGCCAAAAGCTATGCCAACTCATGTGCATGTGTGCACGGGTCCGTTCGTGCCACTGCCGTTATTAACCGTTTTGCCCAACTCGAAAGGTCTTGAGCTGTTGACAGCAACGTTTGCCAACGTCCCAAAGACAACACTTGCCTAAGGACTTACTGCACCCCACTGCATAGTTTTGAAGCACTTTGCACGTCAACAGCTCAACTCAGCCCACCTCTGTTTGCCGAATTCACTGCCTTGCTGACAGGCAGTCTGCCTTGCCGACGTGCAGGCTATTCTGGGCCAGGCCTGCACTCAGCCTTTGCCGATGCGTGAAACTCTGCCAAAGGGTCTAACAGTAAGCCATTAGCTTAAAATAGGAATACTATTAGAAACATCCCTTGAGGTTTCTAAAAATAACACCTAAAAGCTCCAACTTTCAAACATTTTGCGTACAAAAATCATCTGATTCAAATTTTCTTGTAATAAAGTCAGTCCAAGTTAGATAAATGACACTTATAACCCTTAGAACTTTAGTCACACAACAAAAATGTAATACCAAAAAACCAAAAAAACAACCTTATACATATGTTAAATTCTTTTTGTCAGTTATTTATAAAAATGCGTGCGCACATTAATGTGGTTGTGTCCACTTCAACAAAAATTTGGAACTTGTAAGAAACACCGTAGACTATAACAAAACAAATGTGATTGGTGTGTCTATTTGACAATCTTAAACTCTTAAATTGAAAGAAAAAATTAAAATATATTTTTCTCAGCATTAACTTGTGGAGGACATGAAAAATTATAGCCTAATCTTATTTGCTAACATTTTCTCGAACAGTCTGCAATTTACTTTTTCATTCTCTCCAACCAATACAAATTTACAATCAATGAAATTTTGTTATTAAATTAACATTTGGCACAACACAACGACAATATAGAAATGAAAATGATTTCTCTCTAGCACCCAAATGCATTTTTAATTCACTTTTTTGAGTTACGCTTACATTGTTACAAACAATTTGGAGTTGGGGACTAATTGTCAACCTTGAAAGTTTGAGGGTGCTAAATGATATTGTAAGAAACCTCAAGGAAAGTTTTTCAAATAATCCTTTTGTAATATGTTTAGAAAATATGTCTTGATAGTTTCTTTGCTAAGCCATTTATCTATAATCATTTAATTGTAAGCTATTAATTTGCAATAATCTAATGACCAATAGTGCTAAAAAAATATTATGTATTTTTTATATGGTTTCATATATCCGATAGTGCTAAGAAAATATAATGTAATTAATGCCCTAAATTTGCCTCTAGTTTCTAGTTTTTCTGGCAGTGTTGCACAATAAAAAGAGCCACAACTACTGGCGAACTTCGAGTAATGAAGAACAAGTGAAAGCCAGTTCATTGATCACTACAGGAAATATGAAACCTGTCTCTTATACTTTTCCCTTCTTTGTGTGACAATCTAGTGCTAAGTCTATTCACGACATCCCTAGGTTAGAATAACTGTGAAATAATTGTAATATTTCATTTTTCATCACCCTTTTATATTGTAAATCTCTTTAATTATTGGCAAATATTATTGTCACAATAAAAATCTTATTGTTATAGCATTTTGTTTGTGAAATTAACAAATACTATTCTCACTCTCTTTCTCTGCAACAAGAGAAGGGTATTTTGGTCATTTCACATACAAATATTGTAGTAATAAACTTTGTGTATAGAAGTATCATTTATCTTAATTTTTCAATCTTGTATTATTGCACTTGTATGTTATTCACTAATCTTTAGTTTGTTACAAGCAATTCTATTCTATTCTGCTTTTAAATGACCAAAAAGTTAAAGTGCCAGCAAAAAATTAGTAATATATCTACAAACACACACATACACATATATTTTCACAGATAAATTAATTCTATTGTTTATTTTGTTTCTTTTTTTAATTTTCAGGCCAGCCCAAGCTCTGCCCAGATTAATTTCCCATTACCAGTTAGTGGTGCATGCGGAAGTAATGGGAATTTTTGATGTATTGATGAAGCGCTAAAACGGTTTGCAACAAGTCAAATGCCACAAAAATGTCCATGTAGTGATGCAAGACCTGCACGTAGCCAGTGCCAATGTTCCATTGTTTGTAGCAAATTAGGCAATTTTAATTAAGTGATTGTACTAGATTTATTCAAGTTGAATTCTACTTAAAAATATATATATATATTGTCTTAAATTATCTTTTGCAGGATTTTGTAATCTAGCTTCCATTTTTTACCTTATGCTTTACTTGGAAGCCTCAATAAAATTTTTATTTGATAGGTACAACATTTAATTATTCGAATTATGTACCCTTTGTGACCTATAAGTGGAAAAAATCTCTAATAAGTGGATTGTCATCTCAACTATTTGACTAAGCAGTTGATGTGGGAAACAGCAGAAGTACCTTTTCGAGTTTTGACCAATTAAACTCGCCACAAAATTATTTTGCTTTCTTGAGTCAGCCACTTAATTTGCACCTTTGAAATATTGGGATTTCGGCAATTTACACCTTCAATTTTTATTTGCGATGCTTTAGATTTTAAACTTTCTTTTTTCTTTGCACACATTAACCTGATTGATATCTAAATGCTTATTTACTAACATGAATGGAGCATGTTTAGCACTATAGTCTTAAATAATGAAAAATAAAGATCCAGATTTGTATGTCTTATAATGTTCAAGAAAATATTTAATTATTCAAGTTTAGTTTAATAATTTGAATCTAACCACTAATCCGACCAAAGTGATAGAATAAATCTTGTATACTAAACAATGGCATCGTTAAATAGGGTGTTCTGGGGGCACACCCTCACTTACCTAAAAATAATACCGTATTTCATTAAAAGGTTTATAATAACTCACTATTATTCGACTCTTGTCCCCACTAGTTCAAGAAAAATATATTCACATGTTAATTTTTTGTAATTGGGAAGTAAAAATACAAAATATTTGAGGAAAAATAAAGTAAATAAGAGTATTGGTAAGACGTTTAGAATTTCAATCTTACTTTTGGGGCCTGACCTTTTCACACAGGGTGAAAGATTTATCTTGTTTGTTTGGCCTTTGAGAAAATTTAACACAAAGTGCCTGAAATTGTTTGTGGTTGGTAAAAGGAAAGAAAAACGCGTTTGTTGGGGGTCAACAAAATTTACAATCATTTGTGCCTCACTAATAAATATTTCTGACTCCACCTCATTATTAAACCATTGCAAATAGAAGTTTAAGGTTCAAATTGTGAACGCTCTAATAATTTGAGGGTGCAAGGTGTTATTAGCACTTCTTTTTCTGTCTTGAAATAGTACAAATTTTTGTTTCCAGAATTATTTTCTTACGGTGTTGTAAAATATGATAAAGAAAGAAGAGACACTACCAACTAACAAAATAAATCTGATATGGTCTTCTACCATCCCAAACATAATACTTAAATTACCTTAAAAAAATCATAATCCATAAATGATTATTTCAATTTAAAAATTATTAGTAACAAATGAGATCTAATCCTTTTTGACTAATTTGTGATTTCTAACACTCGAACAACATAACTTATATTTTAATTATGAATAATATTAAATCCGGCTTATAATTAAGGTTTCATATCATTTATTGACCAAACAACTTATTGCAAAAAGTTTCTATCTTTACATATCGGGTTCACTTAGCTAACTGTTGTAATATAAACGGTATAGAAAATACTAAATTTAGATATGTAAGTCAAAGGAGATAAAAATGGTGTAAGAAATTTGACATGACGTAGTCGTTGCTAAGAATGTAGACAAATATGGTGCCAAAGCATTTTGGTCACAAAACATTCATCAAAGAATTGCTGTAAGTGCGATGAAAAAATGTTTGTCACAAAAGTCAACCCAAAAACAAAATTTGATGCTGAATTGTCACGTAATGTGACAAAACTAGCAATGAATATAGCAACATATCATGCCATACAAAGACGTGTAACAACTTCTCGTGGCAAAATTCGTCGCTATATTTGTCACATTATTTTTTTTGGCTGAATTAATGCTACTTTCCTTCCACCGTTAAAGGTCATATTTTTTATGGCTAAAAATGACGTTAATTAGCGATGGATTTATTCGTTATTAAAACTGAAATAATTAAAAACAATACGACGTTGTTTTGGATCTATGTCATCTTCTTCCTCACCATAAAATTTGCAGAATCGGGCAAAAACTCTACAACCCAATCCTTCTCATCATTTCCCTTGTCCGTTAACTACTTTTTCACCACACCCAAACCATTTTTGGCCAAAAAAATTAACAAAAACTACAAATTAAACTCTTTTAACATCAGGTAAGCGATTTCAATTTTGATAAAGACCATTTCCCTTGAATCCATAAATCATTGTATTTTCTCAAGTCCCATTTTATCGGTTTTAAGTAGAAATGGGATGCAACCGCTTCACCTATCAGTCTACATATTCATCGCATTACCATTTAGAAAAAAGAGTGGGAAAGGACACTTATTATATGTGATTTTTTTTTCTTTCAACAAAATAACTTTGTGAATTGTCTATACATGGAGATTGAATGAGTTTTTAAAATATTAGACTTTATACTTTTCTTTAAAATATTATTTTGGAAATACAATTTCAATAGAAAAATATCGCACAAATTGAATTTAATAATAATAATTTGTCGTATGCAGAATACAAAAAAAATGTTTGTAAGGCTAAGCCTAACAAAGTCTTTGTTCAGATACCGTTCGTGTGTTCTACGTATCAGTAATTTAATTGGAATTTGATTTTCTTGAATTTTCTTATTTTTTGAGAGAATTTAGTTAGTTATAATTTTTTAGAAAAAGATATAGATTTTTGCAGGACTTTAAAATTTTTTTTAAATAATTTTTCTAATAATACATCTAAAAATACCCATTATTATGTGACAAAAAATATTAATATACAAAGTTATAACAAAATTTCATGTGTATAATTATTTTGTGTCCAAGATAATAGTCTTCTATGGTCTAAAATTCGATTTTGACCTTGGAATATGATGATTTTATATCATTACTATTGTAATTAGTTTATCGAATTTGGTAATTGAATATGATTCACTTTGAAAATTATAATGTCTAGAAAATTTTAGTTATTATTGACATGTTTATTCCCCCTAATAATACTAGATATTTTTATAATATTACTATATTACTATGTGAATTTAATTTCCAATAATAATATTTTGTAGTATATATATACTGTTAATTTCTTAACAAATATATATTTTATCTTTTAAAAAAATTCTAACGTTATCTATTTTCAAATAAAATCATTTTAAGTCTAATTAATCATTAACAATTAGCCTATTTTGATGATGTGATCATTATTTAGTTGAGATTATTTTTAACATCAAAAAAAAATTCTGTCTTTTCAAATCTCTGATGGCACAGGTTACTTTCACATTGAAACTTTTAGAATTTTTACATTAAATTTTTTTTTTTTTATCGGATTAGTGACCAATTTTGTATTTTTTTGACAGACTTTAGGGACCAATTTTGTACAATTCTTTCAGCAGTTCATTTAAAAAAAAAAAAAAAAACTTAATGGCCATGTGACTCGCACATGGCCATTTCTCGTTAATTTTTTAATTTTTAGTCAATCATAACTTCGTTTAAATTCTGGAACATTGGCGACTAAATTTGTTTTGTCCGAAATTTTGGGCACTAGTTTAGTAAATACTTCAAACAAGAGGACCAAAAATGCTTTTTTCCGTATTTACAAATGTTTAGTTTCATGACATTGAAGAGCCACATTTTGAACTTTATTGAATTTATCAAACTTCTTTCAAATCTTTTTTTTTTTTTTTTCTTTTTCATCTTTCATATCTTCCTCACTTTTTTTCTAATTTTGTTTTGAAAAAATTAAATACCTTTTAGTTTTATTAAATCATATAACAAGTATATGCAAAAGGGGTGTGGGATGCTTCAAATGGGAGTTGTGAGAGAAGAATACTAAAACTCCTATATTACTTTAGGAGAAGAGTGACTTCTTATAACATAATCCATACTTTTGCTTTTAAGCAACTGAACTGCTTAAATCTAAGTACTATATTGTGTCGCTTGTCAACCTGTATATGTGCTTTTCCCTGTTATATCTTTTTTTCCAAATTTTTTAGCTTACTTTTATATTAATGGTTTTTTATATTTATGATACTTGACAAAATCTCATACAAGTTGAGTGTAATTTAGAAAACAGTGTGAGAACTATAATACATGACATGCATTTATATGATGTCTGATGGCGTAAAAAATTTTATACGGTGTAAAAAAGTTAATCAGTTAATTAAAGAAACATCCATGAAGATTTATAGCAGCAAACCGATGCATTTTAGCATAAAAAAGAGTAAAGGAAATGAAAGGCTAAAAAGAACCTAAACCAAATCTTAAATTCAACAGAGTTGGAAGCTTGTATAATTTTTGAAGCAGTAATAGGCATCAAGATTCACTTGGAAGAACATTAAAAAAGTGATGCACCTCTTCGTTATCAATTACTCCTATCTCAGTTGAACAAACTGAACATCACACAGGCTTAACTACATCATCTGCTTCAGGCTCAGTCGATATTTTGTGTCTTCTGCCCCTTTCCTGCTTCGTACTGAGTTGTGAAACTTGCTCGTTCTTGATCTTACAATTGACCATAAAAACTGCTTGATACTGTGTCAGATATTTTACATGACTGTTAACATAATCAAGCATAAATACTTAAAAGAACTTTAACATTAAAAGTCGCATTCTAAGAATGTAAATGCAGTTGTTCAACTATACAAAGTATATTTTATTTATTAAATATTATAACTAGATTTAGTTTTTCAATTTAATTTATAGAATTGTTATATTTTTATACATTGTACTTTGTACTTTTATACAAAACTATATTGTGATTGACACATACTTATATTAGTAGTTGCTTACTTTTAGCCTATAAATAACATGATCTAGGGTTACGACACTTATATTTATTAATATTTGTAACTTGTATGATATATAGTATTATGCGTAATTATATATTCTTAATTATTGAATTTATATTTATATGGTATAGTCTTTGGAAAGTTCTACAATTTTGTAAGTGAACCAGTCTGTTGTGCCTTAGAACTTACATAATACAAGTAACAAATAGGATGGTTTCTTAAAGAAATTATAAAATTTTCTATAGTTTTCTGCCAATTTTTATCATATTAACATCATTAATAGCTACATTACATATATCATATTATGTGGTAAAAATTAGGAAAATTTTCTTTGAAGAACAAGTTTTTGCATGCAGGATTTCATCCTAATGTCAAGGGTCCAACTCACTTGGCTAATCGAAGTCAAAATTGATTACTAAATTCAAATTTGATAAATAAATATTTTATTGAATTGAATTTGAACTCGAAATTAGTTGTGAGTTTTAAAATTCTTATCTAAATTTTGATTAATTTTATTAATTTACTAATTTTAACTCCGTTCGTTAACGTGGGTATGAGTAATGATTGTGTTGGTTCATAATCTTCAAAATAAATATATTCTGTTGGTTGATAACCAAATGAACAGTAAAAACATACACGTTAATAATCATATCAGTTCACACAGAAATAACACAATCAATTAAAATTTTTGAAGTATCACCAATAACAATGTCCCATAAAAATCACAATCGTGGCAATCATGCAATCAAAATTTATACTACTTTAGCCAAATATATATTGATGATAATATATACACATGGAGTTACAAAATCTCAATTCCGAACTACAAATTTTATGTATCCTGTAAGGTTTCAAATATATTAGCCAGTTGAGATAGGGAAGAGCGATGGCTTTGCAAGTTCACGGTGCATATATAATATATAAATACATAAAAAGGAGGTAGATGATAATGATATCTCTATTTGATAAGGATAAAGCTTATAAAAAATTGAATTTCAATATATATAAATATAAATACGTAAAATGGAAATAGATAATTGATAATAAATGAATGTCTGGATACTTGTTGCGTCCTATTTTACTACCTAATTTTAAGGTGATAAAAGAAAAGCCTTTAATAGTGGAAAAAGTATCAGCGGCAGCTGAAATCCATAAATAATCTTTTTTCCAATCCATGGTTCAAAAATTAGAAAAGAGTGTAGATGAGGAAAGATAGAGATAAGAGATGTGAGATCAAGGGAGATGTGTTAGAGAAGACATGTGAAATCAAGGGAGGTGTGTTAGAGAAATTTGTAAGCATGGAAGAGCGAGTGTCAATCAAGTTCTAATTAAATTGTGACAGATAAAAAAGAGAATTGGAAAGAGAATATAAGTCCAACTTTATATTTATATACTATTTTTTAATTAAAACAAAAAAAAAAAGAAAACTATTTTTTAACCAGTTCTTTAAACAGAAATAATAAAACATGATGTTTCAATTGACATTTTTGAACAGTTCTTTGAACAAAAATAAACAGAATATCCAATTACGTGTAAAAAGTACAAATACATCTTATACTTCACAAATGTATTTAAGCTTTTCTCTCACCATATCTGAAAAATAATGTATAATATATACTTTGCAAATTGAAAATTATAAATTCAATGAAAATAATAATTATATTACCTTTTTGCATAAATCATTACATGACAAAATAATAGGTGCATAATTCAAATGATGAAACAACACCTATGAAATCAAAACAAAGCATTCTTGTTTGGCAGAATAAAAGAATGTCTTATGAATTACAAAAATAAAAGAGAAATGAAGAAAACATATATGCAGCTTGTTATTCTATTGACCATTTTGCGAATACACCCAGAAAGTAGTTGGAAATACAACTTTCTTCTTTTTTTTTCCCCCTTTTTAAAGATATAATGAAACAACATTTTTACAGAGATATATAAACACTAAATTATAGCTATCAGAATCAAACAATTATAATTGCAATAATATAGCAAAAAAATTAAAAGTGGAGTTGTAACTTGTAACAATTCACATAGCTAAAGGTTCTTGTAGACAAATTCCAGAAAAATAAAGTCAGAAACATAAGACAGATGCTTGTATGCAATTATGTTCTGTTGGACTTGAACTTTTTGCAGTGGAAATCGAGTGTAATCATGCATCCCAATGTCAGCAAATGAATCAATTTTATGCTCATTCCCAAGCTATAAATGGCTTCAAGTCTCTGGCAGACCTCAAAGAAGAGTACGGCAATTCAATATAGCAAATAAAGGAATTAGGAAAAGATAGCAGTGAATTTATAAGAACATCAAATCACATTGATATCTTAAAGAAAAATATATCTCTTATGAGATGTGAAAAATATTTTTGGAGATTTGTTATTACGTAGAGCCGAGAGATGGAAAGCAGAAAAATACAAATTTTTATGTATACTTTTAGAAATATCTTTCTATTTGTATGCCACTTATGAAATTGTGTTCCAAAGGAGTGGAACTCGCATTCTCTTATAAGTTCCAGATGTTTATACAGAAAAAAAAAAATAGAGGTGTTGACCGACCTCGCATTCCTCGAATGCGAGGTCGGTCACTACTTATGTTCTGCGAGGCTCACGCCTCGCAAATAGAAGCTAAGTCCCCCACATCCCCCATTTGTGTATTTCAACAGCCTCCTCCTTCCTCCTCCTCGTCTTCTTATCCCACATCCTCCTCCTCCTCCTCCTCCTCCTCCCCACCACCATCTATTTCCTTGAATCTACAACAATCACCATCTCCATTCCACCACCACCACCACCACCACCACCACCACCACAACCAACACAACCACCGCCACCGCAACCCACCACCAAAATATTTCAGGTACATTTAATTTTTTTATGGAGTCCAATAATTTTAATTAATATATTTTTTAATTTTGTTTAAGTAATTAATTTTGTTAATGTAAATGTTTTATAAATATATTTTGTGTAGGTAGTTTATATTTTTTATGTTTTTGTATTTTAGATTTAATAATAGACTGCAAGTATTATATCCCGATAATTTTTTTTAATATTTAGAGAAAATTAAATGTACCTGAAATATTTTGGTGGTGGGTTTGAGACTGTTGATTGCGGTGAAATTTGTGGTTATGTTGTTCCTCCACATGTTGAACTGAAATTGTGGGATGTTATTGCATTTTTTGTAGTACTTGTCGGGCATATATTACTTGTAACCCTTACGGGTTATTACATTGGTCGTAGCCCTTGTCGGGCATGTATTAGTTATAAGTGTTGCCTATTTGTTGTGTTGTTTGTAACCCTTATTGGGTATGACCGGCGTTAGAGGGCATTTTAGATAAAAAGTCCCTCACAATTTTTTTTTTTTTTGTATATTCCGTATCGAAAAATGGGGTCTAAACATGTTCCATCCTTACAGGAAAATGGCATTTGATAGACCCAAAGGATAAACTTTTATTAAAAAAGATCAAATTACAAATGATTTAGGTACTATGTCCTACCGGCCAATGATGAGCAAGAAACTATTCCGAATAAATCAACGGATTAGTTTTGTTGACTTAGTTGACAAGATATACGAATTCATGGAGATTGATAGGGAGCAGATGAAAATGAATATTGTGTTTAAACACAAACGACCACGTGTGTTCAAAAGAGAGTCTGGCATTACATTGACAATGATGCTGGTGTGGAAGGTATTTTTGATTTGTTTGCTGCCGATCCAAATTTTTGTGCTGAATTGTTTATCGAGACGGAGGAAATTCCACACGTACATGTAAGCAACAATGTAGGGGTGTATGGTATGGGGCCAATGATGTCTCTCATGCATTCGACCATGGACGACCAGCCGTTGCAGTCCAATGCGCAGACTCTTTTTGAACATCCGTGGTCGTTTGAGTTTTACAACCCAACTTGTTCGTTTTCAATGTCAAACTCAATGCAATCTGATCAAGCTATTGGGGCGCAGTATAATAGAGACACTATAGCAGGTGAAGGCCCAAGTACCATGCAATATCAACATATGGAGAAAGGCCTCGTAGACGAGGGTTTGTCCTCTCCCATGGTAATAGTGTCTCTCATGGCATGCATTAGACGAGGATTACGAGTCTGGTTCAGACTCGGAAGACATATCGGATGATGATTCTAACGAGAATTTGGGGATATAATAACGATGAATGTCATACACAAGAGGATGTTCCTGCTTATCAACCTAGGGGGATGGCTTTTTTCAATGATCTTGGTAACTACGGTGAGTACGATCCCATGGACCATAGTGATAAAGATGGGCTGATTTATTGGAATGAAGAAAAAAATGATATTCAGTTACACATGTACTTTGAAAGCAAGGAGCAAGTTACTAAGGCAGTTACAATGTGGTCTAAGCTCAACAACGAGAATTCAAAGTCATAGGTTGATAAGCAGAGAACATGTAACTGAATATCATTTTTTTCTTCATTCCAAGATTAGCGGCTCTTTATTGTGATTGGAGTATTCGGGTACGTGGAAATGAATCTCTTACTGTGTGGAAGGTCACAAAATGGGTAAAAGATCACGTATGTCTCAGTGAAATATCCGGTAACAACAACAGAAATCTTACATACACAGTCATTGCTAACCAAATTATGCACTTAATTGAAAATGATCCTGGGCACAAAGTCAAACAAATTCAGGCAAGCAGATATATGTGAAGAACAGTTTGAAGGTTGACATCACTTACAAGAAAGCTTGGTATGCTCGCAGGAAAGCGATTGTGCTTGCATATGGAAGTTGGGCATCTAATTTTCAACAATTACCCCAATACGTTGCAGAACTACTACGCTCCAATCCCCAAACTGTGGTGCAATGGCTACATCATCCCAACAGTATCGAGGATGTGAAAATTTTCAAATACATATTTTGGGCATTTCTGCAACGTATTGGGGTAATTGTTGAAAATTAGATGCCCAACTGTCCATTTGCAAGCACTAATCGCTTTCCTGCGAGCATACCAAGGTTTCTGTCTCTTTGGACATCTAGATCAATCGATGGGAACCAACCTTAACTGTATGCAATTGTCGATGAGGAAACAATCCAAAGTTGGGGTTGGTTCATGGAGCAGTTGAGACACCATGTTGTACGTGACTTGGAAACTGTTTGCATAATATCTTACCGGCATCGGGGCATTGTGCATGCTATGAGTGAGTCCCCTTTTATGGCAGGAACCATTTGCGTATCATAGATTCTGTCTGCGTCACGTTCGGAGTAATTTGATGACTAAATACAAGAATGTAGAAGTGAAGAAGTTGTGTTGGTCTCTTGGTGTCAAGTTACGAGGCGGAAATGGAATTTGCACCAACATACGATACAGCTGCAACATCCAGAGGCGTGGAGATATCTGGTACATATTGGGCTTGACCGGTGGTGCCTTGCTCACGATGGAAATCGTAGGTGGGGAATACATGGTACAAATTCTTTCGAGAGCTACAATAACGTGTTGCGCGGAGTTAAACTACTTCCGATAAAGGCTATAATTGATAGTACACTCCATCGGTGCGTAAAATTATTTGTTGATAATAGTGCACGGGGTGCACACTGTCGCACGTCAATTACGCAAAAGGATTGGAAAAGGTTGTTGTTAGCAGACAAAAAAGATGCAGGACACACAGTCATGGTTTTTGATCAGTCTACTGGGGTGTACCGAATTAAAACACCTCGTCGTGTCAGTTTCGTATGCGTCTCGCACGTACCCGACCTGCCCGGCGTCTGTCTCTTATACACATCTAGATGAACCTAGTGTATGTACGAATTGTCATGAACGGGGACATAATCTGGAGGAGTTGCCCTTCACGACAGTAATGATTTGTCTTTGTATTGCGAGTTGTCTACATACTCATTGTATTATATGAAAGTAGTTTATTTTTAATGTATTCGTTCATCAAAAAATATTGTATTGCTCAAAAAATGCCATTCATCTGATCATTGACTACTATCAGAACATATCGTACAACTCATAAATAACTTTCCATAATATTTGTTTAGGTATGGATGTGAACAATAGCTGTCTCTTATACATCCTAGACCATATGTACCTGATCCAATATCACCTATCTCTTATACACATCTAGATGTGTATAATTTTTGATGGTCTTATCGATGATTCCACATTACTGTATAAGCGACATATATATTGTTTTTTAGGGATTACATGCACTATTCTTGGCGCGGTATGGCATTATATTTGTTTGGCGAGTGGGTACTCTTTTTTTTTTTTTTTTTTTTTTAACCGCGCATTTAAAAAATGCTTTGATCACCAGTCTTGTTGAGCGAATTTGACCCGAGACACATTCTTTTCATCTGCCCATTGGAGAGGCCACTATCACGTTACACTGATGTAGAGGTCCTGTGGGGTTTACACATTCATGGCCCTATGTGTCCAAGAGACATCACTCACCGCAGACTTGGAGCTGACTATGAATGGAGGTATTGTTGAGCATATGCTTTCACTGCGTCCTATCCGGTCTAGAGCAATTACCACTAGCAGTCACGGAGCATATGGATCTCGGTACATATGTTTTGTTGAACTGTTTAATTACTCCATATGTTAACATTGGATTTGATATTTATTAATTTTTATTGCAGGTGGGATGTTGGATTTGATTTGCGCAATGCTCCTCGGCATGTTTTATCTGTTTTTCGAGATCAGTTACATACTTTGCGACCCAATGAGGTACATCAGTCGATTTCATTTCTTGTGCACATTGTTGTCCTCGAATTTCGTTAATTTACTAACTTTTGTAGACTTCTTTGGTATTAGTTTATATGGCAGCCATTTTCTGATGAGCTGCTATATAGATCTGACTCTGATGTAATGATTTTTTTTCTTATTATTTTTCTTTTTCAAATTACTTCAGTAAAGCTAATTTGAACTTTCACGGTAGATGGATTCCATGGCTAGATTGTACTACATGTCGTTAGACAACATGACTGAGGACGATACTCCGGATAGTAGTACATGGGCACAGATCAGCCATTTCGCTTCTCAATCACTACATGCAGTAGGCGAATCTACTCGTCTTGATCTTCGGCCTCCGCCAGTTCCTGTTTACGTTAGACATCCACACCAGGCACATGATCCACATAGAGTAGAGCGGGCTCCGCGGCGAGGCGGGCAACACGGCGGTGGTCGTCGACGTCGTCGAGTTCCAGGTGCCTGCGATCCCATGTAGATGCCGAATCTCCTCATGTTAACATACCATTTGAGGGCGATACTTCACACGTACTTTCGCCAATGCGCATTCCGGTGGGACCATCATCTTTCGGACAGTCGTCCACTGCGCCTGATCCAGAACATACTGGTCCAAGCATTTCAGATGAAGAACATGAACACGAACAAAGCATACCTTCGCAGGCGGAAATTGCTCACCATACTCAACAGCAAGACACTCCTTTATTTTATGTCTGTCGATCAAAAAGGGTGCCTAAACCTAGAGACTCATGCAGGTGATTTGGACATCATGGACATTGACATTTGTTATTACTTATCGCAATATTGTGTGATTCATGTATGTTATTCGTATATCATTGTTCGCCCTAGTCGGGTGGTTTTTTATTGTTATTAGGTTTGTAGTTATGTTTTTTAGCCCTTGTCGGGCTTTTATGGATGTTTGTTGCCCTTGTTGGGTTTGGTTGTTGGCAGGGAGAATGTTCGTAAAATAGGGGAGGTTCTGTCAAAATTTTATCAAAAATACGATAAATTAATAAATTAACGGGTTTACACATTTCATTCGCGTACTATTTCGTTAATGTTATAGTTTATGATTTAAATATAATAGTTTATAATTTACGATTTACTATTTAAATGATTTTATCTTACAGTCAAATCCTCTATTTTTCTATTTTTTAATAGTGCACAATTTCCATTCGCAATATACATAGTCAAATTTATGAAATCATTCATTTTTTATATTTTTGTGTATAGTGCAGGATTATTCACAATATACATAGTCAAATTTGCTAAATTCAAACTGTAATATACATATATATATATATATATAGTCACATTAGGCTATTTTACAAAAGATGTGTAAGACATGCTCATGTGTTACAACGGATTTTTTGGCTTCAAAAAAAAAAAAAAAAATAGGACCTAAACCCTAAAAACAAAAAAAACAAAAAAATAAAATAGGACCTCGCATTCTAAGAATGCAAGGTCAGTCAATAACATTCCAATACATGTTTTTCCAACTATTTTAAAAATTTCTCTTATGCATTCGGATGAATGCGATCTTCCCCTGCTTAAACTCCTCTTTCAAACAAGCACACAAATAGAACAAATTTATAAAATAGGCACAAATTTAGAATTTTCTCGTGGAAAGGATGATCTTTTTAGCTGTAGATGATGGGATAATCTTTAATTTAAAGTTGGATATAAAGGACGAACAAATTTGTGTTACCGGGAGTTGGGAGAAGTGAGACAGAATTTTGGGGGAGGGTTGGGAGAATGATTAAGTTGAAGATAAACGATGGAGTAAACGAATTTGAGTTACTGGAATAGGGAGAGAGTTAGAGAGAAATTTGTAGGGCTATTGAGAGTGCGAATGTAATATACGTTCTAATCAAATATCAAATAAAAAAAAATTAAAAAATATAATTCAGGGTTAAAGTCTTTCCACTTATTAGTTAATCATATATAATAAAGTTAATATATATTAACTTTATTATATATGATTAACTAATAAGTGGAAAGACTTATTTAACCCTGAATTATATGTTTGATAGGAATTTGAATAACAGTTATTTGCTCCATAGTTATTTGCCTTAAAAAGTGTGCGACAGTTATTTGTTCTCTCTCATATGCAGCTGCGGTTAAAATCACTTTATACCCCTAACTTATAGGGTAATTGCACTTTACCACCCTACATTGAAAAATATACACATTAACCCCTAAATCAATCAATTAGACCTTACTTTTTCAACTTTATCAAAGTAACTGGTTTATGGACAAAATATCTCTTGAGGTTATTCGTCCATGAACACTCCTATCTACTTCTTAAACCAATTCTAATTGATGTGCTAGCACATGTCAGGCTTGCTATTGGATTTTTTTTCTTTTTGTTTTTGGTAGATATCTCATATCTCTTTTGCGGAAAGCCCCGTGTCCTTATTTTACATTCTATATGGAGAGAGAACCATTGTCTCTAGACATAACATTGGAAAATTTTTGAGAGAAAAATTAAACAAAATGGCCAAAATGATGCACGAGACAAATTATAGGGTGAAAAGTGTAGTTTAAAATGTAGTTGCCAAACTCTATTTTAAGGAAAAGAAGGTGCCATCAAGGCTAAACTCTATTCTAAGTTATACTTATTATATCAAACTTAAAATACTAAATACTACTTAATCTTCTGGTTATAATATGAGATATAAACAAGATAATTAATACTTAAACTGTTACATAAAATAGATAGCAGGAAATATATATTCTAAGTAGCACAATATGGTAAGGACAAATACAGAATGTGCGTATACAATGTGAAATTTTCATCGAAAGTGTAATGAGAATTTCTGTTTAAAATTGATTAAATAAGCGACATTATTGTAGCATAAAAAGAACACTTCGCCACATAAATTTTGTGAAAATATGAGTTAGGAATTACATTAAATATTGTGTTACTTTACATGGGCATTTTTTTTGGTATATGGTGTAAAAGACGGATTAGTAGATAAAGTGAAATATTATAGTTAAATATAGGGATGGATCTTCAAAATAAAGTTTGAGTAGGGTACAAATAATAGAATTTGTTTAGTTTCATAATTTATAATTGATAATAAAATATCTGCATAAGCAAATTAATAACAAGTAATATATATAAGAAAATTCTATTAACTTGTTAAGGTATCATACTATTGTACTTTGAATGCTTACATAGTATAACACCATATATTTTGAATGTTTGTACAATACAAGATTAAATTACAACGGTATGGTTGGGTAACGAACCATAAAATTACTGAAAGATATGCATTTAACTAATAATATAAGAGGATATAATAATTTTTTAATGCATAAAAATTCATTTAATTAAAGTACAAATTTTTTGTATAAAAAAATCTATGAATAAAAAATCAAATTTTTTGCAAAATGAAACACCTAAAATGAATATTTTCCTATTGTGAGTGGGAAAACACTTTATAATTAATGAGGTAACAGCAAATAAAAGTTTTAAACTATATAGACAAAAATTCATATTTTCTTTTGGTTAGTGGGTGTCGTCACGAGCTCCCATTGGCTGAGGGATAGATCCACCCCCGGTTAAATATAAAAACGGGAAATTTATAGTTTTTTAAGGAATCATTTCCTTAATTTTGAATGCTTGTACAGTATAAGCTTTTAAAGTATATGGTATTGTACTGTACAAACATTCAAAATGCAAGAGAATAATTCCGTAAAAGGGATTGTAGAATTTCCTTATAAAAACACTCTGCACTGAAATATTTCATTCATTCTCGACAAAGTGTGTAATACTAAAAAAGTTAACAAAGGTGTCGTATAACTCTTGGTAAATATAAAAACAAATATTTTCAATTTAATTACTAATATTTAAAAAAATTGTTTTGTTTCTTTTGTGCTATCGTAAGTCATTTAATAAATAAATCTACTTTATATTCTATTTATTTTTAATAATCTAATTTATAAATTATTTACCACAGATGTCTTCATTTGATAAATGCTATGGTATGCCATTAGCTTATAACAGGAATACTATTAGAAACATCCCTCGAGATTTTTAAAAATAACACTTAAAGCTCTAGCTTTCAAACATTTCACTTACATCATCTGATTCAAATTTTCTTGAAACAATGTCAGCCCAAGTCAGAAAATGACACTTATAACCCTTAGAACTTTAGTCACACAACGAAAATGTATTATAAAAAAATGAGAAAAACAACCCTATATGTATGTTAAATTCTTTTTGTTGGTTATTTATAAAAATGTGAGTGCGCATTAATGTGGTTGTGTCTCATTGAACAAAAATTTGGAACCTGTAAAGAAACACCATAAGCTATAATGAAACAAATGTGATTGGTGTTTCTATTTGAGAATCATAAACTCTTGAATTGAAAGAAAAAAATTAAAATATATTATTTTTGACATTAACTTGTGAAGGACATGATAAATTACAGCCCAACTTTATTTGCTAACATGTTCACTTACATTCTGTAATTTTCTTTTTCATTCTCTCCAACCAATACAAATTTACAATCAATGAAATTCTGTGTTATATAATTAACATTTGGCGCTATACAACGACAATATAGAAATGAAAACAGTTTCTCTCTCTCAAAATGGATTTTTATTTCTCTTTTTTGAGTTACGCTTATATTGTTACAAACAATTTAGAGTTGGAGGCTATTTGATGTGTTGAAAGTTTGACAGTGCTAAATGATATTGTCAGAAACCTCAAAGAAAGTTTTTCGAAATAATCCTTTTATAATATGTTTAGAAAATATGTCTTGATAGTTTCTTTCGTAAGCAATTTTTTATAATCATTTAATGGTAAGCTATTAATGTCCAATAATCTAATGAACAACAATACTCATCTAAAAATATTATGTAATTTGTTTTATATGATTACAAATATCCCACAGTGCTAAGAACAAGTGAAAACCAATTCCAAAGATCAAAAACAAAAAACATGAAGAACTCGCACATACTTTCCCTCCTTTGTGCGACAATCTTGCTAAGTCTATTCATGACTTACCTAGGTCAGAATAACTTTGAACATTAATTGTCATCTTCTATTAATATTTTATTTTTCATCACCCTTGTATGCTATAGATCTTTTTAATTATTGGCAAATGTTATTGTCACAATAAAATCCTTATTGTTACAGTATTTTGTTTGTGAAATTAACAAATACTATTCTCACCCTCTTTCTCTGGGACAAGAGAAGGGTATTTTGTCTCATTTCACATAAAAATATTGTAGTAATAAAGTTTTGTGTAGCAGTATCATTTATCTCAATTTTTCAATCTTGCATTATTGGACTTGTATGTTATTCACTAATCTTTACTTTGCTACAAGCAATTCTATTCTATTCTGCTTTTAAATGACTAAAAAGTTAAAGTGCCAGCAAAAAATTGGTAATATATCTACAAACATAGACACAAACATATATATATTTTCCGAGATAAATTACTTCTATTGTTTTATTTTGTTCCATTTTTAATTTTCAGGCCAGCCCAAGCTCTGCCGTGTTACTTTCCCATTACCAGTTAATGGTGCATGCAAAACTAGTAACGGGAATTTTTGATGTATTGATGAAGTGCTAAAACGGTTTGCAGCAAGTCAAATGCCACAAAAATGTTCATATAGCGATGCAAGACCTGTAAGCCGCCAGTGCCTTATTTCATTGTTTGTAGCAAATTAGACAATCTTAATTAAGTGATTGTACTAGATTTATTTATGGTGAATTCTACCAAAAAAAAAAAATATTGTCAGGAATTATCTTTTGTAGGATTATATAATCTAGCTTCTATTTTTTACCTTATGCTTTATTTGGAAGCCTCAATAAAATTGAGAGGTATAATATTTAATTATTCGAATTATGGATCCTTTGTGACCTAATTAATTGGAAAAAATCTCTATATATATGGATTGTCATCTCAACTATTTGACTAAGCAATTGATGCAGGAAATAATAGAAGTACCTTTTCAAATTTTGACCAAGTAGACTTGCCACAAAATTATTTTCTTTCTTGCCACTTAATTTGCACCTTTGAAATATTGGGATATGTTTTTGACAATTTACACCTTAAATTTTTATCTGTGATGCTTCAGATTTTTAATTTTTTTTTTTTTTTTTTTTTTTGCATACATTAACCGAATTCATATCTAAATGCTTATTTACTAACATGAATGGAGCATGTTTAGCACTATAGTCTTAAGTAATGAAAAATAAAGATCCAGATTTGTGTGTCTTACAATGTTCAAGAAAATATTTAATTATATAAGTTTAGTTCAATAATTAGAATCAAACTACTAATTTGACCAATGTGATGGAATAAATCTTGTATACTAAACAATGGCATCACTACATAAGGTGTTGCAGCTGCACGTGCCTTCACTTACGTAAAAATAATACTATATTTCACTAAAAAAGTTTGTAATATCTCACTATTAATTGACTCCTGTCCCTCGCGGTTCCAGAAAAATATATTCACATGTGAATTTTTGGTAACTGGGAAGTAAAAATACAAAATATTTGAGGAAAAATGAAGTAAATAAGTGTGTTGGTAAGCATGAACACGTTTAGAATTTCAATCTTACTTTTGGGGCTTGACTTGTTCACGCAAGGATAAAAATTTATCTTGCTTTTTTGTCTTTGAGAAAATTTAACACAAAATGCATGAAATTGTTGATGGCTGGTAAAGGAAAAGAAAACCACGTTTGTTGGGGGTCAACAAAATTTTCAATCATTTGTACACATCTAGATGTGTTTCAGAGACAGGTTACTGATATTAAACCATCGCAAATAGAAGTTTAAGGTGCAAACTGTGAACGCTCTAATAATTCAAGATGCAAGGTGTTATTAGCACTTCTTTTTCTCTCTTGAAATAGCACAAATTTGTGTTTCCTAAATTATTTTCTTTCGGTGTTGTATACACATGATAAAAGAAAGAAGAGATCCTACCAACAGAGAAAAATAAATCTGATATGGTCTTCTACCATCCCAAATATAATCCTTAAATTACCTTAAAAAAACATAATCCTTAAATGATGATTTTATGCTTAAAAAGTATTTGTAACAAACATGAGATGAGATCTAATTCTTTTTGACAAATTTTATGATTTCTAGCACTTTGACGAAATAACTTATATTTTAATTACAAGTAATATTAAATCTTATAATTTGGGTTTCCTATAATTTATTGACCAAGCAACTTATTGCAAAAAGTTTCTATCTTTACATATCGGATTCGCTTAGCTGATTGTTGTAATATAAACGGCATAGAAAATACTAATTTATATATATAACTCGGAGAGATCAAATTAGTTTAAGGAATTTGATGTGACTTAGTCATTGCTAGGAATGTGGGCAAATATTCATCACATACCATCTAGCATAAAATAGGATAGGACACTTGATGATGCCAAAATAATACATCCAATAACAATATTACACATGACTCTAGACTCAGGTCCACTAAGGGTATTTTAGTAATTATACCCATGTGGCTCATATAGGCCCAAATGGATCAGGTATTATATATTTGACCCATGGATCGATCCCAATCCAATGTTTTCAGGTATAAATATCAGAAGTGACAGGTCAGATTCGAAAAAAAATATTTTCCTAATTATAAAAGCTCTGAATTTGTATTGAATTTTACTCTATGGTCTAAGTACTGACTTAAGCGTCGGAACCTACCCCGGGGGACAAAGCTCCGCCCTTTTATTTCAGGTGGACGTGGGTACTACACGTGGTCCTAACTTTTACTTTGGACGATACTGCACACGAACTAACCCTAGCCCAAAATTTTTATATCAACATTTGGCACCGTCTGTGGGAAACTTGACTAAAAGTCATTACGAAGACATGGCACCTAACACGCATAACACTCACAAAACTAACGTTAGCAAGGGAAAAGAAATTTCAACTCAACATTACTTCAGTCGATCCAACAAGGAGATGAATCGGCAAAGGGAACACAAAGGGGATTCCGGTCCCCGAGTTGTGGACAAGGATGAAGAGATTCACAAGTTGAGGCCGCAAAATGGTCAGTTGAAGGAAATGCTCATTAGGCAGCAATTGGAGCAACACATCTCTCAAGGCAAACTATACCCTCGCCATTCTGGTAGCAATCCCCAGATTGTCCACCTTCAACTTCATGCTGGCGAGAGAGAAAAGGGAACTCAAGGAGAGAGGAACAGAGAGAAACAGAGAGGAACAGAGGACCAGGGAACTAACTCCTATGGGGTCCGCCCGACAGGAGCACCCTCATCAGTCTGCCAGGCAAGAGCGAACTAGCCAAACTATCAGACATTTTCCAGAAGAGTGGCCTCATCAAGGCTGAGTGGTACCAGGGAAAGGAGCCCAGGTGAAATAGTATCTGTAGCTCATTAGAGAAAACAACACCAAGAGAGGGACTGTACTATGTTGGTTGTCCCCCTTAGGGAAGAGGACATCCTCTTAGAGACTGGAAGTGTGTAGGAGAAGGTGGATAGAATGGACGATAGGGAAGGAATGACACATCTAGATGTGTATAATTAGACATCTATTTCTTTCCCTTCAGAGACATCATGCAAGAATCTCTTCTTAGAAGATGGCAAACTCCCCACTCTGACTCTTATGATGATGAGTCCTCTGATTCATACACATCTAGCATCTGGATGCCTACCGCTCCAAAATGTGCCTCACAAGGAGCGTCTGATTCTATCCTCTGCCGAGGGTTTCCCGGAACCCTGAAAGGCGCTGCTTCAAACTAGTTTATAGGATATAAGAAGGGTGACATCAAAAATTTTGATCAACTGGTAGATTTGTTTTTAAATAAGTTTGGGAATCAAAAGAGGATCCCAAAGATGAGAACACACCTGCTTACTCTTAAGCAGAAGGTAGATGAATCACTCATGGATTATGTGGAAAGGTTCAAGAAGGAGACGATTGGAATCCAATGAGTTACAGAGGAAATATAGATTATGGCCTTCTAGACCGGGGTGAGGCCAAGAAAATTCTCCTTTAACATCAACTTCAAACCTCCAACCACTCTCACTGCTCTCTTCCTTAGAGCAGAAAAATTTGCTTAGGCTGATGAGGGAGAAAGGAAAAAGAGAAAGGCCAATAAAGAAATTAGTAAAGTGGAACCTGCTAAGATGAGATTATACAATGTTAGGGACCGACTATCTATAACCATGCCCCATAGGAGGAGTCCTGACCTTTCTAAAGTTTATGCTTTACTCAATTCTACCCCAACTCATATTTTAGCTATGGTTGAGAAAGAGTCTTTCCAATGAGGAGCAACCCAGAGCATAGAGACAAAAAGAAGTGGTGTTGCTTTCACAAATACCATGGGCATGATACCAATGATTGTTTTTCTTTGAACCCAATCTCTTCCACTTTTTTCAAAACTACACTAATCCCACAGTCCGATATCCATCTTCAGCTTTTCCGCTTCGGAGGTGAATGTTCTTCTAAATAAGAGATGACTTAGATTTGTATCATAAAATGTAATTGAAGAGCTTACCGGAAGAGGTTACTTGAAACAGTTTATCCGAGTCTAAGAACGACATAGGTAGTTTTCAACTAAAAACCTAAGGAAGGTGTTACCAGCTAAGCCCTAAAGAGTAGTACACCTAATATCTTGTATAACTTTTCATGTACTTTCTTAGGCCACATAATGCTACACCCTGTTTGAGGTGAAATTTGCTTGTACACCTTACAAATATTGTATTTTCAATAAATGAACTTTTCTAGTCTTTTTATCCTTTGAATATTGTAATTAACTCTCTACAATAAATAGTTCAACACAAAAGATGTTGAGCTAGAAGGATCCCACATACTTAGATTTTTCAAAGGCATTTGTTCTTCAGGACTCAAGCACATTTCCAGGGTCACATCACATCTCTAGAAGCACAAGCTAAGTCTCACTCCAAGAGTGAGATCACCCTTCCGAGGGTCAAATATCTCATCATCCGGGATCTCCTCACCCTGCCGGGGGCAGGTCTAAATCTTCCTAACTAAAAGCTCTTACAAGCTAAGTCTCACCCCAAGGGTGAGGCTCACCCTTCCGAGGGTCAAATATCTCATCCTCCGGGATCACTTTACTTCTCTGAGGACAATTTTATGGACTTCCAAAGTGAAGCACCTATGTCATACTTACTCTCCGGAGTAAGACTTACCCCCTCCGAGGGTAATTCTATGGACTTCCAAAGTGAAGTACCTATGTCATACTTACTCTTTGGAGTAGGACTTACCGCTCTGGGGTCAATTTCATAGACTTCCAAAGTGAAGTACCTATATCAAACCTACTCTCCGGAGTAAGATTTACCCCTCTGGGGGCAATTCCATGGACTTTCAAAGTGAAGTACATATGTCATACTTACTCTCCGGAGTAGGACTAACCCTCTCTGGGGGTAATTCCATGGATTTCCAAAGTGAAGTACTTATGTCATACTTACTCTCCGAAGTAGGACTTACCCCTCCGGGAGCAATTCTATGGACTTCCAAAGTGAAGTACTTATGTCATACTTAATCTCCGGAGTAGGACTTACCCCTCCGGGGGCAATTCTATGGACTTCCAAAGTGAAGTACATATATCAAACCTACTCTCCAGAGTAGGATTTATCCCTCTAGGGGGGCAATTCCATGAACTTCCAAAATGAAGTACATATGTCATACCTACTCTCCGGAGTAGGATTACACACCCCTCCGGGGGCAATTCATGATCTTCTAAAAGCGAAATACCAATGTCACACCTACTATAAGGGGAGGAGTTACTCTTTTGAGTGTCATTCATACAACTTTTCGAGGAACCGAAAGTTTGGAGTAAATATCATTAGGGTCCTTGGCTCGCCCTGAATCCTTTGTAATTTTTCCTTAGTAAAGTGGAGAAGCATCACCCCTACTTGACTCACCCTGCACTACTTCGCTCTCAACTACTATGATGGAATTACAGTGTGACTGTTCCCTATTTCGGCTAGGGTATGGTGGCAAAGGAGGCATGCCTACACACGAGGTAGTAGTTTCGAACAAGTTCACTCAAGGTCTATGCGGTGAAAAACTACACCCCTTGGATGTATATGGGAAAAAATCACGTATCCTTATCCTATATGGTGGAAGACTTCAGACATCACTAAGTATAGGTTGCTGAGTTCTGTCTGACCCAAGGACACCCTCTGCATCAACTATGTCTTTCTCGCTATCCCAACCTTCAGGGTCTGTTTTGTCGTTGTAGTAAAAAAAATCTAAACTATCGATAGTTTTCGGATCAAGATTATTGTTAATGTCCCGATCATCATCAAAGTTTTAGTCGTCGTCAATTTCCATATGGTCATCACAGGCATCATCATCGAGGTCAAGGTTGATTGAAAAAGTTACAGCATCTGTGTTTGTAGAAGAATCATGCTAGGCTGAGAAAGAAGGCATATCATTACCACAAGGAAAGTTGTGACTTATTTTGGATGTTATGGAGTTGGGGTCTGTTATCGTAAAATTTTTCATGTTCCTCGGGTGTGTTTAGGTCTAGCTATGTGTTGATAGGATGAAGGCATGGCTATTGTCTATTGTCCAAGTTACGTGGGATCTTTGCTAAAAAAAAAATGCATGTCTTATTAAAAATAATAATAATAATTTATTACTTGTCTCTATTGTAAATCTAGATTGTGTGGTACAAATAGTACTGTAGTATTTTAGCACAATCGTTGTGATACTAGAGTACCCTGGACGTGTAAGAACATCTAGAGTTGTAGTAGTACTGAAGCAATCCAAAATCTAAAAATCATGGGATACTCAAGTAAGGAAGTCCATAGCACTACTCCACAACAGTAAAGAACTCCACAGCACTAGGGAGTTCCACAGCAGTAAGGAACTCCACAGCATTAGGGAGTTCCACAGCTATAAGGAACTCCACAGCATTAAAGACCTCCACAACAGTAGGGAGTTCCACAGCAGTAAAGAACTCCACAGCAGTAGGGTGTTCTACAGAAGTAGGGAGTTCCACAGTAGTAGGGAGTTCCACAGCCGTAAAGAACTCCACAGCAATAGGGAGTTCCACAGCAGTAAGGAACTTCACAATAGTAAAGAGTTCCACGGTAGTAAGGAACTCCACAGCAGTATGAAGTTCCACAACAGTAAGGAACTCCACAGTAGTAGGAAATTCCATGGCACTATTTCACAGCAGTAGGGAAATCTATAGCATGGTACCTGTGACAGAAAATCTAAAGATATTTACTGTAAGAAAATTTCTATACACACAATCTAAGTCATGACTCAAGTACACTCCGATGTAATTAAATTTTTTATTTTTCTACTTCGGTAGATAATTTTTTTTAAATAATTCTCAAATAAATATTAAAAAATATTTTTCTCTGAAAAAATAATTTTTTAAGTCATAAAGTTGGCTCCGATCAATACTACAGCTTCAGTCGGGGTACGAATACAGTATCAAGTACTTGGCACTCTCAACCCGAAAAATTTTCACTTGAGACTGGGGGGCAAATGATGATGCTAAAATAATACATCCAATGACAATATTACACATGACTCCAGGCCCGGATCCACTAGGGGTATTTAGTAATTATACCCATGTGGCTCAAATAGACTCGAATGGATCAGGTATTATATATTCGACTCACGGATCGATCCGACCCATTGGTTTCAAGCATAAATATCAAAGTAACAGGTCAGATTCGAAAAATTACTTTCCTAATTATAAAAGTTCTGAATTCTTATTGAATTTTAATCTCTGATCTAAGTATTGATTGAGCGTCGGAGCCTACCCCGAGGGACAAAACCCCGCCCTTTTTATTTCAGATGGACGTGGATACTACGCGTGGTCCCAACTTTTATTTTGGACGATACTACACACGGGCTAACCCTAACCCAAAATTTTTGTATCAACAACACTTATAATATGTGATTTTTCTTTTTTTCGAGAAATAACTTTGTGAAGTGTTTGCACATGGAGATTGAACGAGTTTTTAAAATATTGGATTTTATACTTTTCCTTAAAATATTATTTTGGAAATACAAATTTAACAAAAAAATATTGCACAAATTAAATTTAATAATAATTTGTCATATTCATATTTAAGTTTTTGAATACAGAAAAATGGATGTCAGGTTAAGTTTGACAAATCCTTTGTTAAATACAGATAGATGTGCTCCACATATCACAAATAAATTAGAGATTTGAGCACATCTAACGGCTCTTTATTTTACTAGAGAAAATATGGAATTATAATTTTTTCAAAACAGTTATAGATTTTTGTGGGACAATTATAAAATAAATGGGTTGGGATATTCTAATTGTAGTGCTTACAGTTAAAATGATTATGTGATAAGTTTTTATTAGTCATCTAAACAAACCTTTTGTCAAACTCATCCTGACTTATTTTAAATTGTTTTGAATAATATAGGTTTTGATACTTTTTTTAACTTTCCTTGTGATTGAAGTTAAGCAAATATCAATACCTCACATATTTCCTTTATATATTCTCTTTTTCTTTTTCTTTTTGTAATGTTTACTAAGAAAAAAAATGTATTTTTGGTTTCTTTTACAAATGTATTGACTAAACTAACCCCAAAATTTTGGACAAAACAAATTTAGTCACTAAAGTTTTAGAATTTACACAACAAAATTTGGATAAGAGACAAAAAATTAATTTTTAACGAAACTGGATGTGCGTGTTTAATTTGTTAAGTTTTTTTTTTTTTTTTTTTTTTTAAATTAAATGCTGAAAGAATTGTATAAAATTAGTCCCCAAAGTTTGTCAGAAATAAAAATTGGTCCCCAAAGACAAAGAAAAAATTAATAATAAAAAAATAAGAAAATTTTCTTTTAGCGCAAAAATTCTAAAAGTTTTAATGTCAAAGCGACGCGTGCCATCGGAGATTTGAGAAGAGAGATAAAGATTTGTGAATGTTAAAAATAATTTCAACTAAATAATGATCATATCCAAGAATCTTTGTGCAAAAAAAGATTTAAGAGCTAGTTGTGCTGAATGATTATATTTGAAATAAAATTTTGAAAATAAAGAACGTTTGAACTTCTCAAATAATAAAATATAGATTTCATAATAAACTAATCTTTTACATCTATTATAAAATCTTATCCTTAGAAATTAAATTTTTACAGTATATAGTGATATAAATTTGTCCTTAGTAAATATTATTATTTTATTACAAGAAATATAACACTAGTGTTAATTAAACCTGGAGCTAATCAGCCAAATTTAGTGACACAAATTTTAGGAAGTTAACAATTTCAAGTGTTATATCACAAATTCTTTCCAACTCCTTATAAACATATTTGTTTTTCAACCTAGTAAAAGAAATATTAATATATAAAGTGGTAACACAATTTCATCATGTAAATTATTTTGTATCCATGAAAATTGTGTAAGGCAAAAATTCTATTTCGGCCTAGGAATATGATGATTTAATATATTTTCTATTGATATTAGTTTATTGAATTCGATAATTGAATGTGGTTCACTTTGTAAATTATAATATCTAGCAAGATTTAGTTATTATTGACATGTTTATTCACCCTAATAATACTAGACATTTTTATAATATCACTATAATATTATGTGAATTTAATTTCTAATAATAATATTTTGTAGTGTATGTATACAGTTAATTTCTTAACAATAATGTATTTTATCTTTTAAAAAATTCAAACATTATCTAAAATTCAAATTTTCCATTTTAAGTATAATTAATCATTCAGTACAATTAGCCATGATTGGTGATTTGATCATTATTTTGTCAAGATTATTTTTAACATCAAAAAATCTTTTTCTCTCCCCTCAAATCTCCGATGGCACAGGTTACTTTCACATTGATAACATTTAGAATGTTTACATTAAAAAAATTTATTATTATTATTTTTTGTTTTGTCTTTTGTGACCAATTTTGCATTTCTTACAAATTTTAGGGACCAATTTTATACAATTCTTTCAACATTTAATTTTTTTTTTTTAAAAAAAAAAAATGGACAGCCACGTGACACACACATGGCCATTTTCTGTTAAAATTTTTAATTTTTCATCAATTGTCATAATTTTGTTTAAAATTCGGAACATTGAGGACTAATTTTATTTTGTCCAAAACTTTGAGAACTAGTTTAGTAAATACCCCAACAAGAGGGACCAAAAATGCATTTTTCCCTCTTTACTAATGTTTGGTCTCATGACATTGAAGAGCCACGTTTTGACCTTAATTGAATTTATCAAACTTCTTCCAAATCTTTTTGTTTTATTTATTTTTTTCTATTTCATCTTTCATATCTTCGTCATTTTTTTTTTTTCAAATCTTGTTTTGAAAAAAATTAAATACCTTTAGTTTTATTAAATCATATAACAAGTATATGCAAAAGGGGTGTGGGCTGCCTCAAATGGGAGTTGTGAGAGTAGAACACTGAAACTCCAATATTACTTTGGGAGAACGGTGACTTAATTACTTAATCCAACTTTTGCTTTTAAGAAACTTAACTACTTAAATCTAAGTACTCGCATGGCATATCCGCTTATATATGTACTTTTCCCTATATATATCCTTTCTTTTTTTCTTTGCCAAAATTCTTTTAGCTTACTTTTATATTAATGGTTTTTTATATTGGTGATGTTTGATAAAATCTCATAAAAGCAATGTTTTGAAAACCGAACCGGACCGGCCGGTTCGACCGGTTGAACCGCGAATCGGAAGAACCACCAGTCCGATCCAACTATAAATCTGGTCTGTCTAAAAAATCGGACAAAATTGGTAAAAAATCGATTGAACCAATTTTGGTGATTTTTTAAATTTCAGAATAAAAAATAATTTAAAATTTAGAAAAATTAAAAATTTGTAAAATAACTCTAAAATGGCAAAACATTGAACACACCAAAACCTAAACTATTAAGTTATTATTTTTTTGATCTTTTTTATACTATTTTTGTACAAATTTCACTTTTTTTATTAAAAATTTGATTAATATTTTTGAATAAATATAAGACTATAATAGTACAAAAATTGTATAAGAGACTTCTATTATAATTTTTACAACATAAATATATTTTATGTTATTTTAAATTATATTACACTTTGGTAAAAAAAAAAAAGTGAACCAGCCGATTCAACCGATCCGATCGATTGAACCGCGAACTGGACAAGCCACCGGTTCAATGCCCGGTCCGATTTTCAAAACATTGCATAAAAGTTGTGTAATTTACAAAGCAGTGTGAAAATTATAATACCTGACATGCATTTATATGATATCTGATGGTTTAAAAAATTTTATACTCTATAGGTGTGGAAAAGATTAATCATTTAATTAAAGAAACCTCCATGAAGATTTACATCAGTCTTACAAACTGAGGCATTTTAGCATAAAAAGGAGTAAAAGAAATGAAAAAGTAAAAAGAACCTAAAACACATCTAAATTCAACAGAGTTGAAAGCTTGTATAATTTTTGAAGCAATAAATAGGCATCAAGATTCACTTGGGAGGACATTAAAAAAGTGATACACCTCTTCCTCATCGATTACTCCTACCTCAGTAGAACAAATTAAACAGCACACACACTTAACCACATCATCTACTTCAGGCTCAGCAGATGTTTTGTGTCTTCTGCCCCTTTTCCGCTTAGTTCCAGGTTGTGAAACTTATACCGTTCTTGATCTTACAATTGACCACAAAAACTGCTCGATACTGTGTCAGATATTTTTCATGCCTGTAATATATTCAAGCGTAAGATGGTTCCACCTTGACAAAGGTATAATTGGTAAAAGGGGCCAATAAATGGAAAATAGCACACCGAAAGAGGTTAACAAGGATTAAGATGAATATAACTATATCTTCATACAAGTACAGAGAAAACTTATGATGTATCATTAAGGTCCTACAATGAACTAAACAAATTCTGCTTGATAATTTGTGAACAACCATGCTGCTACTTTGCTAAGTAATCGTTGGCTTTTCTCTTCACAAGGAAAAACCTTAAAAGTTGTCATCTTGTGGATTAAGAAATGTGCCATTAAACTTTTTTACCAGGCATATTAAGCTAATGCATACTTCTAATATTTTCAAATTAGTAATATGATTATGCAAAATGAGGGGGCAGTCTCTCCTGGTTACGCAGATCAGACCATTTCTTTAATGTTTCTTCAACGAGAAAAGAGAGTTGTGGGTAATTAGTATATTACATAAAAGATTACTCTCCATTGTCTAATGATTTTCCTACCCAACTTTAAGATTGCACCAATTTGTCTTTCTAAACTCCTCTCAAAAATGAAATCTAAGTCCACTCAAGTTCTCCAAAGTGGTGCTTTGAAATTTTGAGCAGATTTGAGTTCTACTACAAGATAAGTAGTATGACTATTTTTCACATTTTCCCATCGAAAAAGTAAAATATTATTTCTTAAAAGAATCCTGCACCTTTCTTCATTACAGGCCTAGAAAGCCACCAAGTTTTACTAAAATGTTAGACCAAAAAGATGTACACCAATCAAAGCTTTTAAATAGATCAAATATAGACATCCATACAAAAGTCTAGAAAAGAGGAAAAGATTCATTGTACCTAGTCAAACAAAAAGAAGAAGAAATTTGCTTTTTTTCCAAGGTTCAATCATAGGCTTTCAACATACTCGAGATATCTTTTATCCTTGCCTCACATAAGGTCCACGAATCAATGTGTATAATACAAGGCTTTTTATACCAGTAGGGAGCTGCCCTCTACATTCCAGCATATAATTAGACTTTGGAAATTTCCCAGCATAATCCATTGAGTTCTAAAGAGAGGAAATAACCTTTAGCAGTCGGTGACCAAGTTTTGAGTCATCCTTGACCATTTCAAAAGACTGTCTAATATGTACCTCCTAAAAGCCCTCCTCCACACCCCCACCCTAAGTTACAGATTTGTGGTCATTAAACTCTAAGCATAGAGATATCTATAGCCTGTAGGATATAAGATGTGTATAAGAGCACTTTTTGTAAGTCTCACAAGAGCCGCAGATGAATGTAATCCATATTTAACCTCTAGAACTCCACAAGTCCACATTATCTAATTGAAGAAAAGAAAAAAAAGTTAGAGCAATAGAGGCCAAGTATGGAGTGCATTTATCATCAACCAATAAAAATATATGCCTTCTGGACCCTACTGATCCCTATTTTCCCACATAGGCAGCACACAAGGTAGTTACAGGAGGCATCATCTAATATGGGAGAAATTTCTGACAATGTACCATTTGGAGAATCCGTTCTTTATCATTACTTTTACAGATTCCTAATTAATTCTTCAGTTAATTCAAATAGGGATTAACAAAACTATTCTTATCCATAATTCATTAAATTTAAATTTTAAGAATTGATTTCAATCTACAATCGCCCAATAGTCNATACATACTTTTCAAGAAAAACGTTTAGTCAAAGTAGTCATTACAAAAGAATTCTAAACAATACTCCCTCCGTCCCACTTATTTTGTCACAAATTAATGTTTCTAGTCAACTAGATCAATTTTATAATCAATAATTCATATAAATTTATTCGATTTTTATGAAATTTTTTCAACAAAAGTGAAATTTACATAAAGAATTATGACATGGAACTTAAAATTTATAAAAGAATCAAAAAATCTACAAAAGATTGAACCTTGAAACTTGACTTGTTGACCAAAAAAAGTCAATTGTGACAAATATATTGGGACAGAAATAGTATTATATTTTGTAATATATGAGAAAATATCCCGAGTATTAGAACTTTTAAGTTACAATAGGAATTAGGGCTTAAAAGCTTATTGATTGAAGAAACAAAGCATAACAAGTCCAAGCTATTATGCCTTGCCTTGTTTCCTCAAATATATATGTCCATATGTTTATATATCTATGATAAGATTGTTTTCATTTAGCTAAGAGATACTATTGGTTTCCTATAATGCTTGAGCTCATGATCCTGTGGTAATGAATCCATATTCTAAGGCAGCCTCTTTGTGTAAGGTAATATTGAGGTCAAGTGCATATGTACCCAGATCAGTGTAGTAGTAAATGAGTGATGCCTTTGTGGTCCTAATTTGAACTCCCTATGTGGTTGGTTCGTGAAACTAGAGAGTTATGGTGGTATAGTTGTTACCATATTAAATTTTCTGTTAATTCAGTTAAATGATCTACAAATCTATGAATTGGACAAATTTTGGAGACTGTAAAATATACTAATTGACAAGGTAACTAGAAAATACTTGTTTGTTGGCATGGAGCACAAAATTTTACAGATTAAGTTCTGGACAATGTACCTTGTATGAAAGTTTTTAATGAATATATAGCAAACTTTGATTGTACAAACAACAGAGAAAGTCAATAAATTAGTACTAATTGTTAATAAATTTTCAATCTTCCATAATAATGCATTAAGAAGGATGTATAACATGTTGTCAATTTTCATTGCTCCTCTTTTCCCTTAACATTTTGATCTTCTATAGGTGTGAAGATCTATTATACAACTACCTACATGTTACTCTTATAATACAATCTGTTTAGCTTGTATTTTAGGACATTACACTTATTCTCAACTGGATCAAAGTTCATCTTTAATAATGAAAATTTTCCAACATTTTTCCAGACTACTATTGTTTGGTCTTTTTTAAAATAATTCCCAATGGGCAAGGGTAATGTAATGTTGACTTGCTGGCTTCAGACCTTCATTTCAATCTGAACCAACCAAAAACAGCCCCAAAACATCCTTATCATCATAACAAACCGAAAACAGCCCCAAAACATCCTCATCGTCATACTAAAAGTAAACTCCTGGTCATTGTCCTTCTGTCCAGAAAAAGAAGTAGGTACTTGTTGCTGTTGTGCAAAAGGATAATAGACCCCCAAAACTTTCCCCGCTTCAGCAACTCTTCTCCAACCCCCCTCCCCCCCTCCCCCTCCCCCTTTATGTTGGATAGAGACTTAAAACAAGAAATCGTAAAAAGGGAGAAAAGAAAGAAAAAGAAGGCACTATTTCCTCTTCTTTTTTCTTTAAGGAGATTAAAACCATTACTGTCCTTATACCAATGTCTACATTGAAATTTATATCCTAAACTCCACAAAAAATGACCACAAATCTGTAACTTAGTATTATAAAGTTTTCGAGAGGCTAGATCCAAAAAATATGTTTTGATCTCTCGGGAAAATTTCAGTTTGTAGAATGAATTATTTATGCCTTAAGTAGCCCTTTTTTATTCCTTCCATAGTACACATCAATCTCAATGGTCCTCCCAACGCTATTATTTTTCTCCATCCTCTCTAGCTTCTTTCATTTTCCAACAGCTTCACAAGACAACTAACTCAAGGCCAAATGCATCATGTGGTATGGAGTAAACTTGATTACCAAAAATACACACGAACTCAGCTTATGTACCAACTTCGGCTCTGTAAACTGTGTCGCTACTATGGTTCACATGCTAGACACCAACCTCGGCCTGATGACCATGTCAAGGTCTAGAGGGAATAATTCTGTCAAATTTCTATACACTTAAAAGCAGGTAAGCAAATCCATTTTCAAAAGGGAGATCTACAACACTTGGTTTGTAAGGCTGTTGTTTATTCTTCAAGTGTCTTTGGCCAAGATCTCTGTCATTGTAGATATGCATGTATTCATATGCCAAAATGAGTACTTAAAAAGACAATATTTACATGCATTACGGTTTACGATTTTGCAAGAATGTGGACTGTCAGGCTCTTGTGATTTCCTTATGAATAACCTCCAAAGTAGGGCTGCTTTCTAACGTCAAAGAAAGCCCAAAACAACATCAATCAAACTTCATGGGTGAAAATCCATGAATTTGCTCAAAATCAAATTACAACCTAAGATCTATGAGCATATCAAGGAGAATTAGTTCCCTAGGGGCCATTTCGAGCATGAACGAAACAAGACGAGGTTGTTTACATTGTTGCTTGTGCCTCAAGATCTAATACTACTACAAATTGGAGGCTAAGAATTCTTAGGATCAGCTAAACTTCATCACTAAGAAAACTTAACATTAAGTATCCTAAAGGCTAAGGATCTAAGAATAGTTTGATTTGAGCACCTGAAGTATGACTGAAATAATTTCTGATACTAGCCTAGTGGACCTAAATTGAATTCATGGACAGCATCTATAGCACATTTGAGTATCTACTAAATTTACAAAATGCCCTTCTAACCATACAATTGAAACTCATTATAGTAATAATACTAAAGTATTAAAAAACCAAACAAAAATTAAATTTATCTTAGAAACAGCTAGAAGGTCCACAAATCTAATCAATTTTGTGGGTCTCCTGTAGCGCCTTGTTCTTATATATACATCCTGCATCAACAAGTCATCCTAGTGACCCACGTTATCGTATCTGCATGCATGTCCCATATTCATACTGATGGTTGGCAATAACATACAGGAGAACAATTGACAGCAAGTAAATGAGTTTATTCGTACAATACCAAATTCCATTCATCCAAATCCCCATATTGCTGATCAGTTTAGGTGGGACTGTGATAGTACTTACACTAAAGTCTGCTATTGACTTGTCGAGAAAGCACCCTGAAACTGTCCCGTGATATTACCTTCTTTGATTCAATAGTACACTCCTTACCATCTTTATTACACAGTGTGTGTGTATCAGAGACTTGCAATGAAAGACAGGAAATGAGGTTTAACTACTGATCTATGGTGTCCCTCATGGTGCATTGAAAATGAATCCATAAATTTTTTTTTTTTTTTTCCAATGAGACTTCTCAGCCTAAGTGTAATCAAGACTCCAGGCTTATGGAATGCAGTTCAAAGATATCTAGCTTGGCAAGATGAAAGTTCTAGGTTTGTTCATGATTCGAAGCAAAATAAATTTCCAAATCTGGAAAGGAAAATTTCACTTGGAGTTTGTCTATTTTTCTTTGCAGGAAGAGAAATCAAAGAGTGACATGTTCTGCCAAAAGGGTATGCCTACTGATTTATTTCTCAAGAGGTATGTGGATGTGTTGTGGCTTGTGTCTCAAATTGGAGGAAGGTGCTGAACATAAAAGCTTGGGAGTTCAGTATTCAATGTAGCATTTGATAAAAGAACTTTGTTAGTGATTTATTTCTCAAGAGCTGTGTGGATGTGGTTGGGGGCTTGTGTCTCAAATTGGACAAAGGTGCTGAACACAAAAGCAAATTGGGAGGTTAGCATTGAGTGGGGCATTTGATCAAGAGAATTTTTGTGCACAATAACCATTGTAGGACTATGTAGACGTAGACACTTCTGTAGCTTTACTATTGTTTGATTTATGATCTTTGAGCAGTTTACTGCTGGTACTCTTTTGGTTCATCCAATAAAATTTAGAAGTTCACATGGGAGAAGAAAAATAATAATACTGACATGAGATGTTTCAGTTATTGTTTTACTTACAGAGAAACAGTGCAAAAAGAGCATGATAGAAAGATTAATTTTAATGCACAAACCAGTACCAAAGAAAAATGAAACCATGGGTATAAATAATACCAAATTAACAGTCTTTAAGTTCTTGAGTTCAGCAGAAACTCATGAACTGGTCATTCTTGAGAAACTGAAGTCTTGCAAAAAGGATTGCAACTGAAAGCAAAATTCCTCTCCTCCACCATCAAGTTTAAATTATGTGCTCAAGTTCCACCAAATACAAACTGTATATTTATTCCAATGGCCATTCACCACAAAATATTTCTGCTTGCTGACATTAACAATAGACTAATTATTAAAATCCTGCATCAACGTTGTAAAAGTAGAACACATCCAATCAACATCTTATCCTCTCACTGTTACAGCAGAAACCCATAAAAATTTTGAGTCAACCCTTGTTTTCACAATTCACTGACCAGGGAGGTAACCATAGGCCTCGCCATCCACTTTCATATTTTTCTCCACCAATCCATTGTAGTAAGAAGCCTTGGTCAAGCACAGAATGCTCCTCACTTGTCCTTCCCAGTTAAACTCAGTTAAACTCATGTTAGTTACACTAGTTTTCTCATTGCCAAGCACCTAGCTTTCTATTAGGGAATTCATCAAAGTCCCATTTAACCAAGGGAATTCATCAAAGTCCCATTTAACTAAGGGATACCTAGAACAGGTGCAACCACCCTTGCTTCCCAAACATAAGAAGCTTCTAAGATTAATTCTTGTCCATTTGAAAACCGGTCTTCAATGATACATCTAGACATCGGAAAATTATACAATTTACTTTTGATTTTGTTTCATTCGTTTCGTTCACTCATGGGCCTCTCCCGTGTTTTCGGCCCTAACTGTGCGCTTAGATGGAATTTTTGGGCGAGGTGATTGTCTCAGAGTTAGAGCCCTACGACTTCTATGCAAACGCTACACTTCTTAGTTTCCGTTCTTTGTTTCCCTCATTTATATTATTATTGAAAAGCTAAACAAACTCATATCATCGTTCTAACAAAATTCTTCAGCCCTCCAATATGTAACTTTCCTCAACACCAACCTAAAAAGCAATTGAACTACAATAAACAGTTTACATCCAAAAAAAAAAAAAAAAAATTCAACTTCTAGCTTTGAAGAGAACCAACAAAAGCACAAAAGGGGTTCACATAGTACAGAAGTAGCACTAAAAGACATAAAAATTTGCAGACTGCATATATAGCTAGACATACCTTTGGCAATCTAAACAGAGGGTGGTGAAGCAAGCAGGGCAGCTAAGAACAGCATCAGAAGTGTGGCCTTTTCTTTTCTTTTGAACCCATAACTCGTCTTTTTCATCAAGATTTGGGTCATAGAATTCTGGTTTTATTGAGTAGTCTATTACATCATCATCAGAAACTGGAAAAAAAAAATACGACAAGAAGTTTATGGGTTCAACATGAGATATGGAATCAAAGCTCAGAAATTGATATTATTAATGGAATTATTTACCTGTTTGCTGAGACTCAGTTGGAGAGTCTTCTCTACCTTCTCTTGTCTTCTCTCCTTCTCTGCCTTCATCTGTTCTTTTGGGTGCTTTTTCTTTGGATTCGATTGATACTCTACCCCTAAAAATTCTTGACCACATATTTTTTTTTATCGTTTGGATCCAAAAATTTAGAGAAAAAATTTGAAATTCACTTAATTAATTTTTAGAGTTAAAAATAATAAATTGTAAGCTATCAAAAAAGTGACAGGAAAAAATTCAAATGACTTAGGTGTATTTAAAATTTATTTATTTATTTTTACAAATTTTTTTAATAAATAAATTTAAATTTTATTTTTCAAATGGGAAAATTACCAAATTAGTGCCTAAACTTTTTTAGTTTCGTCGATTTAGTCGCTCAACTTTTTCTTTAGCCAGGTTAGTCCTTAAATTTTTTTTTTAGCTAGAATACTCCTTTTGTGGGTGAGTCTTTTTTTTTTTTTTTAAAGTAGCTGCAAATCTGAAGGGTAGAATAGAAACTTCACAAAAATTTTCTACATCAAACCAAAGATACCTTTGTTTTGGCTCAACTGCTACTGTCGAATCACAGACTTGGGGAAAATTGGAGACTAGGGCTGCAAAGATTCCAACAAAATTCAAGAGATTCAACCAAAAAAACTTCAAATCTTCAACAACAAGGATTAAAATCTTTCATTAAAATGCAAAAGAGAATGAGTTCGGAGGTAGGGATTTCTCAAACAAATTGTGGTGAGTAAAAACCTCCATATTTAGTTATTATACCATCTAAATTTGTCTTTTCTTGTGATTTTGATGTTTGCTTTGTTTTTGTTGTATGCCAGTAGTGTTATGGTTGTGTTAGTGATGTGGGGTTTAAGTTTTTGGTAACATGTGATGTGGGGTATTATAGATTACAACAAAACTAATTTTTTATATTCTAATAAGTCTTTTTTATGCTCATGCGGTCCCTTAGCTATAGAAAAAAATTATTTATAGTTGTTTTCATGTTGCAAGATTTGCAGACATTAGTATCTATCTATAAGCATGTGTTGTCTAATTAATAATAGTTTTTTGTTGTTTTATTTGGAGAACAGCCCAAATATGGACAAAATTCTGAACTTTTTACACTTAAAGTCCACTATGGCGGGGTTTTTATAGGAGAAAAAGAGAAAAAGTATGTTGGGGGTTGTTTGGACTACTTTGATCATTGTAACCCTATTGACATGAAACTTCCAGTCCTAATTCATATGACTAATGGTCTTGGGTATGGAACAAATGTAGGATTTATGTACAAAATTCCAGTGGTAAATGGTGATTTTGGTTTAAGAAAAATAGAGATAGAAGATGATGTGGTAGACATGGCAGCCATTGGCAAACAAAATGGAAGTGTTGAGCTTTATATTACACAAGCAAATAATATTGCATTCTTAGACAGTGAAGTGGGACAGTTAGGAGAAATTGCAGAAGGAGATAATGAGGATAGCGAAGGAGATCCTGGATCCTTCGATGGTGAAGAATTCCATGATAGTGATTATGATTTTTGTAAAGATGATGATGATGTGATATATAATCAATCTGTAGCAACTGCTGGTAGGGATTTCAAGCATTGTTTTATGTATTAAAGAAGTTGGTCATGAAGAACAAGGGATCGAGGAACCTGAACAACATGAACCACATGAGCCTGACAAAAGCATAAACATGTCAAGGCCACTGCTGCATGTGATGTAAACATTTTTCATGGAAAGCAAATTCAAGTTAATGAGGAATCAGATTCTTTAAATTTTAATGAGCTAAATACAATTTATAGCTCCTCAGATGAAGAAGTTAGACCAACATCAAGGTTCGTATTATTTAGACCTGAAACGGACACGGAGGATCCTAATTTCTATGTTGGGTTACAATTTAGTAGTAAGAACAAGTTCAAGGAAGCAATAGAAAAATCATGTAGTCAAATAGGGCAAGGAATTTAGGTGGAAAAAGAATGACAATATAAGGATGAGAGCTGTTTGTCAAGCCAATAATTGTTCTTGGTTTGTCTTTGCTTCAAAAATGGCAGATAGTGATACATTTGCCATTAAGACAATGGGTCCACCACACCAATGTGGTAGGACTTTTTATCACAAGCATGTGACTTCAACCTTTCTAAGTAAAACATATGTGGAGTTCTTAAGATTAAATAGAAAGGTCATAGTAGGAGAATTTCAAGAAAAGGTTCACCGGGAGCTCAATGCAAAAATCACTAGACATCAAGTGTACAAGACTTTTCAAAAAGCTAAAATGTTGATATATGGAAAGTACAAGAAGCAATACTCTAAGTTATGGGAATATTATGAAGAATTGCTGAAAAAAAATCCTGGTTCTACTGCGAGTATTTTCACAGCTGTGGATGAGATTTCCTGAAAAAGAGAGATTTCAAAGGATGTATATATACTTTGAGGCATTAAAAAGGGGTTTTAGAGAAGGGTGTAGGCCTGTAGTTGGGGTAGATGGTTGCCATTTGAGAGGACCCCATCCTGGTATATTGTTGATAGCAGTTGGGATAGATCCCAATGGTTGTATTTATCCTATTGCCTATGCAGTAGTTGAGATAGAAAACAAGAATTCTTGGAGTTCATTTAGTGGTCCATTGAGCACTTAAAGTATGATTTGGGGATTTATGACCAACAAAGCTGGACCTTTATCAGTGATAGACAAAAGGTAAATCTATTTTTTTTCTTTTTTTTGTATATAAATAATATATATGTGATTAATTAATGCTAACTGATCTTTATGCATGTTGGTATAGGGCTTAGGATATGCTATACATGAGATTCTTCCTAGGATAGAACATAGACATTGTGCGAGGCATTTACATAATAACTTTAAAAAATTACTAAAAGCAAGAGTTTGGGCTTGTGCAAGGTCAACATATAGAAAACAGGTTTGATAATGAAATGGAGTCCTTGAAGCAATATGATGAGGGAGCACATAAATGGTTGACAGAAAATACTTCTCCATACCATTGGTCAAGATCACATTTTAGAACCATACCCAAGTGTGATATACTCTTGAACAACTTGTGTGAGAGTTTTAACAGTATGATATTAGAGGATCGAGAAAAGCCAATTTTGGGCATGCTTGAAAACGATTAGAATGTATCTCATGGAAAGACTTAGGACCAAAAGAGAGTGGATAAGAAAAAGAACAGAAAATTTGTGTCCTAAAATTTAGAAGAAGTTGGAAAAGGTATAAGAACAGACAGTGTTTAATATTGCTAGATTTTCTAATGATTTCAAATTTGAAGTTACTCATCTTGTATGGGGAAAGATTTGTGGTTAAGAGACAGAAGCGGGTCTCTGATAGCTAGAAGATTTCATTTGCCATGGAAAACCATGTTCCCTTGCTGTTTGTTGCATTTCACTAACAGGAGAAGAATTCCAAGAGTTTTGTGAACCAATGTTATTCAAAGGATGCTTATGTAAGAGCATATGAGCCAGCTATAGGGCCTATGAATGGACCTAATGTATGGCCTAATTCCAAAAGAGACCCTATTCATGCACCTAAAAACTTGAAACTTCCTGGTAGACCCAAGAAAGCTAGAAGAAAGGAGCCAGATGAACAAACAAGTGATCCTAAAGGAATTAAAAAGCTATCAAGGGTTGGAATAACTCACATGACTTGCTCGAGATGCCATCAAAAGGGACATACAGTTCGAAAATGCCCACGAAGACTCACAAAAGAGGAATTAGTTGTTTCAAGCATGGCTAGAGGACCTTCCATCAACTCGAACAAATGCAGCAAATGTCATCTCAATGGTCACAATATTAGAAGTTGTCCAGGAGAACAAGTTGAGGAATCAAGCATGCATGCTGAAATGCCACACATGCAAGCTAGAGAATCCAATATGCATGCTGAAATGCAACATATGCAAGCTGGAGAGTCTAATGTGCAAGCTGAAATGGCGTACATGCAAGCTGAAGAGTCCAATATGCAAGTTGAAATGACAAGTATTCTGCCTGAAGTGCAAGGTATTGATTAACTTATTTTTTCCAAGTAAATTTCAACAATAATATATTTGATGGTAAACCATTAATGATATCTATTTTCAACTGTTTTTGAAGTTACTCAAGAGGAGATTACACTACCACAACCAAATGTGCAGCCCAAGAATAGTGTTAGATGCTATTTCTGCCACAATTTGGGACATAATAAACAAACTTGCAAATCAGAACAAGCACAATTTTGGAGAGGTAGAAAGGTTGAAATGTTATTTCCAACATACACACCATCTAGAGAAAAAGGAAAAAGACTAAAGCAAACAGTAATCCCCACACTTATTCTTTTATATTTTTTAATATCTCAAAAAATTTCCTTACTTCTTGTATTTTCTTTCAGGCACATAGACTCATAAATGAAGATGATGATGTAGCTACTACTCAATAGCTTTTTTGGGTAAGATGATGCTAATAAGTAGCTTTTTGGCTTAATTTAGTTTTTGGATCTTTTATGGATGACCTTATGTTGATAGTGGCCTTTTATTGATGTAATTATTGCAAATATTTGGATTATTAGTATTTGGAATGATGCTATTTTGAATGTAATTAGTGACCCTTAACTGGTGACCTTTTTGTTTAATGGTTTTAATGTCAACTGTGTATGGTTGCTAGACGTACAAATTTGACTATTTGATGACATTTGTTTGATTTGGATGATTGTCACTTGTTATTAGTGTTACGTATATTTCAAATTTGATTGACTGTTAATTGATGTTGTTGTTATGTTTTATATAGAAAATTATTAATATACTGTCCAAATTTTTGTCAGGTTAACCATATTCATTTCTACATATATTCTACCCTAATTCATGGCCAGAATGCTGTATAGAAAGTTTAAGTAATTCTGCCCAGATTTATTGACAATCATGTGTATCTTTAGGTAAAAAAAAAACTTAGATAGTTTCTGTCCAAAAAATTGCAAAATGCTGTCTAGAAAATTGCAAATTCTTTCCAAAAAATAGTAGAATGCTGTCCAAAAAATTGCAAAATTTTGTCCAAAAAAGTGCAGAATGTTGTCAGGAAAACTGCAAAATTCTGTCAAAAAAATTACAGAATGGGGTCCAAAAATTGCAGAAATCTATCCAAAAAACTGCAGAATGGTGTCCAGAAAACTACAAAATCTGTCCAAAAAATTGCTGACTAGAATTCTATCCAAAAAAAAACTGTACAATGCTGTACAAAAACTTGCAAAAAACTTCTACACATATTTTCTTCACATGTTCTACCAATGTATTGGCCATTTCACTTTTCACTTGCTGGACAATTTCAAAACATTATCACTGCCATAAATCATAAATCAAACTATTACAAAACCAATAAACTTGATAGAACAAATAACATCTATTTAGCAAACTCCATCATTAACTATAACCATAATAACTTCCAAATACATAGTTCAAAACACAAACTAGTCAGATTAAATCCAACTTTCATTCAACTACTTTATACATAATATCATAAAAGGAACCTAATTAACCTACGCTACTTATTCTAACATTCTGAAATTATTCTAACATTATGAAATTTTGAGCTCTCTGGTTCTTTCTTGCATACTCAAATAACGGCACAAACACCATCATCCAACTCAAGGCAAGTACAATCCATAGTGCTCTTCCTTTAACTTTAAGTTTGGACAGTTCCAATTTCTAAGTTCTTGTTTTCAGTTTCAACATTCCTCAAATTCCTTAATAGTTTTGCCAATATATTGTTGGTCCTCTTGCACATGGGTAGATAATACCATAGAAAAAAAATCACATGCACCATGTTTCTGCATATAAATAAGAAAAATGCTATATCACTGTCATTAACTATAAAATTGTAATAAAAAAATTAACAAGAATATTAATAATAAGGAATACCATTACCCCATATTTATGGCAACCATGAAACCTCCTTGTTGGGCTGATTTCTGTCCAAGATGTAATAATTCCTCAAGGTTCACCACACTTGCAGAACACAATTTCATCTCCATTGTAGTACTCAACTCTTCCTCTAAATTTGGTTGAAGAATGCATATACTTTTCCTCTAAATATATAACTTCTTGCTGAAATTAATGATAATTTCCCTAACTCAATTATCCAAACCCTTCCCAACCTTATCTTTAACAAATCAATTGCATTTTTTATTCATTTCGCAACCCTAATTTTTTTTAGCCCCAATTTTTTCAACTTCAGACACTCTAGATTCCACATCATAAACACAACTTCAACAAACTGACATATATCAAAAACAAAAACCAAACATCAAAATCACAAGAAAAGACAAATTTAGATGGTATAATAACTAAATATGGAGGTTTTTACTCACCACAATTTGTTGAAGAAATCCCAACCTCCAAACTTATCCTCTTCCACATTTTAATGGAAGATTATGATCCTTGTTGTTGAAGATTTGAAGTTTTTTTTTTTTGGTTGAATCTCTTGAATTTTGCAGGAATCTTCACAGCCCTAAGTCTCCAATTTTCTCCAACTCTCTGATCGACAATAGCAGTTGAGCCAAAACAACGGCATCTTTGGTTTGATGTAGAAAAATTTTGTGATGTTACTATTCTGCCTTTCTTATTGGCAGCTACTTTTTTAAAAAAAAAAAAAAAAAAAAAGAGTTTCCTAGTGGCTCATCCACAAAATGAGTATTTTGGCTAAAAAAAAAAAAGTTTAATAACTAACCTGGTTAAAGAAAAAGTTGATGGACTAAATCGGCGAAAGTAAAAAAATTTAGGGACTAATTTGGCAATTTTTCCTTTTCAAATTTATTGATCCAAATACAACCTACCATTATTTTTTAAACTTTAAATACAAATATTTGAAGACAAGATTAGTTTTCCAGTTTAATTTTGGGTAAATGTCCAAAACCGTCATTCAACTTTAACTGTATATCTTATCTCGTCTTTTAAATTAAAAGGGATGATATTTTGCCCCAAAATTACATATCTAATCCTATTAAGACTTTATATGAATTTTCATTAATTAACACGTGACTCATGTGACCTGCCGCAAGGGCTTTTAGAGAATACTACAATAAAATATAGTGTGCGCTACCTTGGAAGCCTTTGTACCAAATAGGGTGAAAACGAATCGAACCATTCGCGAACAGTTTGCGAGTAATTCGGTCAAAAGTTTGATTCAAAGAGTTGACTAAATGTAGAACTCCAGTTATGATACTCATATTTTGATGACTGATAACCAAATCATACTAATGATTTGCAATCAAATGTGCAGAAAAGCAGGATAATTCAGACGCAAAGGAGCATCCAACAGAGAAGAATCTGAAGTAGTCTCGAACGCAGGAGAATGTCTGAGACACAACCAAAAGCTGTAGGGCGCACATGACCGTCTGACAAGAAGAGCTCAAAATGAAGAAATTTCTGTCAAAGCTGTAGATGCATACAACCTTCCGAAATACTGTTCATATTGTTATCGGATGCATCATTGGACGCACAAGCTTTACATCGGATGTTCGGAAGGTCCAATGGTAGTTTGTTCAGATGCACACTCACAGATTTTCGCCATTCGAAAGACCAAATGGCTTAGTTTCTCAGGCTGTCTCTTATACACATCTAGATGTGTATAAGAGACAGTTTTTGGATTTCTATAAATACCCCAAGTTTGTATTGTAAAAAATGAAGAGTAGAACTACTGCATTCAATACAAACACTTGTAAGAGCTATTTGGGAATAAATAGGCTAAAATATAACATGTGTAGGTTGTATTGGTTTGAGTAGTGTAGTTCTCTTGGTTCAACTAGAGGGAATTAGTTTGAGCAAGAGTAGACTAGTGAGTGATTTTCAAGTATAAGAGTGGAAGGATAACAGTGTACAAAAGTGAGGTTGTATTGTAAAACCCTTTGAGTCAACTAGAAAGGCTTAGTTGGTGTAAGGGTGGGCCTACTTTGTGTACAAGAAAGTTATTGCCTCACCTTCTTTGAAGAGGCACTATTAGTGGATATACTCAAAACTTGAGAAATTTGAGAGTTTGGTTTGATACTATCTATCTTAATCATCTTATATTTGTTCTTTAAATTTCAATTGTTGAACATCTATTGTATTCATTTGTGCTTAAGTGTTTATTTGTTGCATATGAAAAGGTTTGTTTTTAGAAATAACCTAATTCACCCCCTCTTAGGTTGCTTTTGGGGCCAACAATTGGTATCAGAGTCTGGTCTCATATATTAAGCTTAACTGCTTTTGAGTAAAGATCATAATAGCGGCAACCAATAATGCTTTGTTTTTAGAGGGGCATTCTATTACGAGACCTCCCATGTTTAATGGCATTAATTTTGTTTTTGGAGGGATAGAATGAAAATTTTTGTTCAATCTATTGATATTGATTTATGGTATATTATATGTGAAGGTCCTTTAGAAGCTAACATCATTGATGTAAATACTCATAGATTAAGACCTAAGACTAGATATGAGTTAAGTGCACAAGATAAAGTAAGTTTATCTTTAAATGCTAAAGCCATTAATATTTTGTATAATGCTTTGGATGCAGATGAGTTTTCTGAAGTAAAAGGTTGTAAATCAGCCAAGGAGATATGGGAAAAATTGAAAGATCTCCATGAAGGAAATGAAGATATTAGAGAGCCAAAGAAGTCACTTCTTGTGGCTAAATATGAATCCTTCAAAATGTAACCTCATGAGAACATTGACAAGATGTTTTGTAGGTTCAATTATATTGTAAAGGATTTGGAAGGTTTGGGTAAAGAATCTATTCCTTGGGTGAAAAGAATAGAATTTTTTTGAATGCTTTACCTAAGGAATGGGAACCTAAATCCATTGCCATAGAGGAGTCTAAAAATTTAAATTCTATGCCTATCGAGTCTTTGATTAATTCTCTAACCTCCTTTGAATTGAAGATGAAATACAAGGTATAAGATGATGAAGAGGCAAAGGGGAAAAAAAGCATAGCATTTAAAGCTTCATCAAAAAGGAGAAAAGACTCAAGAAAGCCTCACTTCAACAACTTCCAAATCACTTGGGATGATTGCAATTTGGATGGAGAAGTTGAAGAAGAATATGAGGAGGCTCAAATGACTTTTATGGCACTTGGCAATAATGAGGTATCCTCTAGTTGTGATTCTTGTGATTATTCATGTGATAATGATGATGATGATGTTGAATCATTTATTTTTAAAATGCATGAATGTTTGAAAGAATCATATGCTAAGAACAAAGAGTTAAAAATTAAAGTTAATGCTTCATTGAGTACCAACTAGCATTAACTTTATTCAAAACTTGTGCATGAAAATAATTCTTTGACAAAAGAAAATGATGTTTTAGGAAAAAATTTGATTGTATAAAAGACAAGATCATGGAAGAAAAAGCTTCATTGAAGAAGAGACAAAGATCTTCTAACCACATTATGATATTTTAAAAATCTTCTCATGTTAATTGCTGTCCAATTCTTTTCAGAAATATGTTTTTGAACAAGAATTTTATCACCTTTAGAAAAAATGATTTGTGCTTTGTTAAATCTAAATCTTCTTCCTATGGCAATAAGAATATTATTTGTAAATATTGTCATCAACATGGCCACATAAAGAAAAATTGTTATGTTAAAAGAAATGAAATATTGAGAATAAATTCTATTTGGGTGATTAACCATGTTACTAACCCAATTGGACCCAAGAAAGTTTGGGTACCAAAGTTGTTGCTTAAATTTGCATGTAGGTATTCTTGGAAGAACATCAAGGAATTCAAGATAGATTATCAATGGAGGGTGATCATAGCACATGAGCATTATGATGACATATAAAATTCTAGATTTTAAAATTTTGTATTAATCATGTGCTTTCATTTATTAAGTTGAACTATGTTCTCTTGAATACACTCATCTATGTGATTGAATTTGTTTAGAATTCTAGGGAATATGTATCCCCAATTTTTGTTTATAACTAGTCATTACTTGCAAAAGAAAGGGGGAGCATTCGTTTTTTTTAAATGGATTATTTTGCAGAAATTGCATCACACATGTTTCATTGTTTTAATGATACTTTTTGGTAAGGAACGAGCAAAAATTGTTTTGATCCTAATTCTTTGCATGAATTCCCTCGTATCTTATTGAATACATATTCTTGAAAGGAAGAATTATTTTGCATAACTTGACTTATTCTCCACGTACTCATTTGAATTATATTCATCTTGCAAGGGGGAGAATAAACTTAAGGAGGGCTTGAATTTTTCTTATGTTTTGATGATGCCAAAAGGGGGAGAAAATAATGGACAAAACTTCTTGACTTATGCTTCATATCTTAGAAATATTTTTTAGAAATGTCCAAATGATTTGTCATCATCAAAAAGGGGGAGATTGTTGAACCCCGGTTGTGATACTTATGTTTTGATGATGACCAAATCATACTAATGATTTGTAATCAAGTGTGCAGAAAAGCAGAATAATTCGGACACAAGGGAGCGTCCGAAAAAAAGTGTTCAAACGCAAGGGAACGTCCAACAGAGAAGAATCTGAAGTAGCCTCGGAAGCAGGAGAACGTCCGAAATATAACCAAAAGCTATAGGGCGCACATGACCGTCTGAAAAGAAAAGCTCAAAATGAAGAAGTTTATGTCAAAGCTGTAGGACGCATACAACTATTCCAAACACTATTCATATTGTTATCAGACGCACAGGCTTTACATCGGACGTTCGAAAAGTCCAACGGCTAGTTTGTTCGGATGCACACTAACAGCATCAGCCGTTCGGAAAACCAAACGGCTAGTTTCTCAGAAAATAGAAAATAGTCGTCAGAGAGCTGTTGGAAGCTAGCCATTTTTGGGCTTCTATAAATACCCCCAAGTCTGTAAATATAAAAAATGAAGAGTAGAACTACTGCATTCAATACAAACACTTGTAAGAGCTATTTGGGAATAAATAGGCTAAAATATTGTGGGTTGTATTGGTTTGAGTAGTGTAGTTCTCTTGGCTCAACTAGAGGGAATTAGTGTGAGCAAGAGTATACTAGTGAGTGATCTTCAAGTGTAAGACAGGGATAACAAGTGTACAAAAGTGAGGTTGAGGTTGTATTGTAAAACCCTTTGGATCAACTAGAGGGACTTGGTGTAAGAGTGGGCCTACTTTGTGTACAAAAAAGTTATTGCCTCACCTTCTTTGAAGAGGCACTATTAGTGGATATACTCCAAACTTGCGACATTTGGGAGTTTGGTTTAATACTATCTATCTTAATCATCTTTATATTTGTTCTTTAAGTTTCAATTGTTGGACATCTATTGTATTCATTTGTGCTTAAGTGTTTATTTGTTGCATATTAATGCCATCAAGATTTGTTTTTAGAAACAACGTAAGTCACCCCCATCTTAGGTTGCTTTTGGGGCCAACACTAAACTCAAGTCAAATTTGCTCGAATTACTTGACGAATTGATCTCGAACATATATATATATACTGCTCGAGTGCTTGTCGAGTTTTTCGAGCACACACACACACACACATATATTTTTTAATTTTGTATTATATATAAATTTACTAAAATGTCTAAACTCGTTAAAAAAAATTAAATATTTACCTCCAAAAAAAAGTCGAACTATTTGAGTATGACCTTGAATTCAAACTCGTTTTACTTATTTTCGAACAACTTCGAACTCCATCAATTTTTTTTCAAACTCAAACTCGAGTTCTATTTTAAAGCTTGTTTGAGCTAGAACTTGACCTCGATTCTCACAAAAAATTTCGAACTCAAACTCGAGTAAGATACTATTCACACTCTACTCGACTTGTTTACATCCCTAGTCCCAAATAACATGAATTGCACGTACTAATGTATATATACATAATTTCAACTTGAAGTTGTTTTTTACCAATTAGACAATTGGCCTAATGGTGGAAGCTCACTTAAGTTGACAAGAGGTCTTGGGTTCGAGTTTCTTCTCCAGATTGGAGTTGCATATTCGTGAGAAGATTGGAGTCTCCTATACATGAGAAGATGTGAATAATCACACTTAAGGTGGTTAAGCATATTTGTGAGAAGATTGGTGTTTGAATATTTGTGAGAAGATTGGAGTAGCACCTATTAATGAGAAGATGGAACAAACACGCTTAAAGTGGTTAGGTCATGTGTTAAGACGTCCAGTAGAAGCGCCTATCAGACGAGTAAATTTTAGAGAGTAGTCAACATAATAAGAGGGGTAGGGGAACACCAAAAAAGAATTGGTGGGTAACTTATAAGAAAGATATAGTCTATTTAGGAATGGAGGAGGATATTGTCCATGACAGAGCACAATGACGTAGCAGAATTCATACAACTAACCATACTTAGTGGGAATAAAGTTTGATTTCAGGATTTGTTTGTTTGTTTGTAATCCTTTCAAATTTAATAAACAAAATAGAATCTCCACCAAAATTGAAAGGCAATTTTGGTATTTTACCTTCAATTTTTAAAATTTGTTGCGAGATATGTGAAGGAAGAAACTTAGCAAGAAAATCAAAAGTGAACTCTTATAGTAACACAAATTTTTGGAAGCTCATTGTTACGTGGAATATGTTAACATTAAAAGTATATCTAGTTACCATAATTAAAAATGTTAAACTAGACGTCCAATGTAAGCAAACGGTAATAAAGTTCACTGTACTTTTCAACGTTACCAGGTTTATCATTGAACTTTTATTGTGGTGGCAATGGGCTGTTCGTGTCTCACTTTTGTTCTATTATCTATTGAACTATTAAAATTTTCTAGAATAATTTTAGTACAGTGATTTTGACAATTCATTTATAATGCAACAATGAATAGAACAAAATATCAAACACAAGATCTTTTATGCTGCAATAGTCATTGACTTTCACATCAAATTTGTTGACGAATAAGTTTTCTAACTATTTTACTTGTTAAGTCAAACTTTTAATTGTTAGAACATCCTAGATGTGTATAATATATGTGGGATAAAATCCGCTGAAGATCGTCTGTCACACTATCTATACTAATATCTTACCTCATCATCTGAATGATTGACAGATGTGCTCTAACTTATAAATATTATTATGGTAGGACATATGTCAAATATATAGATTATAAAATAGGAGATTGATAGAAGAAGTGAGATAGAAAATCCTATGCCGATAAAATTATACAACTAGTTTTGGCTGCTACATTGATGGGAGGGAACACCGGCTATCACTTTTGTAAGTGGTAATAGTAGGGTATGGTAGACCTAAAGCAACCTAAGAGGGGGTGAATTAGCTTTCTTAAAAATAATTTGCAAATGATGCACAAATAAAATCTTTTTCACAAACAAGTAAGTTGATAGCAATATAATCAATTAAACACAAAATACATAGAATGAGTAGAGAGAAAGACATTAAACATTAACAACACCCCTAAATTAGCAAGTTTGGAGTAGTAATATACTAAGATGCTCCTTCAAATTTGGTGAGTCAATAATACCAAATGTACACAAAGTAAGATTACCCTTGCTCACACTAATTCCCTTTAGTTGAGCCAAGGATTGTATACTCAACCTCACTTTTGTACAACATTATCACTCCACGCTATAATTTTGACTAGCACTCTTAAGTACACACAAATACAATCTTACTAAAGAGCTAATTTGCACTCAAAATGCTTTTGTACTTGCTTGGATTCAATGTGTAAGTTCATATTACAAAATACGTAGATGCCATAAATTGGCTCCCAACCACTTCCTAACAGCTAAGTAATGAATGTTGAGAAACTAGCCGTTATAGGTTTTGGACATCTGAGATCTTTATTAAACGTCCGAACAAGCATCCGATCAGCGATATCATGGAGTATACATCTTTGTTCGGATGGCCAAGGTTGAATCCGTTCCTGCGTCGAAACAAGTCTCTTATAAATTGATGAGTTCAACTCTCGGATAGAGTAGGGTGTCCAAAAGGTTTAGTGCTAGTCCAGAATTGCTCTTTCTTCGGACAGTCAGGAGCGTCCAATAAAATTTTCTTTGGACAACCAGGCACATAAGTTGTAAGTGCCTCAAAATCTTGCTCTCTGGCTGACTTTTCTGAAGCTGTGTTGCATCCGAGACAATTCTGTTCGAACGAAATTCTGCGTTCAAGCAACTTTGTTCTGTTCGGACGATGTGCAGTGTCCGAAAATTCTATTATGAGAAGATAAAATGGAATTCTTGCACAACTTAAGCTCAGATTGTTAGATTGCATTTGTTATCATCAAAACCAAGATTGTAGGTCAACAATCTCTCAATTTTTGGTGATGACAAATCATAGGGCAAAGCAAACCAATTTTACCCAATCATAACTCAAATAATTAATCCAACAAGCATAATCCATCTACCAAGATCAATCAAACACACAATCATAAGCAATCAACTCTATATCTCCCCCTTTTGGTATCATCAAAACAAAACAAGCTCCCCCTGAGAGGATCCTCCCCCTTTCGCAAACCATAAGAAGGGATAAAATAAAGGTAAAAATAGCACCATTACATAGAAGAAATAGTCAAGAAAATACATCCAAATTCAAAAAATGTAATTTAAGTTCAAACACATGAATCCAAGGATAAACAAAGCAAAGGTATTCAAAAAGAAGTAAACTAGGGGTTACAATCTAAATCATTTTTCTTCCTGGAGCGCTCCTTGCGTTTGCCCTTTTTAGCGGGAAAATCATCATCCGTAGCCTCACTGTCATGTTCACCTAGGTTTTGAGGATCACAGTGTTGCATGATGTAATTAAATGTGTCATCAACATCTTCATCATCATCAACTCTAGGCACAGTGGAGTTCTTAGGATGGGTTGCACCAACCAGATCTTTACGTGCTTCGGGCTCATAATTGGAATGGTCGATATCTTCAATGTTGTCATCGTCACTATCGGAAGAGGACTCGAGATACACTATGTACTGTGACTGGATGTTGGCAAATTGAACTTGAGCTAAGGTTGACATTCTAAGACTTAAGGCTTCTTGAAGAATGGTTTGTTTGGTCATAAAACTTTTTAATTTTCGAAGTGTGTAGCATTTAAAAAAGCTCATTTGATTGCTAAAATTTGTGACAAGTGTGCACAGTTGTAAAATGAAGGGTTCCGAGAAAGGAATGTATGAGGAATAGGGTAGTGGAGGTGTGGAAGAGAAGGGTTGAGGAGGAGGGGAGTGGGGTAGTCCATGTCATAAACCTGAAGCATGTTCTTTTGATTTCTCAATTTCACAATCAGCCTTAGTGAATCATTTGTCGTTAAAAAAACACAAACCTTTACGTTCAACATAAGCTTTATTGAAATATGGGGTATATTGTTTTTTTTTCCAGTAAAAAAGATATCAAAATGATCGAAAACTTTAGTTAAGAATTTTCTAAAAGGGCTGTTCCTTCGAGTGTCAGTTAGGAATAATTCCCATAAAGAACAAAGCAATAAATAACCAAAATTAAGTTTGATTCCCTTAAAAACACAATAGAACAAATACAATTGTATTTTTTCCAACTCAGTATGATGTCCATCAGTAGGTAATAACAAATTTGTAATTAATGAGTACAAAATATTGAGCTCATGGCTAAGGCTTCTGAAACCTATTTAAAATTAAGATGATTTTTTTTTTTACTTCCTCGATGTTAAATCGAGTATCAACAGCAGGCCATTTATCTAAAGAAAAGTAATATGAGATTTCATCGAAAGGAAGAACTTCATATTCAAAAATCAAATTAATGACATGGGAAGCAAATTCAAGATTGATGTGATTCACTTACGAGAAACTAAGGTTCGAATAGTTGAACCTTTACGAAGATTAGCAATGAATTATAATACCATATCATGATATACAGACAAATCAAGATGAATTAAATTCCCTAATTTTTGTTTTTCAAAACAATCCTTGATAAAAAGGTAAGTTTAATTCATCAAACAAGCTTTGAGAAACAAGAATGTTGCACTATAATCGATTTCTTGCCTCTGGTGCCTATTGAAGATTCTCTACATGAACGAACCTTTTTGAATCAAAGAAGAAGTTGGAGAGTGTAAAAATGAAAATGAAGGGATTTTAAGGAAATTGAAGGAATAAGGATATTAATAAGGTGAGAAAGAGTTCAAATAGGGTAGGTGAAGAAATAGAAAGGTGAATTTGTTGATGAATTTTAGAGAAAAAAGATAAATTGAAGGAATTTGGTGACTATCTACTATTTTGAGCTAGGGTTCAGTGGGATTGGAATGTCTGAAAAGGGGAAAGTGAAAGGTTTTAAATGAATAGAGCAGTCATTCGGACATCCGAACGATTGATATACGTCCGATCATGCGTTTGATCACAGATGAATGAACGACCGAAATTATAAATAATGCGTCCAAAAGAATGTCAGACGGCTCTAATCGTCTATTCGATTTTTTAAAGAGTTTGGTAGAAAAGAGGAACAGTTTGGCCGAAGGGAAATGTTCGAGACAAAAAGTAAGAAAAATAGGGAGTTCGGACGGATACTTTCGTCCAAAAGAACAAAGAGCTGTCTCTTGCACATTTGTGTCCGAAAATACAACTCACAAATTTTGTGAAATTGATAATGCCTAAGCAAGTTTTGAGAGATTCAAAACGACCCAACGGTAAAGGTTTAGTAAAAATATCAGTCAATTGATCTTTTCTGTAAACAAATTCAACACAAATTTCCTTTTTGCCAACAAGGATACTTGACATCAACGTGCTTTGTTCTAGAATGCAAAACAGGATTTTTAGTGAGATTAATTGCACTAGTATTATCACATCTAACAGGCACGCAATAAAAAATAACACCGAAATCTTTTAGAGAGTGTTTCAGCCAAAAAAATTGAGCACAACAATTTTCAGTTGCAATATATTTGGCTTCCGCCATAGATAGAGAGATAGAATTTTGCTTATTGCTAAAATAGGACACCAAACAATTACCCAAAAAGTGACACATACTATTAGTACTTAGATGTGCTTCTATCAATTTTACAACCAGCAAAGCAACATGCATCTCTTTAACTAATCAAATCAAAACTAGTAGATTTAGGATACCAAGGACCAAAATGGCCTTGTCCCTTTCGAGTATCTAAAAATTCTTTTTATAGCAATTAAATGTGATTCCTTAGTACAAGATTGAAACCAAGCACAAAGACAAACTGCAAACATACTATTCGGTCTACTAGCTGTTAAATAAAGTACACGTTCGATCATACCTTTATAGTATTTTTCATCAACAAAATTACCTTATTCATCCTTGTCAAGCTTGGTTGAGGTGCACATTGGCGTTCCAACTTGATTTGTGTGATGAAGGTTTCTTATTTTGTTTGGTAAATTTGAAATCCAAGGAAGAATTGTAATTCTTCCATCATACTCATTTCAAATTCCTTTTACATTAAGTAAGAAAATTCATTGCACAAACTTTCATTAGTAGGTCCAAAAATAATATCATCAACGTAAATATGAACAATCAACAAATCATTAACAGACTAATTTTGGTGAAAAGAGTAGTATCAACAACACCCCTTTTAAAGCCATTTTCATTCAAAAAATACTTAATCTTTCATACCAAGCTCTAGGAGCTTGTTTCAACCCATATAAAGTCTTTGATAGTTTGAAAACATGATTTGGAAAATCTTTATTTTCAAAATTGAGGGATTTTTCAACAAAAACTTTTTGATCAATGAAACCATTTAAAAAGACACTTTTGATGTCCATTTGAAATAATTTGAAATTGTTAAAGCATGCATATGCAAGAAACATATGAATAGATTCTAGACGAGCAACGAGTGCAAAGGTTTCATCAAAATCAATTCCTTCTTTTTGAGTACAACCCTTTGCAACAAGTATAGCTTTATTTTGAATTATCTCACCTTTATCATTTAATTTGTATCTAAAAATGTATTTTGTTCCTATTACAGGATAAGTTGAGGGTCTTACAACTAAAGTCTCAACATTCTTTTTCTTGAATTGACTAAGTTTTTCTTGCATGTTAACATAGTAAGAACCGAAGATTCGTTATTCAAAACATCATCCACACATTTAGGTTCAATGTGTGAAAGTAAGGCACAATTATTATTCAAAGGTTATGAGAACAAGTTTTTACTCCATATTTGATCACCTATGATTAATTCTTGAGGGTAACTTGAGATAAATCTCCATACTTTTGGAAGATCTTTTGGAGAATCTTCGTTCTTTTCTCCTTCTTCATCCAAGTGATAAGCATCATCCTCATTGTTTGCCTTGGTCTCTTGATGTTCTTCATGTATAGTGAGCTTTTCAAGTTTCTTTTGGACAACTGCATCATCATCTTCACAAACATTTCTTGAAATAACATCATTAGTCTCATCAAACACAACATGTACAACTTCTTCAATCAAAAGAGTTCTTCTATTGTATACTCAATGTGCTCTCTTGTCACTAGAATTTCCTAAGAAAATCTCTTCATCGAATTTTTTGTCAATTTTCTAAGACTCTCTTTAATTTTTAAAATAAGAACAAACAAATATTTACAACTAAAAACGTTGAAATAGCTCACATTGAGTTTTTTACAAAAGAAGAGTTCATAAGATTGTTTTGTTTGAAATCTGTCTCAAAAGAACTCGGTTCATAACATAACAAGCCATGTTAATGGCTTCGACCAAAAATACTTTGATAAGTCACACTCATTAATCATGATTCTAACAGCCTCTTGAAGTGTTCTATTTTTCCTTTCAATAATATCATTTTCTTGAGGCATTCTAACAATCAAAAATTCATGCGAAATACTATTGTGATCACAAAACAATCGAAAAAACCTCCAATTTTAAGTTCAACTCCATTATTACTTCTCAAGCGAATAATTTTCAAATTTACCAAATTTTGTATTTTGGAAAATAATTTTACGAAATTTTCAAAGGCTTCATTTTTGTGAACAAGAAATAGTACCCAAGTATATCTAGAATAGTCATCAACAATCACAAAAGCATATTTACTACCACGAGACTAGCATGTTGAGTTGAACCAAACAGTGGATTACCTCCATATTAATACAAAAAAAGTTTAGATTCCAAAAGTTTAGAAGTTACACACAATTCTTTGGTTTAAAAGAAACTTTAACTTGTTTATTAAATTGGCATGCATCACAAATTTTTTTCACAAACTTTAATTTTGGAAAACCTCTTACCAATTCTTTCTTAACAAGATTTTCAATTAAATCCATGTTGAAATGACAAAACCTTCCATGCCAAAGCCAAGGATCATCTATAGAAGCGGTTAAACACTTTACAATGCCACCACCAATATTATTAAGATATATCACATAAACATCATTGTACTTAGTACATTTAAATAAAACAGGTTATCAAGTATTAAACATTTATACTTGGTAAAGAACACATATAAATTTTTATCACATGATTGGCTCACACTTAAGATATTGTAATTTAAATTATCAACTAGAAATACATTTTTAATCAAAATCTCATCATTTTTACCTACATCACCAATGCCAATTGATTTTGCTTTCATGTTAACCCTACTTATAAAAGTCACTTCACCACTATTTTTGGACTTGAGATTGGTGAAGAGAGATGCATCACCAGTCATATGTTTTGAGCCCCCACTATCTATGAACCACTTGGTATTTTTGGTGATGTTCATTTCCTCTTCATCACCAATGGCCATAAAGGCCATTTGTGCCGATTCCATCTCTTCTTCAACTTCTCCTTCATAGTTACAATCATCCCATGTGATTTAAAAATTGTTGAAGCGGGCCTTCGTTCTTTCCTTTCTTCCTCTCTTGGAAGGACACTCATTTGCAAAGTGCCGAGTTGACCTCATTCAAAGTATTTTTCATTTTGCTTCTTAATTTCAAGCTTGGTCTTTCCTTTGAAATTATTTGAGTTGATTGCTCTTCCTTTTCTCACTCTCCGTTTGTTGATGTAGTGTTTGAGGAATCCTTTGGTGATGAGTGCAAGATCACCTTCATCGAGATCTTCATCTTCTATATTGATGGAGCCATTTTCATCTTCTTCTTGCGAGGTCTTCAAGGCAATGCTTCTCTTTGGTCTTACATCTAAATCAATCACTTTAGCTTTGAGGTTCAATGAATATGAAGTGAGAAAGTTTATCAATGACTCAATAGGTATGAAACAAAAGTTCTTTTCTTCCTCTATAGCAATAGTTTTTGCCTCCCATTCTTTGGATAGAACTTTCAAGATTTTTCTATTCTTTTACCCAAAGAATATTCCTTACCCAAGGTTTCAAGATCCTTAATGATATCATTGAATCTATAATACATTTTATCAATATTTTCATGTGGTTCCATCTTGAAAGACTCATACTTGGCAACAAGTAATGATTTCTTTTGTTCTCTAACATCATCGCTCCCTTCATGAATTTCTTTCAATTTGTCCCAGATTTTCTTAAGCCAAAACACATCCTTTGACACGAGTTGACTCGTTAGCATCTAAGGCCTTGTATAGAACATTCATGGCTTTAGCATTTAAAGTCAAGTTTGCATTATCTTGCAGAGTGAGCTCATTCCTTGTCTTTCTGCAAACAATATTTGTGTGATCATCAACAATGGTGGCTTCAAAAGGACCTTTATTGACAACATACCACAAGTCAATATCAATAAATTACAAAAAGATTTTCATTTTATCTTTCCAACTAAAAAAGTTGGTGTTATATTAGGAGGTCAATTGATAGATTCACCTTCAAAAAATAAAACATTATTGATTGCCATCAAAATGATCTTTACTCAAATGCAATTTAAGCAAAATAAAGAAACCAATACTCTGACACCAATTGTTGGCCCCAAAACAACCTAATAGAAGGGTGAATTAGGTTTATTAAAAATAATTTGCAAATGATGCACAAATAAAATCTTTTACACAAATAACTAAGTTGATAGCAATATAATTAATTAAGCACAAAATGTATAGAATGAGTAGAGAGAAAGATTAATGAAACAACCCTAAGCTAGCAAGTTTGGAATAGCAATCCACTAAAATGCTCCTTCAAGTTTGGTGAGTTAATAATCCACTGTAAATGTACACAAAGTAGGATAACCCTTGCTCACACTAATTCCCTTTAGTAGAGCCAAGGATTTTATACTCAACCTTACTTTTGTACAAAATTATTACTCCACTCTATAATTTTGAATAACACTAATACAATCTTAATAAAGAGTTACTTTGTACTCAATTTGCTTTTGTACTTGCTTGTATTCAATGTGTAAGTTCATATTACAAAATACTTACCCTAAAGTATGGGAGTAATTATACTTTATCCCCTAAACTAAAAAAGTTACACTTTGTCTCGCAGTTACACTATTCATCTTTGGGCATTTCTAATACCGTCAATAAGAGTTTGTTAAATAACTGATATACCCTTGTCACTATAACCCAAATATATAAAATACCTATTATTTGGTGGACCCATTTTAAAATAAAAAATAATTACATAACTAACTAAATAACTATAGATGATTTTTTGTTTAATTCCTTTAATGGTTTCCATTTATGACGACTGTGTTTTATTTTTTGTCAGTTGATTTTGAGCAGCTAAACTTAACGAATAAGTTACAAATTCAGAATCATAATTTCCAAATGTTACCACTCACCTCTGCAATTTGTTCGATGTTTTAAAATTGGACTCTGATTAAAAACAGAATGTCGATCTTTAAAACATATTCTCGAAAAAAGGACTTTTTTGATATTCTTAAATCAAATTTAAGCCTATAAAGTATAGAATTGCAATTTGTGAGCAATTGGAGGTAATCCTATAAACAGATTAGGTCTAGACTCGGTTCTGACTTGTTCTGGATTCGTTTGTCTGGGTCTGGATCAATGTGTAAATTCGATTACTTGAATCTGTTTATCTATTACAATAAACAGATTGGATATGGATCTGGTTGTTTCAATCCAATTAAAACTTGAATTCGACTAAAATATTAATGACTAAAATAATAATATGTAATAACATTATATATATATATATATATATATATATATATCCAGTATAGTTTATACTCTAATGTAAAATACATGTTTAAATAGTTAATATAAATTAAATCTTTTTTTACAAAGCTACAAAACAAAATCTCTAAAAATTTAAAATTTTTTTATATAAATTTTCAAAGTTATAAATAATATCAAGACCTGGATACGAACTCGACAAGGTTTGATGGATTCGAATAGAGATCTCCTTATATAGACCTGGAAGATATCTGGATTTAAATCCGAATCTGATAATATTTAATGGATCCAGGTCGGGATCTTCAAGATCTGGCCTGGATAAGATCATTTATAGGGCTAATCCAAAGCTGCACTATAGTTATTACTAAGAAGTTCACAAAACAAGAATGCAAATAGAAAAGTAATAATTGTGAAAATTCTTCACGATGTCTCACCACATTGCATTTGATGAAGACATTTTGATTAAAATCATTTACGTAATTATTAATTGTAATCGGATCATAGGTAGGATCGCTATTATAGGTAAATGCTAGTTGGGCTATTAGAATTTTGTAATTTATGCTTATATGTACTAAGTCAAATTAGTAGTTTTGATAATTTTTCAATCAAATGCTATATTTCATGAGTTTAGACTAATCGTGTTATTTTTTTTAAGTTTTTAATCAAAGAATATTATTAATACGATCATGTAGAAATTTATATATTATGGGTATATAATGTCAAATATTATAAATTTAAGTTAAAGAAACTTATTTTGTGATGAATATTATTTGTATTTATTTATATAAGTTTGGGTTGAATATTAGCTTAAAAAATAAATAAAAATTATATTTTTGTATTTTCAATAGGATCTTACGTTCCTACGATCCTATCTATGATCCGATTACAATATAGACCATCAATTCTACTAAAATATAACCCCAAAGAAAGGAAACAAAGGAAATGCTTATGACAAACACTATAAAGTCTATCTAACTTTATCCTGATCAAATTGAATAGCACATTTTTTAATCTAAAAGTTTTGCTCTAACTTGAAAAAAATCACAAACCTAAAATGAAAAACAATATTTAACACCATTTTTTTAAACCTGGATTTCAATTTGTCCTACAGTTAATGTAGATTTATTTTTTCTTACATGAAAAATAGAAAATTATTGAAGCAATGTAACTAAAGCTCAGGAGAATAATAGAAACTTTAGAATTTTTAATTGAGCCAAAAACATTTGTTAAGTTTATATCTCTTTAACTATATATTTGATTAGTTAGTCTTTACATCTGATAGCATTATTTTTTTAATAATAAAATGTATTGGTCTAGAGTAATTATTGATAAGCTAGTAAACAAGTTCAACGTATTTTATGATTAATATCGAAAATGTTCTAACATAATTAATGTAACACCTACAAGAATTCCACACGTAGTAACAGTACAAAAGAATTACTTATGTAATTAATATAAGACAACATAAATTAGGCAAATAAAATCATATTATTAAATATTCTAATAATTATAAGGGTTAATTTCACTTTACCCTCTTAACGTTTAGGGTCATTATCACTTTAGTCTCTAATGTTATTTTTTAGTCACTTAAGTCCTTCCATTAATTTCAACCCAACATTCATTATCCTTTTGGCAAAAATACATTTATTCTTTCTTCTTCTTCTTCTTCTTCTTCTTCTTCTTTTTTTTTTTTTCTCATTTTTACTTGATTCATTTTTTTTCTCTCTTTTATTTTGTTGACACGATTCAATAATTTTTTATTATTTATCACTATATCTTAAATTTCATCAAACTCTATTAATAGAAAGAGAATAAGAGATTTTGGATTTCATGAAAAAATTTGTCCATGCATCTAACTTGAAGGGAAAAAGTCATTTTAGACTGAAAATTTAACATATTTAGCTTTGACTATTAGTTCAGGGAGCCCAAAAACTAACGTCAGGGATTAAAGTAATAATGACCCTAAACATTAAGGGGATAAAGTGTAATTAACCCTAATAATAATTCTTATTGGTTTTTCTAGATGTCAATTTTAAAAGCACAGCAATGTGATTTCATTATTTGATAATTACAAATAGAAGTATATTAGATATTCTGTCAATTGATGCAGTGAACAAAGGTATCAATTGAAAAAAGTATTACAAAAAAATAAAATTCATATTTTTTATTAGCTTAACATTTTGTTTATTTATTGAATAATTGCAAATTTAATTTCATAGTACAAAACAATATCAAAATATTATTTTGAAATTAACCACATTTGATACCATGCAAGATGAACGATAGAGTTCCAAACATCATTTGATATTCAATACTAAATTCTTAAGTCTTCTTACCCAAAAAAAAAAACTTTTAAGTCGATCCTATTTTAATCCCTAAATTATTATTTGTTCCATTGTCTAATTTCAGTTATTAAAGTTGTATGAATGAGCGTTAAATTTGTTTTTTCAAACATTTTCCATTATCAAAACGATGTAATTTATCACCACCTTAATTTTGAGGTTAAGGTATAAACTTCTAAACTTTAGGTACAACTTAATGAAATTACTAAAATTTTTCATCCCCTTTTTCCCTTCCACCCCTCTGCTTGTAGCTACCCTTTCCACCTTACAGCCTCCACTCCCAACCCCTACCATGCACAACTAGTCAACTTCTTCCCCCTTTACTCTACCAACCAAAGGTAAGTAATTTCTAATATTTTAACCAACAAACACTACAAAATCATAACCAAAATTGATTATCATCATTTGTTTTGTTAAGTAAAATTAATCACCATCATTAAATAATAGTCGGGGTGAAATTTGACTAGATCTGTTGTCGGGAGGGCAAAGGCAGGTGGCTGATGGGGAAAGAAGAAAGAAAGGGATGAGGCGATGGAAGGGGAAGAGTACTGGTGGGGAAGGGAATGGGGACAGTAGAGGGGGCCGATGAGGGAGGAGGAATGGGGAGGGAGCCAGAGGAATGGGTCAAAAAAGGGAGAAAAGAGAGGGAGGAATGGGAAGTTGACGGTATAAGGCTGAGAAGTGAGGGGAGAAGAGGAAGAGGCGGTGGCTGACGTGAGGTGGAAGAAAGAAATAATTACTATCTCAATTGATTTAGTAAAATTGCATTAAATTTTTGGATTAGAGTCGTTTTAGTAAATTAGTAAACTTTGGCCTTTAGGACAAAAATCACATTCCAACATAAATTAGTCAAATGATTACCCACAGCTCATGAATTGTTTTCATGAAAATAGATACCGCCTACCCAGTGGCAAATAACAAATTTTAACAAAATGAATGAACAAGATAGTATTTTGGACCTATCTGACATACAATTGTTTTGGACCTGAATAACTATCTAAAATTTTAATAAAATTCAAAAAATTCCAACAAAAAACAACCTAAAAACTAAATAGTAATGTATGTAGAACTTGAGATATAGAATCATTGTTCCCAAAAATATGAGTATGGTCTTTGTTCCCCAGTAACATGAGATTGGGACCTTTGTTCAAAAAAAAAAAAAAAAAAAGAATAAGATTGGAAGCTTTGTTCTAAAAAGGTGAGATCCAAAAAAAAAATTCAGAATTTTCGTTTTCAAAAAAAATAATAATCTGAGAAGCTTTTGCTAAAATCTGTTAAGGAAAAAACGGGGAATGCATATTGGGTGAGTCAAACAATTTTTACATGCACGAAAAATAGTAGTGTTTTTCAGTGGCAGACTGGAAAAGAAACCGGATCATGATATCCTTTATTTCCTTTCCTGTCTCTTATACACATCTAGATGTGTAGAAAAGGAGAAGACAGGGTGGTGATGGCATATTGGGAAGGTGGAGGTGTAGTTGGGGCCATTGGCAGATGCGGTGGTGATGAGGAAACAATAAATCAAATAAGAGAAGAAAAAAATGAAAATAAAGAAAAAAACAAAAATAAACAAATTTATATATTTTAGTCGTTCCTACCTCTTAAAAATACAATTCTCTTACGTGTTTTCTAATATGCATAGCTTGACATTTCAAATTAACGAAAGTGGTTTTGGTCGATGAATTGAGAGTTAAATGACTATTTGAATTACACGAAAAGTTTAGTGGGTAAACCTAGTAACTTTCAAAAGTTCAATGTGTTGTACAACCATTTGCTCATATACATTTATAGTCACTGTAGTTAATATTTTTTTATGTATTTATCGTCAAGTATCAACTTTACTAGTTACTTTGAATGAACAAGTTTTATATGTAAGAGTGACTCTATAGTATCTACAATAATAGACAAAAGAGAGGATATGAAGCTAATGCACTCTGCTTGTTCACGTGTGCATTTGTATTGAGTATGTACATAATATAATAATAACTTCAAATTAATATTTCAGTAGAGTAAACCAAATGTGGAATAAAAATTCAGTTGGCAATGTCTTTCGATATCCACCGTTTAAAAATACGACTCATTGGCAAAGTCATAGTTTTATTATTTCTTTTTTATTCTGTAAATAATATAATAATCGAACTTTTACTATCAAATGTTGCGAGTCATTGACAAATTCACCACTTCCCATTTCCTATGTTACGTGTTACTGCAATATATTTGCACCTCGGCAAACTTATATTCTATTAGTAACAATGCTAAATAAGGCTTTCCATGCTGCTGCATAACTGTGTCCCTTCGGATGGTAGTAAATGATACAATTTAACTTCTTTCACCTCCCGACACAATTACTATACCTTGTTCACTCTCGTACGTCATCCATGAATCTTAATTTACATTTCACCTTTCAAACGAAACTAATGCACATCAAACATATAGAAATAAAGTAGTTGTACAATACATTTCACACTACTAGCGTTCACAACCCGTATCTATTATACAAAATATAGGCCAGACACATCGAAGTACTTGTTACTTTTCTGTCTGTGAAGGTAGCTTCAATAAACTGATTTATTAATTCCATATTTAATGTACAAACTAAACATTAACACTTTTTTTTTTTTTTGCTTGGTATTAATATATTAGGCACAACTTAACAACCTATTATTCCGTCTACTGTTGGCCCGTTCAGAAACAACACAATAATATCTTCCTATTATAGTATGTATTCAAATATATTTATTCACCCACCCACAACTTTATACACGAAATTTAATAATTATTTCGCAACAAAGTATCACATGAAACTAAAATATCTGAAATATGACCACCACGTTACTGCAACTCTATCTTTAACAAGAATTACGTTACTCTTTGCAACATTAAAAACTATACCATCCAAAGTTCCAAGTCACCTGGCCACATCATACGTTACCCTTCACCCATGGAATCACCAAGTAATGTTCATTAGTTAATGGTTAAAATAAATTGTTCATAGAATCCCAAACATACCAAAATACTTTCTTTTGTATACAAAATTATCTTAAACGTATTGCTTCAGACCCTACAAAAAGTCTAATCTATCCAAAGAGTTGTTAAATTTTTGAAAAAAATATAAATATTAACTGATAGTAAAAAAATTTAATATACCTATTTTTGTAAGTGTATACAAAGGAGATTTAACTCCATATATTCAACACCTTCAACCAAAAAACAAAACAATAAATTTTCCTTTAGTTTATTGCTCCTAATATTAGAATTCATAAATATTTACAATTAAGTGCTAAAAATTTATATAATACTTATTACTACTGCTATACTATTAATAAATAATGAATTAAAAGTATTAACAACGCATCTTATTACTTACTAGTACTAGTAATACTACTATGAATTCTATTTTTTACTATTAGTACTAAAAATTTAAATAACACTCATAACTACTACTATATTATGTAAAATAAATTCAAAAAAATAAAAAAGCATCCAATATGCACAAAAGTAATGTAAAATAAATGTAAAAAAATAAAAAATCCAATATACACCAATAAAAGTAAATAAATCCAAAAAGAATAAAAATCAGTGAACAATATCACTTACCTTGCAAAAATAAATATTTTTATTGTTCTGGATTTATTGGTGATGGTGGTTATGGTAAAAAAATTTATAGTTATGATTTTTGTGGTAGGTGGAGAGAGATGGAAAAAAGGGAGAGGGGAATGGGGAAGAAAATGGAAGGAAATAGGAAAAATGTGGAAGAAAAAGGGGAAAAAACGGAAAAGAAGTGGGAGATTAGTGGTGGTGACTTTATCTTAGAAACGAAGGATGAAGGTAGAAAGTCGTGGATGGTAGTTGAATAGAATAATGGCATATATTTTTGAAATGAATTAGAAAAGATGTCATTTTATATCATATAAATTACAGTTTTTATTTTTTATTTTTAAAAAATTACTTGGCGACAGATTTTCCATTGCTATCTTGAGATATCGATCTACTTAGTGACGAAGAAATCCATCGCTAATTTTTTAGTTCAATTTTTTTTTGAATTTTTAATTTGAGCTACCGATCTCCTTAAGTTATGGTTTTTAAATTTTTTAAAAAATTACTTAATCCGTTGCTAAATTAAGATACCGATCTACCTAGCGATGCAAAAATCTGTTACGGATTAAAATTTTAAAATCTAATTTTTTTTCACTAAGAAAATTTGCAACTCTTAAATCCATCTAGATGTGTATAAGAGTTTGAATTCTTTTTTTTTGGCTTTTTCCAAACAATCTTTGCAATGGAGATGTGTATACTGAAATTTTCTATCACAAAATCTGTCGCTAAAATAATTTGTTGAAAAGACTTTCATTTTAAAATTTTCCATGGCAAAATCTGTCGCAATTAGAGGTGGAAAAAATCGGTCCCGAAAATCTGTCACTAATACATGTTTTTCTAGTAGTGGATGTGTGTTTAGTATTTGAATATGTGTATTTTTTTCTTTTTTACTAAAAAAATTGTAGAAATTGAAAGAGAAAGAGTTTGGTAGTAGTTTAGATATATTCATGATAATTTACATATACAACTGCAAAGGTAGGTATACATTCATAAGTTTAATCCTAATAAATACAAAATTCTATCTTTGGTGAGTACAAAGATAGTTGGAATTAGTGAGCCATTACAAAAAATATAAGTTAATGCTAATTTGTACTATAATTCTAATAAGCAGTCCAACAACACTTCAAACTTCAAAAGTTATATTAAAGTTTAGTTTGCCTTGAATCTTTTGCCAGATGACTTGTTAAGATCCTGTTTAGTGGCCTTTTCAAAAGAACTTGCCAAATCTAATTTTGTTGGTGGAGGAAATAGAGACAACTTATAATTCAAGTCAATTCAACTTAGCATGGAACTTAAAATTTATGTAGTCAAATAGACAGAAAAAGCAAATAAAAACAAGCAAGATTCCAAATAAAAAGAACCCAATTGAAGAAATTCCATTATAATGTGCTAAAAAACAAAAAAGAAAGAATATACCAATTTTCATAACTGTATATTACTTAATAGCATAAGGTAGGCAAATCAATATTTAAAGGTAAACCAAAGTTGGACTATAGATAAAACATTCACTTAAGTCCTTAGCAATTGAAAAGGAAGTATTAAGGTCTTTAAAAAAAAAAAAACTCAAATTTAATTTAGTTAGCATTTACCTAATGTATCCTATATGTTCAAACTTTTTAAGAACCTTCAAATTTGTGCACAAATTGAACCTTTAAAATGTATTACAGCTGAAACCAAAGGCAGCACAACTCCAGAAAAGGAATTTTCTTTCAGGGAAATGAAAAATTAAAGACACAAGAAATTTGGGGTTAGGACTACACATAAAGTTATATGTGCAAGAAGCAACTACATAAGAAACAAACTTAAATACTATTTTTTTTTTTCGATTTTTTGTATTTTCAATCTATACATCCATTTAAACCACAAAAAAATATCTATACCAACCTACTTGTACATGCATTTCGAAAAGTTCTTAAATTAACTTCAAATTTAGAAGTAAAAAGGACAATACCTTGGTGAATTTTGCACTTAAATAGTCCCTTAGCAACTCACAATTTTCTTCTTCTCATATTGTCAAATTTATCGCCATGGTAGAATATGTTTCCTCGACAAAACAATGCACAATTGAACATTTGAATATCCTCCTAATGCTTACCGACTTTTGGGCCAGATAAGATTAAGTGTTGCATGTACAATTAAGCTAAATCACGGAAAGAAACAAATTAACAACTCATATAACTAATTGAACTAACATAAAATTAGAGAGTTATGATATAGTAAATAGGGCATCAAGATTATATATTTCTAAAGACTAATATTGAATAGGAAAACGTAGAAAATTCAATGGTATGATATCACACAAGAAAGGGCAGAGCAGAAATGACAAATATACAAATTTAGAGAGTGGAGATCAAACACAATATCATAGTTATATGCTGGCAAGATGTTAACAAAAAAAATCAGCAGAAAACAGAATTAAAAAGGAAACATAAACGAAGCATCCGTGCATCTCAATTAGTTTTGATCACTACTACTGTTAGAATTGTAAAGAGAAAATTTGTGTGTATTGATGAATGATACAATAGCCTATATTTATAGGCTTATAGGTACAATGAATTTAGATTGTACAATGAATCTAGATACTAACTAATAAGGTAACTGTACATAAATTTAGGCACTAATGAATCTAGAAATATATATATTAACACCCCACCTCAAATTCAAGGTGATTTTGCACAGATCAACTTTAGTTTTGAAACTAAACGAAGGAAACGCCCAGGAAGATGCACTTTGGTGAAAACGTCAGCAGTCTGATCAGAAGATGGAGTTGAAAGAAGTTTGACAGTAATTACCCTTTTAAGATGTGATAACGCACAAAATGGCAATCAGTTTCAATGTACTTGGTTCTCTCATGGAAAACATCATTGTGAGCAATTTGAATAGCACTTCGATTGTCAACATGGAGAATAGTGGGCCAGTCATGTGAAATACCCATATCAGACAGCAACCAACGGAGTCAAATAAGCTCTTGAGTGGCATCAGTAAGAGCACGATATTCGGTCTCAGTACTAGAGCGAGAGGCAATAGTTTGCTTTTTTACTTTGCCACGATATAAGAGAGTTACCGAGAAAGAAACAGAAACCTGTGGTGGACCGACTATCAGTAGGATCGCCTGCCCAATCAGCATCAGAATAAGCATTTAATACAAGAAAAGATTGAGAAGGAAAGAAGAGACCATGATACAAAGTGCCTTTGATATAGTGCAGAATACGAAGAACAGTTGCGAATTGAGAACTCCGGGGACTAGCCATAAACTGACTGACGATATGAACAGCATAAGCAATATCTGGACACGTAACAGTAAGATATACGAAGCTACCAACCAACAGTAAATAAAGGGTTGGATCAGGAAGAAGTGAATCATCACTAGGAGTGAGATGGGTATTGGCCTCAATAGAGGTAGATGAAATCTTATTATCAGTTAACCCAATATAAGAAAGAAGATCATATGCATACTTGGCCTGTGTAAGATAGTAATCATCAGATGTAGAAGATACTTTGAGACCAAGAAAGTAATTAAGAAAACTAAAATCTTTCATATCAAAATGACGATTCAAATACTGCTTGAGTTCAGAAATACCAGTTAGATCATCTCCTGTGATGATCATATCATCAACATATAAAAGCAAAAGAATGATACCTTGATCAGAACGGCAAACAAATAGAGCAAAATCATAAGAACTAGATTTGAAACCAAACAGTTCAACTGTGTGACTGAGTTTAGAGAACCAGGATCTTGGAGCCTGTTTGAGACCATAGAGAGCCTTACGAAGTTTACAAACCTTTCCAGAATTGCTAGTACTTTATCCTAGCGGTAGCTGCATATAAATTTCTTCTGAAATATCTCCATTGAGAAAAGCATTCTTCACATCCATTTGAAACAATTCCCTAGTGTCGTACAGCAGCAACGGCAAGTAAACTTTTAACAGAGGTAAGCCGAGCAACGGGTGCAAAAGTTTCCTCATAGTCAATACCATATTCTTGTGTAAAACCCTTAGCAACAAGATGGGTTTTATAACAATCCACACTACCATCTGAGCGGGTTTTAATTTTGTACATCCACTTGCAGCCAACAAGAGATTTATTTGGAGGAAGATCAACCAAGTCCCAGGTGCGAGTTTTTTCAAGTGCCTGCAACTCATCAGACATAGTTTGTTGCTATAAAGGATTAAGACAAGCATCTTTGTAGGATGTAGGCTCATGAAAGGAAAGAACAGTGAAAAAACAATGAATATCACGAAGAAGAGTCTAGTGTGTCTACTCTAGTAGACAGAGTTAATTTAGATGTGATTGCAATAGAGCACCCAGGAAGAGAATGGATGACTCATGGACGTCTAGCGTGTATTATGGCCATCAGCTGGACGTTGATCCTCGGAAGACGTGAGATGGTGGTCGTCGGAGGTGGATAACTCACGAACTGAGCTAGAAAAATCTGTTACAAGGACAATATTTGGAAAAAGATCTAGTATAAGAGAAGTAAACAGGAGTGGTAAGGAGGACGGTGATAGATTAAACTTGGACATTGAAGAGAACATCTTGTTTTCCCAAAAGATAACATGACGAGAAATTCACAATCGTTTAGATTGGGGATCCCAACAACGATAACCTTTGTGCTCAATACCATAGCTAATAAAACAATATAACCTAGCTCGAGATTCTAATTTAGTATACTCATGGGGTTGGAAAAGAACAAAACAAGTACAACCGAAGACTCTTAGATTCTTATAGTTTGGAGGGGAGCCATATAAACATTCATGGGGAGACTAGCTGTTGGTAATATGAGAGGGAATTCTATTAGTAGTGTAGACAGCAGTAAGGGCAGCTTCACTCCAAAAATGCTCTGGGTAAGAAGAAGAAAGTAAGGGATCATGAGTTGTGTCAAGAATGTGTCGGTGTTTACGCTCAGCACAACCATTTTGTTGGGAAGTACCTGGACATGAACGATGAAAAATGGTACCCTCTTTGCAAAGAAAATTAAGAAGAGATGTTTCTTTGTATTCCATGGCATTATCAGTGTGAAAATTTTTGATAGGGCATGAAAATTGAGTTTTTACCATTGTAGCAAAATCGCAATAAATTTGAGGTAATTCAGGTTTATTTTTCATGAAAAAATCCACGTAAATAGAGTAAAATCAGCTACAAAGATAACAAAATATTTCGAACCACCCATAGTAGGTGTTGGAGAAGGACCCCACACATTTGAGTGTACTAAATCAAATGGTGCAGTTGATACAGACTTACTAATAGGAAATGGAAAGGCATGATTGTTTAGCAAGTTGACAAGACACACAATCAATCGAGTCATTTTGCACAGATTATAAGTTTGACCACTAAAAACTAATGATTTAACACGACCTAAAGAGGCATGACCTAGACGGGAGTGCCAGAGATTCTCTTAGAAGGAATATGAGATGTAAAAGTGGCAGAGTGCACCTAAGAAGATGATGGAAGTTTGAGGTCGGTTAACTCAAAAAGAAGCCCAACTTTACGACCGGTTCAGAGGAGTTTTCCAGTATGACAATCCTGTAAATGAAAACCAGTAATAGAGAAAGAAACATCAATGCCAAATTCAACTAATTGCCCAATAGAAACAAGATTTAAAGTCAATTTTGGAACATGAAAGGATTTTGGTAGAGAGAGAAAAGATGTAGATACAGTACCCATGTGATTAACAAACATGAGAGATCTATTAGCTGTTTGAATATATGGTGCATATGAGGGTTGTTTGGAAGAAAAAAATAGTAGAGTCTGATGTCATGTGATTGGAACATGCAGAATCAAGATACCAACTAGAATTTGGTATAACAAAATTTGCATTACCAAAAGATGGAAAAGTGTTTAGAGAGTACCTGTTTGATGGCCAGATAGAGATTATCTGGAGTGATTGGAGTGTGAGGAGATATATGATCGACTATAGAGCTAGAGGAAACCATGAGATAAACAATAATGAAGAACACTAGAGTACTAGGATACAAAAATTATAAAGAAACAGTACCTCAAGGAATTTGGAGAAAATAGATTGAGAAAACAGAGCCCACAAAGGGTTGGAATCCCAACTGGGTATTAGAAGAAGACCACCGGAAAAAAAGATTCAAACACGAAGATATGGCTCTGATACCATGTTAGAATTGTAAAGGGAAAATTTGTGTTTATTGATGAATGATACAATAGCCTATATTTATAGGTTTATAAGTACAATGAATTTAAACTGTACAATGAATCTAGATACTAACTAATAAGGTAATTGTACATAAATTTAGGTACTAATGAATCTAGACATATATACAATGAATCTAGACATATATATATTAACTACAAAAGAATACTACATTAATAAAAAAATAAATAAATCAACATTACTCTTTTGATAATAAAAATGGATTGGAATGCTGACAGCCAAGAAGCACTGTTGAAATCATTATCAAACTACTATGCATTGTGGACATGTTAATGATTACAACTACAGTTTAGCAATTTCAAAGACAAAAATTAATTCTCATATAAATATCTTTCAACTTAACAAAAAAAAAAACCTCAATTTTAGAATAGAGCACAAAAAATAGATAGGCCACCTTCTTCTAAATTGACTTAGCAAAATTAGAGAATACATCATCAACTGATGCACTCCCACCTCTATTAAACACTACCTAACATTCATCTGCTATTGAGTTTCTCACAATCCTCTCCTTGATAAAATGCAGTAGAAAACATTTCTCATGAACTGCCAAGTTTATTTTCATAGGAGCATCTAGTTCCATATTAGTTAGACAAAGTTAGAATTATGCATCTACCAAAAACCAAAAATTCATTAAATTAAACCAAAACCCATAATCAAAGTGAAAAATTNGAAACCCAAAGTATGACCTCCACATACATAAAAGTATTTATATAATTAATTACCTTTATCATTAAAATCAACCAACAAGTAATTCTCATCAGCTTATTTTTTCACGCTAAATTATATGATAAATCAGATTTTTTTTTTTGGTTAAACTTGATGGAAATAAAAAATATAAACCCCAAATGTCATCAAATTAATAATATTATTAAACTTGATTTCATTAAATAAATATGACCAAAAACATATTCAAATTTTCAAAAAAAAAAGTCAGAATCGAGAAAATTTATAAAAGACAGTAAAGAATATTAAGAAGAAAAATAAATATAACAATTCAAAAAAATTGGACCTAGATCTTCTGATATTGTTGAAGCCAAATTTAAGCATGCCTCCATCTCATCCTCCTCTTCTTGTATCCTTCATTAAACTCTTCTTCACTCCCTAAATAATCGGAAAAAAAAAAAAAAACAGATTTTTAACCTTTCAAATCTTTTTCAATCCAAAAAAAAAAAAAAAAAAAAAGAAAGAGCAAAGAGTTTCTACAAAAAAAAAAAACCACATGTATAGCATATTTTTAAGACCTAATCTTTAACTTTGTATAGTGTATTTTCATTTCAGTACAAATTTTTGGCTGCATGTGCATGTGTGTGTTTTTTCTGTGCATAAATGTGTGTGGATCTCTACAATAATTAAATCAAATACGCAGAATAAAAAAAATAAACATTGAAAGAAAAAAAAGAAAAAAAAAACTTACTATCCCAGATTCACCTATTAACAATAGATCCGGACAAGTGATCTCTGTAGCAACGCAAAAAAATTTAAAAAAATAAAATAAAAAAGAGACAAAAAATTTGAAAAAAAAAAGATTTTTTAGTGTCCCAAGTCTTTACAAATAAAAAACAAAATTAGATAATAATCGAAAAAAAAAATTATTCATTCAAATTAAAAAAAAAAAAAACATATTTTTCAGCCTCCTAAACCTTTACAAATAAAATAAAAAATTAGAGAAATTTGTACCCAAAAAAATCACATGTATGGCATAGTTTCAAGCTATCTAATCAAATTTGTATTTTTAACCTCCTAAATCTTTAGAAACATAAAAAGGAAAAAATTGAAGAAAGTTCTGCCCAACAAAATCACAAGTATATCTTGTTTTCAAGATTTACTATTTATCTTTGTAAATCATATCTTCATAAATGTAGGAAAATTTTTGTGTATAATTATATGTGTTTTATACGTGTAAATAAGTGTGTACGATAGAATAGGAAAACGATGAGAGACATAGTCTTCTGTATTCTATAAGAGGAGTCTCTTGAAACAGAGAAGATTTTCCTTGTATAGTGAGGACACAAAGAAAGTCAGAGGAAGAAGAAAGTCTTCTTTACACAGAATGGAAAACTAAGAAGACATCTCATATGGAAATTTGACAACTGTCCCACTAATTCAGCCCAATTACCAAATTGCCCCACAATGTTTTAAATGACCAAAAAGCATACGATAAAACACACCATAAGTGTGTGTAACTCTTCCTTCGAAGATTTGTAGACTTGTACTGTCAAACATTATGTTATGACAATTGCAAATAATAAATTTAAAAACCTATAATGTTAATTTACGTATAGTGATACGGTCCATAACTAATATTGTGTAATTACAAATTTAACTATTAATATATTTTTAACTCATCCAAACTAAACTATGGTTACCCGTTAATAATAGTGATAAAAATATTTGAATAATTAATAATTTAAACAATAAGTTCATCAATATCGATATTAAAACGATCTCTATTGATGATGCCTTTATATTACAACAAACTATAAATAGCATTAAACGATAAAAGTATTTAAAAAATTGTATAAACAAATACACACCTTAAAAAAAATTAGAAAAATACAATTTTTACTATTGATAATATATTTCTATTACAAGAAAAGTATAAATAGTTCTCAATGACAAAAGTAATGAAAAATGGAATAAAAACATGAAACCCAAAAAAAAAAAATTTTATTCAACAATTAAAAATTCAATTAATTTCCAACTGTGGCTTTTATTAAGAAATATTCAAATTATTAAAGTTGGACCACCCTATTCTATTTCATACTAACACTATATTTTTACAAAACCACATTATGATTTTTAACATCAACATAACCATACTATTTTCGAGTAAATAATTATAATACATATAGGAAACTTATAAAGTAATATTATTAATATCACTACGTATGCTAGTATTGTGACGAATAAAATAACAGCTCCTGTTGTAAAAATGTTAAAAGACGTAAATAGAAAGGGATAGAAATAAGAAAGAATAGAATAAAGCCGACACACCATAAAAGTATAATTGATGGCACTTATAATAAATCATAAAATAAATTCTTGCTTTTTGAATTTCTTTTGCTAAGAAGATAACCAAATCCTTGAAGTATAGTTTATTGTTCACGAACCAAATTCACTCATACAACTTGTATAAAGCAATGAACGACCCTCTTGATGATTTGGTGTAAATAAATAAATTTTGTGTTGTATATCTTGAACTTATATATTCCCTGTAATGTAGTAGTTATAGTTACTTGTTTAAATACCGAACAAAATACTTTGCTATGTTAACAACGCATCTTATTCATTTCAGCAACGTTTTAATATATGCATAGGCATCCGTTTTCTATGGTTTAAATAGGCACACATGGGCAAGCAGCAACGAAAGCCTATAATAGGTTTGCATGATTATAATAAATCTTTACAATACTCAGTGTCATGTTCACATACTAAAACATGAAGCATTTGCAGAAGAAACAATGCGCCACTCATAGAGAACGATAAAGACGATATTACGCACAATTGAGTGGTGAAAAGAAAGCTACAAGACTTGAAAAATAACGATAGAAAAGGCTATAATCCAAACCTATAAGGAGACAAAAAACAAACTACTGGTATGAAGTTAAAAATATAATACAGGGTATTATATCTCTATGCATATTGACGTCAATTAGACACTAGTTGTATCGTCTAAATGCTATTTGCATAAGATTAAAGCGAACAAGCACAGCTAGATAACTTACACTCGAATCCTTCCTCCAAGAACTCAATAATTACAGTTGCATACAACCTATATAATTATATAGCACAATTGTCACCACTTATTTGAAATACCATGTTTGCAGATTTTGAAATCCAAGACGTCAACATACCCCATTCAGCCAAATTGTTGCTAGGCCCAATCGTCTATAATTTCTATGGTGCTAAACAATTTGTATATGAATTTATATATGGTGCTAGAATAGAGAAATATTGCTGCCTATCAATCCTGCCCTGCCTATGCAACGTCATTTGCTAATTATTGATCATATGGATGGAATCCATTTTAAAAAATTCATTCGAACGTACAACTCATTTGCGTTTACATCGTTAGAGGTAAAAACGGATGCAAACTTCCTTAAAAGGATCAAAGGTGTGAACATATTCAAGGATCAAGGACAAACGTATCATTTGTTCAATGATTTGCTCCCGAAAGAAGACATTCCAAAACAGTCTCCGGTTTACTTTTACGACACTGAGCACGAAATGCAGAATATTAACTACATGTATTGCCACGTTTACAACTTGAAATACAAGCACGCTTGCAGAAATGCTGAGCTTTAACCCCTACGCATCATTCTTCTAGTTGTTGAAGATATGATTGTGGTTGAAGAAAGCAAAATAATAATCTACAGTAATACGGGGTTGGTTCAGCTTATTTACAACCAACCAAGCGCATCTCATGTCGTAGCTTTATGATCTGGAAAATATTCATCCACCTCACCATCTAGAAGAAACATTGTAGTACATCACAGATCTGGAAATAGTCATCCAATATCTCATTTTTACGGTTGTTATGATCCACAACAGTATTTGATACTTTTCCAATTTGGAGAATTCAGATGGCACCGTGGTATCAAATGATTAAAAATATTGAACACCAATCAGAACATATCCAGTGCATGCACATTAACTATGAAGTATGGTCACATGGATGCTGAAAAAATGTTAGCACAATAAGAACAATGTAAATATTGTTAAAACCCCTAATTTTAATATCATTTGAAAAAAAAAATCTTTTTCCACATATTGATCTCTAATAGTTGAAGAGTGAATATTGTACTGCAACGTACTTACAAAAACATAACAGTAGAAAACTTTTTCTTGCTGCAAGTACTACAACAAGAAGTTACAAATCCAACAAAATGATCACTTAATCCTGTTATGATTTGGTTGTCTACTTCATCAATGTGTTGTCGACATGTACATTAAAGTTGAAATAAGCCGTTTGGATTGCTACAGACTCCATCAAAACATTATTCAAGCTGAATTATACTAGGGTATTATGGATAGTATTTCTATTGGTCAAACTAACAGCCAAAATGTTGGAAAAAGAATCGTCCTACCTGCCTCTTTTGTATGCAGCCGTAGAGACATGAAAAAGCAATACCTTGACACTATGGCACTCATTTAATGGTATGGAAAACCTGATAACTTCTTAACCATGACATGCAATTTATCATGCCCAAAAATACAAGCCGAATTAGCTAAGATAGAAGAGACACGAAACAAGCCAGACTTGGTTTTTCGCATAACCACATGCAAAGATTGTGGTACTGAAATATGAAATTATTGACCAGATGTTATTCAGACCTGTGGCTGCCCATGTCTATGTAACCGAATACCAGAAGCATGGTCTGCCACATGCATACTGACTTCTAATTCTAAAACGCGGTCAAAAATAAATTCCTCACAAGATTTCGACAAATTTATTTGTGCAAAAATCCCCGACGAGAACACAAATCTGTACCTATTTAACACTATCATCGAATAGATGATGCACAGCCTTTGTGGCCATGTAAGTCCTGTAAATGCTTGCATGCAGGATAATAGATGCAAGAATATCTATACCGATAGATAAAAGAGAGGATATGAGGATGATGCATTCTACTCTTCCATATGCACTTTTGTATTGTGTATTTACGTAATATAATAACAACTTAAATTAATATTTGGATGAACTAAAACGAATGTGGAATAAAAAGCTAAGTGGCAATGTCTTCCAGCATCCATCATTTTAACTTTTAAAAATATGACTCATTGGCAAAGTCATAGTTTTACTGCTTCATTTATATTTTGTAAATAATATAATAATCAAACTTTCATCGTCAAATATTGTGAGTCATTGTTAAATTCACCACTTCCCATTTCCTAAACTATGTGTCACTACAATACATTTCAACTTTAGCAAACTCATATTCCACCAGTAACACTACCCAATAAGGATTTCTACGATACTACGTAACTATGTACCTTATAGTAAATGATACAACTTAACTTTTTCAATTCTTGACAAAATTACTCCATCTTGTTTAGTCTCGTATGCCATTCATAAATCTTAATTTGCATTTCACCTTTCAAACAGAATTGATGCATAGCAAACACATATAGAAATAACGCAGTTGTGCAATTCAATCCACACTACTAGTATTCATATACCCGTATCCGTTGCACAAAAAATAGGCCAGACACATCGAAGTACTTGTTACTTTTTTGTCCGTGGAGATAACTTCAATGAACTGATTTATGAATGTCTAATTCCATATTTAATGCTTAAACTATTTTAATAAAAAATTAACATATGTCTTTGCTAGGCATTAATACATTAGGCACAACTTAATAGCCTGTTAGTCGTCTATTGTTGACCCGTTTAGAAATGACGCAATAATTTCCTTCTACTGTGGTACATCTTCAAATATATTTATTTACCCACCTGTAAATGTATGCACGAAATTTAATAATCATTTAGTAATAAAGTACCATAAAACTAAAAATGCCTAAAATATGACCGCCACATTATCGCTTATCCATCCTTAATAAGAATCACATTACTCTTTGCAACATTAATAAAATTTTTATCGAAATTGTTTTTAAATAAACCTGATTTAAGGTATCGTGTTTTAAATCTCATGGTCTAAATTAATGCATGTGATGTGTATTGATTAGAATTATGAGATCCAAAATACTATGCCTTAATCTGGGTCCAACAATAATGGCCCCGACCTACCAGACCTCGACTATCGAGTCTCGTTGCTAAGGAATGTCTAACATTCATGATAATTGGTATAAGACCTAAGAACATGTAAGTTTTGTGGTTATGGAACCATAAAGACAAGTTTATAACGACTCACCTAATGCACTTAGTTAATGGATTTACTCAAACTAAATTTCTTAATTCATAATTATACCTTTCAAATGTCCAAGTCACCTGACCAAATCATATGCTACCCTTCACACCATGGAATCACCAACTAATGTTCATTAGTTAATGGCTAGAATAAATTATTCATAGAATCCCAAACATTTCAAAATACTTTATTTTGTATACAAAATTATCTCTAATGTATTGCTTCAAACCCTACAAAAAGCCTAATCTATCCAAAGAGTTGTTAAATTTTTGGGAAAAAATATAAATATCAATTGAGAATAAAAAAAATTTAATATACCTATTTTTTTGTAAGTGTATATAAGGATATTTAACTCCAAATATTCAGCTTCATTTTGGGAAAAATCCCTGTTCACACCTCACAGAGGTCATAACATTGTGCTGAAATTTCATCACACTCCCATTGAAATGAGCGTCATTTGAACTTGAGTTTTTGCATATTTCATGTGCTACCTGATTTCCTTCACGATATGTGAAAGTGATTCTACAAGTCTCAAATTCTTTCTTCTTTTTTTTTTTATTCTTTTGATTTCCAGCCATGCTTGGGGGTCAAACTAAGTTGGGACTTCGTTTCTTAATTGGGTAACTACATTGATGATATTCTTTGAATTTGCATTGGCTTCATCAAAATCAATGGTTTTCTTCGGAATAGTTGCGGCATATGCAAACAGTTGTAAGCCTTCGTGATCTTGAAATATCACTATGGGTAATGTCAAGGAGATTTGCCTTCTTGTAGCCAACATTAACATCCTGACTCTTATACTGTTCAAGATGTGTATAAGAGACACTCTATGCTTATAGATAACATAGCAATTGTACATAATATTTATTGGAAAATAACGGTTGTTAGGTATAATTTATATTAATACAAAATTTGTACCTGATTGATCAATTGCAATTGGATGCCCGCTAGAACATTCTCCATACTTTCCCGACATGCCTCCATGTAATGTGTTGTTAACGTGAAGCGGCAATGCTACTGGAGATGTCGTTGGATATTGAGAAGGTTGGAGATTTGGGGCCCATAAGGGCTTGTATGTGTGACCATTACGAGGGTTGAAATTGCAAACATAGTCTTTGTTCTGGATTCGGTATGGGAGCATAACTAGGTACAAATATTGTTGGAATAGTTATGTTTATTAGAGATTGAGGTTCCTGAGTATAATCACTTACAACAATGGTGTCATATGTGGGTAAAGCATCGTTCATATACAAAAAAATTGAACATTAAGTTGTTGTTTGGGAACATTTTTGGCCAAAGTTAAATGGTTTGTAAAGCCTTTTAATTGGATTGAACATAAAGGGTTTGAACATAAATGTCAAAGAGCTAATACCTATAATAGATATAACTACATAGTTTGGTACAAATAATTGCAACACACTCAAGCCATCCAAGTACACACAATAGGTATTCAAAAGTAGAGCTTTCTTGGAGAAATATATGTGCACCTTGTATTCTAAGAAATATTCATCTACAGTGCGGTATGCAAAATCTCATAGTTGATATAGCTATGAAGACTTAAGATGTCGGATAAAAATGAAAATCCAAACCACTTGTAAAATATAAACCTGTCAGTCGAAACACGTATGGACAATTTAAAAACTTTTGGCTTATTTCATACACATTGCACAATGTAAGCAATATATCGAAAAGACAAAAAATTACTATATATAATAGTCTTGTCAATCGTACCTAATTTTTTAACTATAGGAAGTAAAGTTTCCAACTTTTTAACTTTAGAAATTAACCTTTTTAACTTTTTAATTAACATATAGATATACACGAAAATCAATTTGCACAATTTTGGGTGGTTCATGCTTGTAGAACATTGGCCAGGTAAGTTCGAGACCTTTTTTATTTCTTTCTAAAATTTATTTCATGCATATTTGTTAGTATATTTTGTTGATATGTTTTTTCCAAAATTTTTGAAAAACAACTTCAACTTTAGTTGAAGTGGTGCAATGATATTATAATTTTTGGTGTCTTATATATTTTTTTCCTAAATTTGCTTCTTTTAAAAATTTTTTATTTCCAAAAATATAATGTACAATCATTTCACACTCCTTTACTCTTATACAAAAAAAGTTGTTGCTTAGCCAAGGGAATGAAAAATTATTTTGTTCACTCACTCTAAGTCGAAGTCAACCCTTTTCCTAGTTATTTGAACTCGATTTTCATCTCTCTATGGAGGATACTGCTGGAAAATTCTTAGCCTATGTTAATCGTGCCTCGACCAATTTTTTGGGTTTTCCTTTGGAGGGGGTTCACAAACTAAACGTAGATGGATCCTCTTTGGGAAATCCGGGGGCTGCTGGAGGTGGTGGAATTATCTGGACATCTTGAGGAACTCCAGTAGCGAGTTTCTCCATTTCTTTTGGTTTCAAATCTAATATGGAGGCTGAAGCCCTAGTTTTGTGGATGAATGGAATTCAATTGTATATTGTAAAAGGTTTTTTGAATGTCTTGATAGAAAGGTTTTCTTTGGTTCTTTTTAATATGATTCAAGGACGTGTACCCTTAGAAACTTGATTCCTTATTTCGCAAGATGAAATATCTGCTGTCAAGCTACAATTTTCAGTTCAATCATATTATTCAAGAAGCTAACGCGGTGGTAGACAAATTTGCTAAGATGGCCAGCTCTCGCAGGATGCACATCTCTTCTTTGACCCTACCATTCCTACTCCCATTCGTGGATTTGTCAGGCTGCACTACGTGTGTATCACTTCAGTTAGACTTTGTAGTTCATAGTTTTTGATTTATTATCTTTTTCATTAGCTTTGTTAGAGGTTTTGGCCTAGTCCCCCTCCTTGTAATCTCATATTTTCATATTAATAAAATTATGGAATCTGCGACCCCCCACCAATGAACAGGTAGGTTAGCTGAAAAAAATATTTTGTTCATTAATTAATTAATCGAAAGTAAAACCAATATTGTTTAAGCTGAATTTAAGTTATTCAACTTAATTTAGCATCTGTTGAGATCTACACATTATTTTCTTTTGCGATTAGTTAATTCTAATATTGGGAGCTATAAACTAAAGAAAATTTTATTATTTTAATTTCTGGTTGAAAGCACTGAATATTTGAAGTTAGATCTCCTACGTACACTTACGAAAAAAATAGGTATATTAAAAATTTTATTTCCAATTAATATTTGTATTTGTTTTCTAAAAATTTAACAACTCTTTGGATAGATTAGACTTTTTGTGGGGTCTGAAGCAATATGTTAGAGATAATTTTATATACAAAGAAAGTATTTTGGAATATTTGGGATTCTATGAACAATTTATTCTAACCATTAACTAATGAACATTAGTTGATAGAATATTTTGTTGTTGTTTTTCCAAATCTTTTTTAAAAAATTCCTTCAACTTTAGTTGCAATGATGCATTCTACCATATTATAATTTGTTAGTGTTTTATCTATTTTTTCCTAAATTTGATCCTTTTAAAATTTTTTTATTTCCAATAATATAATGTACAATTATTTACTCTCCCTCACTCTTATACATAAAAAGTTTGTTGCATAGCTAAGGGACTGAAATAATTATTTGTTTGTTGACTAATTAATCAGAAATAAAGACGAAACAATTGCTAAAGAAAGAAAATTGGAGAACTAAAACAAAGCATATTTTATTCATTCTAGCATTTTTATACATGGAAGTACATCCAAAAGAATTTTACACACGCATAGACCAGCCACAGATTTCATATACTTATCATAACTTGATAGATTACAACTATATTGGCTCAATTTAAATATCTACTATTTGGTCATTCTCGTAAATATTATTTAGGTCAAAATTTTAAATTATTTTTGAAAATAATATTGACTTTTTGGAATAATGAAATAAATGTTTGGGCACAAGATACTTATATTAAAATATGTATTTGAATAATAAATAAAATAAATATGTTTGTAGATATGCATGCGTCTAGATATATTATTCTAGAACAATTATTGTAAGCATTTGGATAATTAATGTTATTGGAGAATAATGAATTCATAGGTGTTTGGATTGGGATATTGTTTTGGAATAATGGAATAAACATAAGAAACCTTTATGGAGAATAAGTAATTATTCCCGAATTATCACTAAAACTATAAATTCTCCCTTCTTTCTTCCATGTTTAAAGCATTCTAGCAATTTATGCATTTAGAGTATTAAAATTTCGCTCCCAAAATCAGGATGTTGGCATATTGGCAATTACACATTAGCAAAGTACAAGGGAAATTATGTTGCAGGTAGAATTTTAAACAAATTATTCTGATGCAAAATAACAGAGCATAGAATAGACTAGATATTCGGATGCAGTTTGGAGTTCAGAAATTTGAACTCTATGGCTATTGAAAGTGTAACTGATTCCATCTCACCAATAATGTTTGGAATTTGTAACGAGCTTTTATCCATAAATTGAACATACAAACATGTATTTTTTTTTTTTGTTTAATTTCAGAATAGAGATGAATGGAGTGAATAGTTATTGTTATATAATGCAATTTCAAAACCATTTAACTATTAGATCAATAAGCCAAATAATAGGTGAAAAGATAAACTATATGATTATCGGAAGAAAATGAATAGGCTAATTAATGAATAGTGCAAATAATAGAGACAAATAATAACTTTGTGAGTAAACATATTTAATTTGTTCATCAACCAAATTTTATTTGCAAATAATGTATTTAGATAGATTCTTATTATTACGAAATACAAATATAAAAATCAAAATATGATATTATATGGCAAATATGATCATGAACTTCTTCATATTATCACAAGAGGGCATAAGTATAATAGGAGCAACTACTACAAGTTTTATTTTACCCACTAGATAAATATAATTCTTTATTACTATAATATTGCTTTTTTTGAATTCTTCCTCTTGTTAAGTATTAATTATGAGTTCAATAACATAGTATAAACTCTTTCTAATCCTTTCCCAGGCGTATTCGGCTTAATTAAGGAAAATTCATATGATTTGTTTGAACCGGTTTAATTAAAGGAAATTCATATGAATTTGCTTCATAGTATGTTATTTTTTAGAACTCTACACTACCATGTAATTGAAATCATGATAGATTAATAATTAAAATACTAATTAGACTAAAACCCTTGTTGTTTTCTGAATGTTAGTATATATAGATAATTGTGATCAGGCTTAAATTATTGGAAAATTCAACAATCTTGTAACGAAACCATCTTGTTATAGTTTAAACACTTGTACAATAAATATCATATGCTTTAAAAACTTGTACTACACTAATCTTTAAGACCAATAAAATGATTCTCTCAAGGAGACTGTAAAATTCACCTAAATAATGAATATTTCTTATACCAATCATTACTAGCAACAGTAAGAACTAAAGGATCGATGGCATTAGCTGTTGCATTTTCAAGTATTGCTACATCATTGTTACCAGGTGGACGGACAACACATTAAGACTTGAAGATTAATTTGTCCCAATTGACATTGATGAACAAAAAGCCTGCCACATATCTACATAGAGTACAACCGTAAAACTAATACGCCATACTAATTTAATAATGTGGGATGAAACTCTAACCAGTGAACGACAAACAATTTAAATCTTTAACCATATGCTATAAGATCTTTGTTCGAACAACATGCTATTTGGAGGCAAGGTTATTATTTTTTATGGAAATTTCGGCCAAATCTTCCTTATGACTCCAAAAGGATTAAGAGTCGAACATATAAATAGTAGTTTAATCCAATCTAAATTGTAGGGAGAACTAGACAAGGTATCGTTAACCAAAAACATGAGATGTTTCGAAAACTCTATTTCCGCGAGTACGTCTTAAGAGTTGGGAACAATCATGAGAAATATGTCTTCGATGAAAATATACAAATTCCCTAAGCCATGATTTGACCATATAGAGAGATGATAAAACGTCGATGAAAGAATTAATGAATGCTGTTTTCCCCAACTTCACGCAGGATGCAGGCTTACGAGCAATTCGTCACATCCTGTGCTATATTTATAACAAAAAATGATTTTTTGGATATCATTAACAACACACTTATTGATATCCTTCCCCGCCTACTACATAAGTATAAAAGTTTTGATACTACAAATGATTCACAAATTCAGCCTATCTGATCGAATTCTTAAATAGCATTAATCTTCTGGTTATCTAGCCCACAAACTTCTATTGAAACTTAATTGCCCAGCAATCTTACTAAGAAATTTAAACCCCCCCTTCAGGCCTATGCAACGCAACACGTATTGTCATTAATCAGTGTAAAACAAATGTCATAAATACTGAAATTGCCACAGAAATTACAAAGAATAGTGCATCTTAATTCATAGGATATCTTACCATATCACAAAAAAAGATAGAATCAATTTCGCCTTCGTAAAGAGGCAATTTCCTCTCTGCTTATGTTATGCGATGACCATAACCAAAGCGTAGGGCGATATATTGGACAAAGTGGGAATTTACTTACCTAAGCCAAGCGTTTTTTTCTCGTGACCAATTGTTCGTAGAGTTATTTAGAGCAAAACGAGTCGACGACATTAAAGTTATAATCAAACCCCATTGTACAACAAATCTCAACCGCTACACAGCAAGGAACCTCGTCTACTAGGAAATGCTAAATAGTGCATATTCTGATCAATATGTCTGTTGCAGTTGACTTCCATACACAATAAGTAAACATATCTTTAAATTATTTCATCTAAATTACGAAAATTACGAGCACAAACACTTTTAAACATTCAGCCATCCCAAAATATATTCATAATTTACAGTATATGTGCATTATTCATTGTGTACAAAACGTAATATATTAGATAAAAAGATCATTTGAATTATTAAAATACTGTTGAACACACTTGCAATATCGTACTTTCTCTTACACACATTTAAATGCTACTATTATTTTTTGATGATTCATAAATGAGCATTCTTTGGTGTGTCATCAAAAATTCGCTTGTTATCAAGCAAATTATTAATAATTTGCTATACTCTATTGCAACATATGTAGCTGAAGGACAACATGATGTCTCTGCAAGAAATTGATGCACGAATAAGAAACATAATAAAAAACTCATGGTTCAGTCAGAGAAATATCGTATATATTCATCTCTCGTGACTCGAAAAAAGGCTACAGCTCTATGTTTTCTCAAATTACAGGTACATTATTTATGTAATTAGAGAAATATTATAATTCACCTACAACTAACATGTATAATTGACTCTATTAGTGTTGTAAGGTACTATGATTCAAGCTACAACTTTTGAAAATGACATCGAATCATTTGCAAAGAAACTTGAAATTTGTAACACGTATTACTATGGTGGAGCTTACATCCACTACGTTGCACCTAATCAGCAAATTGTTGAAAATCATTACAACCTGATACTAAATAGTGACACAAAAGCAGTCGAAACTATAGTGCTCCACTTATACGTTATGTTATGAGTGTTCTTTTTATACCAATCGTAGACATCCTAAATCAGGATATAATATATAGTGCATTTCAATTTTAACCACATCTACAGATATTCAAAGTAACTGATTTGGACATAATACATACAGATGTAGCTGCTATAGCTATCGTTGTTTTACCAATTTGCACCATTCCAAGCAAAATGACTAGAAGACACATGAAGTTCATGATATAATTCTCGTAAATCATACGTAAATTGTATTTATTAAAAATTCATACATTACCACCGCAAACTAAGCAATCAGTTACATACATGATATGATATATTTGAATGCTTTACATTTTACACAAGCAATAGTTTATACGATTTTCAAATATGGGAGAACATAGCAATAGATGATTGCAAAGACATACCACGAGATATTGACACAAAATTTAGTTCTTGCAATAATAAGTCGTTGAATGATGATGTACAAAGTTAAAAATGTACATACAACAAGATATGTAAATAGTATGCATATCCATAATTAACATAAGAATTTGGCTATGTGCAGATCCGTGCTTGACTATGACACCACAAACACTTTTCATTTAGATGCAAAAACTCCAAAAATCAAATTGTTGCAGTAATGGTATGGCTTTTATATTTTACAATCTACTGCCTTTGCCACCATTATAACAGCAACATATAAACATGCATAATAATACTTGAATATTTACAAGTCAATAGCAAATGCTTCCATGACTACTACATCAAGAACAAGAAAGTAGTACTTATTTTTTAAATCAATGCTAACAGATGATAATAAGTTCACAACCACACTTCTACATGACATAGTGAACAGGAAGGTAAACTCGAACACAAGGCATAAGACACATGCATGGTATCATAAATATACTTTTTTTTGTTTATCCTAACAAATATTATGCCTCCTATCCCATTCTTCCTTTCAAGTGAGAGATTAAACATGCTGGATTAAAGCATAAATAACAAAAATGAATCCAAAACGATGCCCTTGGTATGTAGTATGTTGTTCCTACAACAAAGTTACAATCACATCGATGACATTTTCACCTATCCACAATACGAAGTTACGTGGGCGTATGTATTTCACAACCCAGTACTTAGTACACTCTAAAGTTACAGACAGAGACACAATTATGGTGTTAATATTTTTCAATGATTAAGCAGAAAAAATCTTCTCAAAACTGCTGCACAACTTATACACCTGACAAATGAGATAAAAAAATGAAAATAGCAAAACAAATACGTGGTAGTATAATCTTTATTGTCATGTTTAAAAAACTTAAAATGTGATACACAGGAATTGTACAAACTGTTGAGTGATCCTACACTTACATCGTTACAAACAATGCACTACATCAAAATTGCCTCAACATCGACGACTACGTCATCCCAAACATGTTGGAGCGTTCGACAAGCAGAGCCCACAATTTAAGTATCATTATGTACTAACTAATATATTAATCATTATGTAAATTTGAAAACCTATCATTATGTACTAGCTAATATATTAATTATTTACCCAATATTTATATTATTATACAGATATTTGCATATCATGATTATACCTCAAAAACTTGACGCCACGCCACGCCACTTATGTGCCTACTACCTAATATATTAATCATTATGTAACTTTGAAAATCTATCATTATATACTAGCCAATATGTTTATCATTTACCCAATATTCGTATTATTAATTACTTTATACACATAGTTGCATATTATGATTATACCTCAAACATAGTTGCATATTATGATTATACTTCAAAATTACAGCATGTGGGAGGCAAACTAGTAAAGATATAAAAGTATCACTAATAAGGCTGAAGCACTAAATTCGTGATAATGAGGCTGACGTACCCAATTTGTACACGTAAAACTCAATGGATATAATAAACAAGTATATGAAAAACTCGAGGTTTGATACATACCAACAACTTCACCAAGTAAAATTAAAATTATTTTTGTACCGTTTGTGATGCATGGTATTACCGAATCAATCATGGATGGTTGACAATCACTTTTATTTAGCATTCAAATATTATGCACCTTTATACATTGCATTAAATGAAAGGCAGACTATATCTACTTAGGAGTTTCATCAGCTCATACACAACATGGTCATATGCCGCATTTCAGCAGCTTAGCATTCATATACTTTGAAAATAAATTTAATCAAAGCCACACTAAAAAAAACAAATTGACCCCAAGCAAATACTTTTTTTGAGTAACCCCGAGCAAATACAACAGTGAGCGTACAAACTCTCATACTCCCTTTGAAAACAAATGTGATATCAAACTAAGGCAAGACTTGCCATGGTCAATTTGGTTGCAACCAATCTACAATGACAATATACAAGAAACAATTTTTGTTTTTCACTATTATTTATGTGCGGTGGGAAGCTAATTTATCCTAACATATTAATTTATACTTTGTTGAATATAACTTATATTAATAGTACTATGCTGTCTCTTTACACATCTGCTTTGTGTATAAGAAATAATTGCATGTTATTGACATTAGTATAATAGTTTCACACGTAATCAGTTAGATGAAAATGAAATCTTATAATAAATGTGAAGTAATCATAGACCAGATAAACATGACAACCATATTCAAATGTAGCCTTTTTTGGCTAAGAATCAAATTCCCACAAAAGAGTTTTTGTATGTTCTTGGAAAAGTACGATAATCACTTATCATTGCAAGACTAGATCCAAACTTCGTGATGCTACTTGCAAGAGTAATGTTACATTATACTTCATACTTTATGGCAGTATAATATACAGTCTCTAATTTTACAAATTTATGTAATTTTATATTGTGCTATATGAACTCTAATTAAGGGATTTATAAATTTACAAACTTTGGGAAACTAAACTTTTAAGAATATAAATTCCTCGGTTCTTTAAAAATGATTTTGCAAGAATGTTTGACAATTGTTGTGAATACAATAAATAATCATAATAAAGTTAATTTATCTATTCTAGACGGCTTAGGTTATGGGGCTTAAGAATCTATACGAAGAAGCTTCAAATTCATCATAATTGTAGCCAATGAATCATATCTACCTAATATACAAGAAAACAACCTCATATTTGTTCTGGTGTTGACACGTGATGATTTCATTTGATAGGACAAACATTTTTCTATTGGTTTAGGCATAGGACACGTTTGGACTAATGATTTGCGTCTTTAATTGGGATAATTAAAATCTAGCAATTCTATGCACTTGGACACTAGGATTTGAGGCATTAATTAGCCCAATGAGCACTTAGTTACTTTAATAAGATCTGAGGTATTTATTGGTTCAATGAATATCAAGCTACTCCAATTATTTGCCATAGGAATATGATGCGTCTTAATTTTATGCATAAACCATGGATGAAATACTGCATTTGACCCTTAATTGGAAATTATTTAGCCGTTGGCTTTTCAAATTTTTGCTTTCTCAAGAAGATGTAGCGTTCGTGTGATGTCCCATTTCATATAAGGAAGAGAAAACCTTTATATATAATACTTGGGTCATGGACTACTAATAACTTAGTTTAAATATTTTGACCCAATAGTTTAAGGTCAAAATTTATTGGGTCAGTCCATGACCCAAAATATTACAAATGGTATTATAGTGAATCTCGTGTAATCTTTACATGGGATGAGACTGGGTCAGTAGTATTAGGCCGCAACTACGTAAACGAGTGCTGTGCGGGGCTAAGTGCTATGTTGACCTAAGGATTGGAGCTATCTCTAGAGCCTATATAAGCCACCTTTAAAATCCTACAGAACTGAGTGTAGTCCGATGTAGAACTTGCAAGGATGCAAGGCTTTAAGGGTGCATGTGAAGTCCCACATCGAATGGGAGAAAGGAAATGCTTTGAATATAATATCCAAGATTATGAGCTACTAATTACTTAACTTAAGTATTTTGATCCAGTGGTTTAAGGGCAAAAACTATTGGGCCAACCTAGTCTGAGATGTTACATTCATTAGTTACACCTTTCCTTTTCACCATGCATATTACTGGCAATTTAATCTACTCTTATATCCTGAGGATTACAACTCTTGGCTTCCTGTATTAGAAGTAATTATTGTCTCTTTTCAAGTCTTAGATCATCTTGTGAATACAACATAATAGTCCACTTTATAAAATGGAATTAAAGAACAAGCAATTTATGAACTCCTAACTTTATTAAACTGTGCTAAGTGCTGCTTATAAAACATCGAGTATGGTATTATGTAAATTTATCTTAAAAACAACATGCTATAGGTAAAATTTGCTAAATTATGGTAACTGATAAGTCTCCTATGTATCTAAAACTTATGCCTAAGATTCTTTCATTAGTAGATGTGCTTGATAAGTCACACAAAAAAGTGGTAGCTATTAATGTTGTGTTGTTTCTACTTGGTTAAGCTATATGCTCATATGTAGCATGTTTTGGATTTTATTTTTATTTTAGTGCATTTTACTTGAATTTTGCCTTTAATTTGGTACAAGGAGGTTAAATGCTGCCAACCTCTTTGATTATGTTACTTTTATATTGTGGCACTATGTTGTAGAGAAGTGATGGGCAATGACTACCTTTTTATCTACCAAATTGAAGGCATATACTGGTTGACAAATATGAAGTAGTGAGAATATCTCTATCTGCTATGAGCCCTAATAAAAGTATTGTTGAACATACAACAACAGTTCATGACTTTTACAGAGAGACAAAATAAAATGCCAAAAGAAGAAGAAGAAGAGAGAAGAAGAAGAAACAAAGTTAATGGCTATGCTTTGTTTCGACAAATACAACTATGGGTGTGAAAGTTACAGTTGAGTATAATTTAGAAACCAAGGATATCAATGAATATAACAGATTTAGATTATTTCTATAAAAAAAGGTATTAGACAACTCTTTCTTCACTTTGCTTCACTCTTCGATTGCTCCAAATGTATTTTATCATCATTTAGATTATTGATCGGATTTTTTACAGTATTTTGTGTGTTTTCAATTACTTGTTTGCATTAAATTTATATTTATTTAACTTTGCATTATATTGGTTTTCTTCTCTTCTTGCCCCAAGCCTTCCATGTTTGTAGTTTAATTGAGAGCTTCTGTAATACTGTATAAAGAATATTACAAGCCATCAAAAAAGTTCGGAAATTTTGTTGACATTATGCTAATGAATATTTTTTTTATTGGTATGCTAGGTTTGGAAGCCCTATTAATATCGTAAATGGTAGTTGAATATGCTTAAGTATGATCTACCAATAGTTACGTAGATCTTGTGTCTATTAAGAAGCCACATGGATATTTCATTGTCATATAACAATACCTACATTTCCTCTTAATAGCCACAAGATCTACGAGTATACCTATAGACCTAGCCTATCATTGAACTCATACTTGACTTATTTAATTATGCTAAATATTTTGGTGGGTATATGTCGTGTATTCTAACTTCACATATATTTGGTTATCCCCAATAACTTTGAGCATAATAACGAATAAGCGCTTAAACAATACGTTGATAAAAAATTACCAAAAAAAGGGGCTAGTGCATACAAAAGAAAAAAATACAAAGACACAAGTTAAGTAGGAGATGAGATATGACTTAGAATTAAAAAACAATTCATTTTTGTTTTTTAGTATCATGAATGTGATATAGAAAGAAGATCTTTTGCATCACTCACATTTGATACAATTTTGCTTAAAGATTATTCTTACCAAGGGTTTGATTTGGTTGGGACGACAAGAGAATGTATATGGAAATATTTAAAGTAATTCATAGAAAATAAAAGGTATGAAATTTAATGCATCAAATTATTTTAAGTTCAAATGTATTATTCTTTCTACTGAACCCTCTAATTTATTTTTTAATGCTATTAATTTATTTTGTTTTAAATTAAAAAAAAAATTTATAGATTTCTCTACCCTCTAGTGACTCAAACCTATGGACAATTGGTCATAAGAGAAGGGTCTTACCACCTAAGTTGCACTTAATTAAATTAACTTTGCCAGATAAAAAAAAAAGAAATTTTGATTATTGTAACTGTGAGCTTCGCATCATTACATACAAGAGGAATGTAACATGTATATTATACTTTATGATAGTACAAGTTATCATCTCTAATTTTATAAATTTATGTAATTTTATATTGTATATATATGAACTTTTAGGTGAGGGTTTTATAAATTTATAAGCACTGAAACTTTGGGAAACTAAATTTCCAAGAATTTAAACTTTGTGGAGTTTAAAAAATGGGTTTGTAAGGAATTATTTAAAAATATTGTGAATGCATAAAAATTATTAAAATGTAAAATCACATTTTCTATCATGACCTTTTAGATGTCATAAGTTTTTGGGACATGAAAATCCATGCAAAGAAGTTTCAACTCATAACAAGTGTAGCAAAATGAATCATATTTTATATATATTTGGTTGCTTCTAATAATTTCGACACTTAAAGAACACATTCACTAAAAATATGAAAAAAAAAAAAAAAAAAAGTTGCCACATGTAAAATGACAAAAAAAAAAAAAACACAACTAGGTAAGAAATAGGTATATGTGAGAATGATGATATATTATTTACTTTATCATTATGATGGAGAGATAAGAATCCATCTAAATTACAATCTATTTTAGGTCACTATATTTCAGATGCCACAGTCGATGTTAAAAAGGTTATAATAAGACTATATAAATATATTTTTAAAGCTCATAATAAGGAACAATTTTTGTTACTCACTGCGTACTGCGAAGTGAGTAGTCCAAACTATTGGATGATTAAAAAGAAATGAGGTTCTCTTACTTTTTTGTCACCTCAACGATTGTTATATCCACTTTGTAGTATGAAATGAGTAATCAAGACTTGCTCCATAATGAGACTTAAAAGTTTATATTTTGGTGATATGCATTTTAATCCACACGAGGTATAATAGTTTCACTTTTGCTATATACTATTAAATGCCCCACAAAAAAGATACAGATAACAAAATCTCTTTAATTTGCAAGACAAAAATGTTTTTTGTTTAATGACACAAGAAGACAAATTCAAACATAGAAATTTGCATATACAACTATAGACCATTATCACATAAGCTACGTGGCCATCATTCCCATCTCCAAATGGGTTTCAACGTTACATGAAACACTATTCATTGAATATGCTCTCGTGTATGAGACAGATTCTATAGAAACATTCAAAATAAGAAAAATAATTTTGGGAAGGTACATTTATTTTAACCTCATCCAGAATATCCATTTCGAAAAAATAGAGTACATATCTGCCTTGAATCTATAGAAAATATTTTGCAAATAAAAATATGTTTAATTTCTCCGACATTAATTTTGCTCTACCTACATTTTATAAACCTATTGCAAATTCTTATAGTTGGCACCATCCACCCCTGTGTGACAACACAATTCCACGACCCTTGTTCTAAATTACATGCACATGCAATACCCTAAGCAACAGTTGCAATTTGTTTTAAGCTCCAATATTGGCTACAGATACAAGCTCCCATTGGGCCCTCACATCTCCAAACTTAGGGCTATCCAACGAGCATAACAATTTCGTTGCCATCTTATACTAACAAAAATATTGTACGCAAGCACAACATGGGAGCATGGAGCATGTTCCAGCTAGCATATAGGTAAGTCGTTTGATTTAGAATACATATTCAGACATTGTGAATCAAATCCCATAATGCTATATTCATTGGGATTCCCCAAATAAGAATTTGATCAAGTCAAACCTTGATGGAACTTTTGTTAATTGTGAATATACTGAAGTTAATTTAAGTGATATTGGTGTATTTCAAGATCATGAAGGAGTGCACCTATTTGTTTATGTTATGAATATTACAAAGAAAACCTTAAATTTTCAGAGGCCGCGACATTAAATTATGGTTTAAGAATTGCACTAAAAGAAAATTATTGTGATATATGAGTAGAGGATGATTTGATGAATTTCATTGATGTAATGAACACCCTGGGGAACAAGATGAAGCTTAGTTTGACCCCCAAACGTCGCAAGAAATCAAAAAATAAAAATGAAAGTAGAAAGAATTTGATGATTGTAAGATCATTCCCACCTTTTGTGAAAGAAACCAAGCAAGTCATGAGATATAGAAGTGTATCAAGTTTTAGTGTGTTTATTCAAATAGGGGTTGGTAAAATTGCTAATGATATTATACTGAAAGTTGTGAACCAAAAGCAAAATGGATGCACTTTGTAATATTTTAGATTTGGGCTGACCCAATAATTTTTAACCATAAATTACTGGGTCAAAGTGTTTAAATCAATTTATTAGTAACTCACGACGCAATATAGTTTGTACAAAGAAATTCACTTCCCCTTATTTGATGTGCGATATGACATTCACAACTTCTTAAAGTTTTGTATCCTTGCAAGACTTACACCAGACCACCCTTGGTTGTGCAAGATTCTAGAAGTGACTCATATGGGTTCTAGAGACAACTCCCGCCCTTAGGTTGACGTAGTACTTTAACCTATAAACATGTAGCTTCTATACTTTCTTGTGTAGTCGCTGCCTAATACCACTGGCATAACCTCACCTCATGCAAAGAATACATGAGTTTTGTTCTGATACCATTTGTAACACCCTGGGTCTCTAATTAGCCCAATAACTTTTGATCCTAAATCACTGGATCAAAATATTTTAAATTAACTTATTAGTGAACTCATAACCCTGAATATTATATTCAAAACATTTTCTTTTCTCTCATCCGACGTGAGACTTTAACAATTATCTTAAGAAACCCAAACATATACATTAGGAACATCTTGAACATACAATTAACATAGACAATCAATTCCACGACAATCACTTTGAACACCTCCAGTTATTCAATATTAGACATATTAGCAGGAGTTCATTCCTTGCAAGGGATTTATTTTTTATTTTTGGTAATTTATATAAATTGAATAAACAAATTTGCTCCAATTGACATAAACTAATAAAAAAGAAGAAAAATAAAGTAGATCACGTATATATGTCAATTGTAGTACAAATGTATTCAACAAAATAGTAAAAAAAGTTAAGCCAACTGAAAAAGAATAACATATATTTAAAAATTTTGTTCATATTTACTTTTTATATTCTTCATAAAGTGAAATATGTATCAAAAGAAAACATTTTTTTAAGAAAAATCAGATTACTACAATAAAATAGTAAAGAAGTACAATCTAACCTTAAAAATTTTAATTATAGACATAGTAGGAATAATAGCATTATAAATAAACCATCATATTTTATACTTGTTCTAGATAATACAAATATAATAATTACTTTTAGTTATTGTTACAATGGTCAATGCATTCTGGAATTTGAAAATAGAGTAAACAAAAATTTTGAATTATCTAATACTAACTTAACAAAGAGGTCAGTTGAATCCATCAATTCAATTTTTTCCATGCTAAAGACGCAATCCTAACCCCAGGCTGGTATATCTAAATTGAATTTTATGCATTTATTTTACACTAAATTCTATTACCTTGAGCCCAAAATTGAGTAGCAAAAGTTGTTAGCCAATGTGAAAGCATGTGCATACAACTTTTTATACTAAACTAAGAAAAGAATGTTAGTGTTATGATTATCACCAAAAGACTATTATAAAAAGGTTTCTCCTGTGAATAAAAATAAATACCATTAGGCAATATATCAATACTATAAAGCTATAGAACCCCAATTCGTTTAAAAAAAATTAAAAAATACACTCATACACAAGCCAAAAACCATAATACATATAATACATTTGTTGAGGAACAATGAGTTATATAATGTAGCACTAAGTATCTTGCAAATAAGGAAGGCATTGACCCGCAACTTTTTGTGCAATGAACTTAGATTACATTATATTTAAGAATTGCACTTTCCAATCTAATTATAATAGGAAGAATAAGCAAAATCAAAACATTAGCGTAAACAAAGAGGGAAAAAAAAAGATCTAAAGAAGACTTTACATATATAGTAGAGAAAGCTGTAACTCATCTTTTCTTCACTCCTCAACACCAATGCTAACCTTAATATCTAGAAGCATTCAATTGTTTGTTGGTAAACTATACCCTTTTCATACTCTAGTTAAGAATTCGCATATATACCCATAAATAAATTAATGAATGCTGCTATTACTGCAATAACACATTTGTAATATATGCATAAGCCAAAGCAAATACAGTTACATTTACGCAAATGTATTTCAACATGTACCAGGCGTTTAGTTTAGTTTAGTTATTACCATTATATAAACATAAGCCAAAGCAAGTAAAGTTACATACAATTGATGTGGTTGTTTTATATTTATAAACTTAATCCTCTATCAATTTGATTTGTAATACAATAAAGATACTTGGAGTGATAATACTCAAAAAATTCTTTATTATCCATCATTTTCCATCATTCTTTTGGATTGAGACTGTCATTTGTATAGCGGATCAGCAATATTGATTCATGATCTTTATCCTACCCTTAGTTTTTAAGCCATTTTTTCTCTTATAGATTTCTAGTTTCCTTCTTTCAATTTAATCTTCAAGACAAGCTAGTCAAAACCAGGTATTCCTATTGGACGTTTTTCTTCTTCAGTTCTCTTGCCTCTTGGCAAAAAAATTTAGCCCATAGGACCTGGTTCTGCAAATGTTTTTGACGATCTGTCCTTTAGTGTCTACTCCATAAAATCTACTCTTATGTAGAACAAAATCTTATATTGAAGAACTAGTTGTATGTTTCTGCTTTCTATCTTATATATAATGTATTATTCTTTTGAAACAAGTAGAGCACAATTTTCCCACTGATTTGAATATAGTTGATGGGTGCTAGTTTTAGGCAGGACTGCTCTTTCTAAATTCGTTTATCAAAGATATTCTTATTGTTCATGACATATTTCTAGGAAAGATCCTTCCTTTAGGAATAATATACATATTAGGTCTTCAAAGTTACTGCAAATATTTTAAAGTTCATACGTATCTTGACTTTATTTCTTCACTTTTGAAAGAATGGACCCAAGTTGGACTCATGGTTAAAAGTTGCGGTTATTGTAACAGTCGCGAAATGTTTCGTTCCACATCAATCCCTGTGTATCAGTCACGTATTATATGATATGCATATTTTATTATATATTAAGTCTAAAAAATTCTAAAAAGAAAACTAAAAAATATACAACACCACAATAAACTTAGTTGTCAAACTAAATTAGCAAAATAGAAGAAAACTAAAAAATATACAACACCACAAGAAACTTAGTTGTCAAACTAAATTAGCAAAATACAATCACAACTAGATATGAATCATAGTTGAATATTATAGTATGGACTCTTATTATATAATAGTACTACAAAATACCACAAATATATTATAAGAATGTCAGGTACACATTTTATATAAAAATATATGCTCAATAATTCCTAACAATACAAAGTAACGAATTATCTCCAATATATTAATAAACGCACACTTGTTTCATGAGCAATTTCCTGAAAGGGAAAAAAATATCTCCTTATATAAAAAAACAAATAATAAAAAAACTAAGATCAATAGAATTTTTGTCATACCTATCAATACCATGATGAATGACAATGAGACTCAAAATCATTCTGTTCTTGTGCACTATAATAGGAGTTCTAATATGGCAAGACACTTGGATGAGTAGAAAAAATGAATTTAGTTGTCCATCAAAAGTTGTGATGATTTGGATGAACCATAATTAGCAAATTATAGTGTATACACATGCTAGATGTGTGAAAGCTCCATGCCATGATTATAGTATTCGAATCCTCTATATTGAACACTATCACCAGCTCTGGTAGATGAACCATGACCTTGTCCATAATAGCTAATGCTACTTGAACCAGATGAAGATCCCTCTGATATCTCATAATTGTTCGATCATAATATCCACCAGTATTAGGACTGGTGGACCTCTCAAGATGTCTATGTCCATCATATGGTCCATATCCAGAATAATAGCAAGTATAAATTTCATATGATTGATCATAACCATATCCCAACCACCTATTACTTCGATTAGAATCATGGCTGCCATAGACATGTCCAATGTCCAAATTTTGTAACTACTCATTAACCCCTCTATTTCTTTGTGAATGTCCATATATATATATATATAGCCGGCCCAACCTAGTTCCCAAGGTCCTCATATAATATACATTAATAGAAATTTATAAACATTAATTAAAAAAAATGTAATGGTTACCTTTTCTCTGACTGCTAATTAGCAGCCCAAGTCCCTCAAATAATTCCAGTAATTTAGCCTGCTGCTCCTCTTCAATCAACAGCTCAACCTCCTCTCCTCTTCAACACCTCCTTTTCTCCAGATCAAGCCTACCAGAACAAATTTCTCCCCTAATTATTCTCCTTTTCTCCCTCAAATTCTCTTCCAATTTCTCCCCTAAATTGTTCAATAAAATTAATACCCTTTTTGTTTATGTAAAATCTTTTAAATCAATTTCCTTTTTTTGTTTCCTTATTTTGTGGGAAAAAGTTTCAGTTTTTGGAGCTAATTTGAAGGGTTTTGATTTAATTGAGCACCGATGTTTTGGCTCGATTATTAGTCTAGATTATTCTAGAATTTTTTAGGGTTAGGGTTCTTAGATTAGGATTGGAATTGAAGATGTGAGATGAGATGAGATGTTGTCTCTTATTTCCCTCTTCCTCCTTTTATAGATGAGAATCATGAGATGTTGCTGGCTTGCTCCTCAATTATTGTTCCATGCCAATCAATAATTGTCTGAAATAAGGGTACTCTTTTCTTCATGTCAATCAAATTTTTTGGTGTTTTATGATTTATCGATTATCTTCTACAAATTTGAAAGATTCTTCTGCTCTTTAATGGCTTTTTGTGATCATATTTTGTTTGTACAGAGATTGATTTTACACATTTGAGGAATCACCGACTTGTGTATACCGCAACTCGATGACTCCAGTTTAATGTCTCACTTGCAAGAAGCGCCGAAGATAGTACGAGTCTCCCCTCTCCGATGCCGGTTCCGCCGTCTCCGATGTGTCCCTGTTCCGGCTCGTATCGATGGCCTCTGCTCCGGTTCTGACTCAACCGAGTCTTTGAACCATGGTTGGACTGGCCATATGCATGTAAAGTGAAGGAGGTCAAGATTGTGGTAGATGAGGCAAATAAAACCTTGGAAAGATGGCCTTTTCTTTGTTTCCTGCTATGAGATAGGACTACGTTATCATTCTAGGCCATTGGGAAGATGTTGCTACTTTTGAAATTTTGTCATTGTAACTCCTCAAACTGTAATAAAATTCAAGGTGGACAATTATTCTAGTTGATGAGAGAGCCTTTTTTAGAGGATCAGTTCATTTCTATGGGTTTAGCCAAAATGTCAGCTCTTTATTATGAGTAGAGAAACTTTTTGCCCTTGGCTGATGTCCTAGTTTCTACAATTGTTTCCTTGCTTATGCTTCTAGCAAATATTTATAGGAGGATGAGGATTCAAAGCGGCCTACACATTTAGGGTTATGAAAAGTTGCAACGTGGAGGTTGTTGATGATGTTTTGTGATGATTGCTACCACACTAAAGTTCATTGCCCATTGCATGGATGTTTCTGGTCCTCCTTTTGAGATTGCCCCCATTAAACAAAAGATTTCTGAACCAACTATTGATTCTCCTCCTGATAATCAAGAGTTTCTCCTAAAGTGACTCTAAAGGTGGCGGGAATTGTTGGCTTCTCATCAAAATTGTTATTCAATAAGGTTAATGGCTACCTTATTCCAACCTCAAGTAAGTATGAGATTTGCTACAACCTAGATGAAAAGGGAAACATAAAGTTACCCTAAATTAGCCTGGCTAGGCAGTTTTTTTAAACTTGAACTTGACTCGTCCATTCTATCGGTTAAATCACGAACTAGTACTAATTTCGATCCAAGTGTATGTGAAACCCTAAAATATTAAAAACCCGGTCAAACTCAATCAAATCCAAAAAAAGGTAAGAACCTGTTGACCTAGATATGACCGAGTCTTGGTTTTTTTATTGAAGGAGCCTTAGCCAAAATTTCATAAAACAAATAGACTTCTAGTTATAAAACACACCAAATCAAAGGCATAAAATCTGACAAAATTGTTCCTTCCAAAGTAATAAAATTGTTAATCAAATTCCAACAACCATTCAAGCATCAATTTTTCATTCTAGATTTAGGGAAGGGGAAGGGAACCGAGGTAGAAGAGGAAATGAAAGTGGTGGTGGTAATGATGGTGGGAAAGGGAATGGGAAGGGGATCAGGAGAGAGAGAAAGAGGGAAATTGTGGAGGCAGAGGGAGAGGAATAGCTAGAAGGGAACAGAGATGGTGGTGGCGGCAGAGGCGGAGAGAAGGAAGGAAAGATTGATGTTGGTGGTGGGCTATGGCATGATGGAGGAGAGAAAGAGAAAGAGAAGGTTGAAAAAGAGGCTTCTCGTGTTTTAAGTGGGAGTATGGCAGGAGGAATTGGATGGGGGAAGAAGGATCCAAGGAAGCTGCTAAGGTTATTGGAGACAATATTCTTCTTTTAAAGCAATGAAAAAAACAAGAGTAAAAAGTTAAGCAGAGGGACTCCAGCCTACCGTTGTAAAATTTAAAAAGTTAAGCAGACGAACTCGAGGAAAATTCTTCCACAGATCAAGGTGTACGGTTCCACCATATAACTTGTAGTTCATAATTCTCCACATCCTCCAATTTCTTTTAAAAAATTAAAAATTATAATACTTTATCTCCAAATTGGAGGATGTGGACAGAATTATAGATCACCGCCGTACACCTTGGTTCATGGAAGAATTTTCCCGCCATACACCTTAATCCATGGAAGAATTTTCCCAAACTCGAGCTTACACCTGCAAAATTTAAAAATGCCTCCAGACCATCAAACCATGTGCACTTTTTGTTTGTTGGAGTACTAAATTTATATTAAATTACTTGAAACGGTTACAATTAAAAAAAAAAGTATGACCCAGTCGGTTAGTACTGATTGAACCAATTGAATCGCAAAATGGAGACTTGTCCGGTTTGTAATGTTCAGTCCGAGTTCAAAAACGTTGTGGCCAAGTAAATTTATGGAATCCTTTACTATTTTTGAAAATGGCATTCTTTTTTTTTTCCTTTTTTTCCTTTGGTGGAGACTGGAGAGCAATTTTTTCGTAACTGCCTTGTGACCAAGCTTGGCTACTTCAATTCTTATTGTTGATCTAATCAACCGTTTAATGGTTGTTTAAGAAAGTGTAAGGTTTCCCGTTGTGCCTCTTATTCTCTCATTTTGTTAACTGCTTTGTTCATCCTAAACTTTCTTGCTCAGTTCATCCATTAATTAGAAAACTCGCTTTCTGTGCTAAAGCTGTCCGTAGTCCAACTACCCTTATAAAAGTGTGTTAAGAGCTACAATATAAAATTTTAAAATTCTTAAAAATGTTAAAAAGTATTTCAAATATAAAGCCCTCACAGTTTCTAAATTTACCATATTCAGTGAAACTTTTATGTGGACAGAGGGATACTAAACTAAATTAAAACATGGACCTCAACTATATACTTCATCAAAGTGGCTTTGGTATGATCACTACATATCGATATTTTTATCAATAGATAAATTTCATTGAAGCATATTATCTAAGCCTAAGACCTTTAATCTGTACACATTTTGTCAGCGCAGAACATAAGGTTACAGCCTAGTTAAATTCTTTTTCCAACATATATAAAGTAATAAAAGCACAAGGAAATTGTTGTTGTAAGAGGAAAGAATGCGAGACATATATTTAGCTAGGCAAGGCCTGTCTCTTATAAACATCAAAATATTTTGAGTTTTCAATTAGTGCGCTAATCCTTTTAAGAATTATAATGTGCATACTTAAACACTCACAAACAGTTGCTAAAATGACATAAGGATCATTACTTTCCTTCGAATCTTTCGGCATCTAATTTTGTGGTCAATCTTACATGACTAGACTTAATAATTTTGACAATGGGCAATTATTGTTATATTTTAACTGGATCAGTTACAAATCTAGATGTGTATAAGAGGGTAATTATGTCAAATACATCATCTCCATTAAAAAAAAAAAAAAAAAAGTCTTGACAAAGAAGTGGAAAACAGATAGACCCCCATTATATTAATTAATTAAAATTTAAAAAGATGGTGAATAAATAAGTAGGATCACTCTCTTTTGTATATAAAGTATTTAAAAGATAGGAGTAAAAGATAGTTTGCAATTTAAGTTTTCAATTAAGGAAGTAGACATTCAATTTTAGACAAAGCGAGTACTAGTGCTAATAGTCCCACATTTTATTTGTGTAATTTGAGACGTATCTTGTAAAACCTGGCCTTTTTGGTCCTATATTATTATGTTAGTCAAGAAGAGTATTTTTAACCTATTAGGTTTTTTTAGGAGATTTCAGGCTTCCTCATTCCCTTTTTTTGATAACTGATTGTATAATATTAAAAGTTGATCCTTATAAGTTATAATAGACTTGGAGGAATCAATTACCATCTAGAACGTAATTAGGACACACAAGTAAAAAGTCATCAAAAAAAGAAAAAAGCCGCTCATAAGAGAGAATAAAAAAAAGGGATAGATATGAATTGCGGCAATTAGTACTCGAAGAAATCAAGTCAGTAAATGGACATTCTCATTCTCATTCTCATTGGAGTATTTTATTGTGAATTGATATGATTACTAATTAAGTGAATTAATAAGGTGTTTGGTTTATGGGTATGAATACACATGGGAATCAAAATTAAATGATACCCAGAGATGGTGTTTGGTTGAACACTATGTGACATCATTCTAGGGAATGAATTACTCAGTTATTTGTTTTATGAAATTTTGGCTAAGGCTCCTTGAATTGAAAAACTTATTAACATAAGAAACCCATTCCTATGTTAAACCAAACAAGTAAGGGGGAATGATATAAACCCATACCAATAGTGGAGTTTATGATTCCCATTCCGATTCCGATTCCCGAATGTGAACCAAACACCTCCTAAATTCACATGCTTGGAGTATAGTTCATAGGATATGTTGACCCAAATATGCACGACATTCGTATTGCAACAATAGGGTATGAAGTTTAATTTGATTATCGTTTTTTGTTTTAGTGATATTGGAAAGATTTTGTTTTGATTAAGTTTCAATTAGTACTACAAGATTTGGAATTATTAGAGTTCATGTGATTAGAATAATTCGAGTTAAGTGATTATTGTATTCTCTAATATTTTTCAAGTAGTATTTGAAAAGTTAAATATTTGTGAAATTTATATTTTGTTTATAAATCGAATTGAGTATGATTTACCTATATTTGATTTCTTTGTATACGTATATGTCAAGTGGTCTTTATACAAATATAAATGATAACGTGATTGGAATGATTGTTTGATTAATTGTACAATTGATGGTATGATGCGATCCGAGGAAGTGTGAGAACTAACTCCCACTTTGGAACTAGGTGCTATGCTGAAGTAAGGGCGGGAGTCACCTCTAGAATTCGTTTGAGTCACCTCTAGAATTTCATATGACCAAGTGTTATTGATTGTTACGATTAATATTTGATAATTCATTAATAGAATATTTGCTTTGACCACTTGCTCTATATATGCCTAATGATTTGTATTACTTTGTCGTGCGTGTTAATGAATGGGCTAATTTGTAAAGAAAATGTATATATAGTAATATGCTCAATTCGGTAAGAGAATACGAGAATTACTAACAAAATCCGTGATTCGCTCACTCCATAATATTAATATTTTTACAAGTTATAATTATAGATTCGATTAAGAAGTTTGATCAAGAATTAAAAGTACCAATTATTTTGAATCTTGCGTCTTAAGGGAAATGTGAGGGTATGATGATCACAGTTCCGGTCGGAACGAGGCGTGACATGTCTAATGTATAATGATAATAACACTGAGAAAAGTGTGAAGAGACGAGGAAATTAATAGGAAGTGAATTGATAGCAAATTATCTTCAACGCGATACTCAATTGCAAAAATGGTTATTGTTATTTTCATCTTCATTTTTGTTGTTTTATGCATGTTTAAAAATATAGTTATTTTATCAAAAAAAAATAAAGAAAAAAATTCTATAGTCTCGTCGAGAGAATTATTTCGTCGACTTTAAATAATTGTACAATATAAAATTTTAAAATGCTTGATGTTATAAATCCTTTAAAATACAACAAGATAGTTCTATACACATCGTAGAATTTTTCAAAAAAACAGTTACATTATGCCAATTAATCTTGCTTTGAATATGTAGATATAGCCATTAAGATAAGATAAAACTTTTCCCCAAAAATATAGATAAGAGTCAAATTGCAGATTTAATGCACGATGTTCTTGTAATAGTAAACTTAATTTCTTTTTTGTCAATATTAGGCATAGCTCATTCCACCAAATATTCGTACCCTCTTTTCCCAAAAGTTGAAATTTCTTTAGTCTTTTAGTTCTCCAAAACCATCGGAGTAGATACAATAAAGACTGGAAAAACTAAAACGAAGTCAAAGGAGATCAAATTTACCATGTAATTGAGTAGGATTAGTTCTATTATCATGACCTTTGCCAAATGGGATAATTAAAGCCAAAGAAAAATGAATGGCCTACTTTTTACACACAACTATCTCATGCGGTTTTACTTCATTTTATGTCCTAGAAATACCAATCTTACCAAACAAAATTCATTCTATAATTAGCCCCTCTCGTATATAAACAAGCCTCAATCTCGTCAAACCGTACAAGCAAGCAAAGTTAGAGAGGAAAGGCGCGGAAAAGATTGCCACACCACCCCCCATGTCGCAAGACCAGTGACTGTACCCTTATTTTAATTCAATAATTCTATATATATTATTATCCTAAATCCTATCCAAAAACAAAAAAAAAAAAAAAAAAAAATAAGAAACTCTATTAATTTGTATAGCAAACAATTAAGATAAGATGGCAGGAGGTGGTTTTGTCTCTCAAGGAAATGCAGGAAACTATGAGGGTAAAGTGACAAGCTTTGTAATTATAGCATGTTTGGTTGCTGCCACTGGCGGTCTTCTTTTTGGCTACACATTGGTATCTCAGGTAAGTTACATTTTTTTTACATCAAAATTAGGGTCATTTAAATACTAACTCTTTGCAAATGACCACTTCCTATAAAAGGAAAATCAAAAATCATATTGTAAGTGATAAATTCAAGACGAGTTTTTAGCGTTACACAGTTGTAAATTATCCATGCTTCTTGTGATCAAATTCTTCGACAAATTTTATATAGACTCTTGACATTTATTTTTATCTAGTCACGATATCCAGTTTCAATCATTTAGTAGAACATTATTTAGAAAATCATTATTTCCATCGTCTATTATAGATGTCTTGTTTAAAAAATATTACTATGGGTTACAGAACCTCAAGTATAATGGAATGTATGTAGGGTTTCTTATATATATATCTTTTTCAGTTTATGATACATTTTACAAATCTATGTCTGAGTTACTTGATCAAGTTCTTTCCAGAAGTGTATGAAAAGGAAAAGAACTCTTAGTGGAAGATGGAAGCAATTACTGTAAATTTGACAGTGAAATTTTGACACTCTTTACATCTTCCCTTTATTTAGCAGCTCTGGTAGCCTCCTTCTTTGCTTCCGCAACAACAAAAGCATTGGGGAGAAAGGTTTCCATGACCATTGGAGGTTTAGTATTTCTTGCAGGGGCAATTATTAATGGAGCTGCCATGAATGTTGCAATGCTCATCATTGGTCGTCTCTTGCTTGGTGTAGGCATTGGATACGCTAACCAGGTTTTCTCTCTCAGGATCACTCTCATTAGTTTAGATTTTGATTCTGTCACACAATTAAGTATGTCTCTTACCTAGATTAGGTAAGAAAAAGTAATTAATTACCTATGAAACACATTGATTTTGATCGTATACACCGCAGTCTGTTCCGGTGTACCTATCAGAAATGGCCCCAGCACAGATCAGAGGTGCGCTCAACATTGGTTTCCAAATGGCTATAACAATTGGAATACTCGTAGCCAATTTGGTGAACTATGGAACATCACATATGAAGATGAATGGATGGAGAGTTTCCTTGGGTTTGGCAGTTGTCCCTGCTATTATTATGACCATTGGGTCCCTCTTCCTACCAGACACTCCCAATTCCCTGATTGAGAGAGGCCAAAAGGAAGAGGCGAGGGAAATGTTGCAGAAAATTCGAGGAACCATCAATGTGGATGCAGAATATAATGATCTTGTGGAGGCAAGTGAAGCTTCCATTAGAGTCCAACAACCATGGAAGGATATATTAGAGCCAAAACACAGGCCTCACCTTGTCATTGTTACCCTCATCCCATTTTTCCAACAACTCACTGGCATCAATGTGATCATGTTTTATGCCCCTGGTATTGAAGACTCTTGGTTTTGGTGATGATGCCTCCCTCATGAGTGCTGTGGTCACCGGGCTAGTCAATGTCTGCGCTACGCTTATGTCGATCTTGACTGTTGACAAGTTCGGTAGAAGAGCATTGTTCCTTGAAGGTGGAATCCAAATGATTATTTCACAGGTAATGCATTATCTCCTGCCTAATTCTACTTGTTTAATTATTTGTAAGTTTGAAACATGCATGTATAAAGATGCAGTCATGCTACTTGTCTAGATAGACTTAACCATATTGTTAGAATTAAGCCACACCACCAAAAAGTGAGGTATTACCTATCATCTTGTTATTGCAGTTCACCCTTGGAGCTGTGATTGCCTCAGTTTTCGGAGCATCAGGAGAAGGAACCTTCACCAAATCTCAAGGAAATTTTGCACTGTTTTTGATCTGCGTGTATGTTGCTGCATTTGCATGGTCTTGGGAGACCATTGGGGTGGTTGGTACCTAGTGAAATCTTTCCCCTCGAAATCAGATCAGCCGGGCAATCCATCAATGTTTCTGTAAACATGCTAAGTACGTTTCATTGGACAGCTCTTCCTCAACATGCTTTGCCACTTGAAATTTGGTCTCTTTTTCTTCTTTGGCAGTTTACACATCTTGATGTGTTTTTTTGTCTATACACAACTGCCTGATACCAAGAATGTGCCCATTGACTAGATGAACAGAGTGTGGAAGGCACAATGGTTTTGGGGAAAATACATCCCGGATGATGCTGTTGGTCTTGGTCATCACCAAAAATCCGTCGAAATCGTTTGAGAGGGCAGTTGTGTATCAAACCACATGAATGGACAACAAATAATCTCCCCTTGACTAGTCATGATTGTAACTAATTTATTTGACAAGTTTAAGGTGGAAAAAAAAAGATTAATATGAATATTGTATACCTATATATGTGTAGGATTTTTCTCTTTTTTCCATCTATATCCCCCGTTATAATTATTTAAAATATTTGGTATCCTCCGACCGTGACCTAGTATTTTACCAATTTGGATAACCCTTCCCCTAGTTAGGTTGGATTCAATTTGGCAGGGAAAGGCAAGCCAACTTGTCAATGCAATGTATTTCTAATATCTAACATACAGATATTCTATTTGATCAATTCTCTAAGCTCAAAGTATTCCCTCTAAGTTTGAGTTCTAAGGGTTGTGGTTTGTCCTTTCTTTACATCTTCGGTCGTGTCCCTAACGACTAAACGCAGAAATTTGAACTTCAAGGGCATGTGACATGATCTATACTCAGTACAGGTGAAGAATTATAGCTCATATACGGACACTGGACCAAGGGTAGTAGTTTCTCTCCTTACAATAACCTGCACCCTTTGCTTTGACTTTTTCTTTCTTTAATTACAAAAACAAGTCTCCCTCTAGTTTTGGCTCAAAGCTTGATAATATTCTAAATATTTTTGTTTCTGTTGTAGTATAATCAATTGTACTTCCTTATAACAAAGCACAAAATCTGTAGGAGTCAATGTAAGCAAGTCTTCTAATTCAAAGAAAAATGAGACCGGACCTTATACAGGATCCCCATCTCTACTAAGCTGATTATATCAAAGGAAAGATGACTAATTCCACACCCAAAACGTACACATTTAAGATAAACATAAAGTAGTCGAACAAGTCAGTTTTGAGATCAACACTTAATAATGCAAACATGATACTTCAGAGAGAGAGAGCAGTCATTTCCAAAATGAATTATTAGTTTTACAAAAACTGCATATCGTTGCAAACCTAGCAGACAACAAGAGCAGCCATCAAGTTCTGAAATAATTAATGGCCTAATTACGTTCATTCATTCATTCATAAGAAACCAATTTTATCATCGAATGTAAGAAGGTCATCACAAGAATACTAAAAAAGATATATGAAAATACCTCAACCTCGATAAGCTCATTCACGTGAATCATGATGCATAAAACTTGACAGTATCAAGCTAAGGCAATGATTTCGATTTTACAATGATGTATAGATTTACAATTAGTTCGCCTGTGGACAGCTCCAATATACATAAGAAATGAAAGTGAAGCTTTATTGTGCTGCAAAAGTCTACTAGAATAGAGATGAAGGGAATTCCCTACTTACAATTGTATCTAGCCATGTAATAAGTTAAAGGATTTTCAGCTGAAGGTTATGCAATAGACACCGATTCTAGAAGACCATCTACATACTCCTTGAGCTTTACTTTTGTAATTGCGCCTTCCCTCTTGCTACCAGGGACTTCCTTCCCATTTTTGAAGAGAATCAAAGTCGGTAGTCCATACACCTTGTACTCTTCAATCAGTCGAGGATTGGAATCATGATCAATTTTCACAACAGTTAGTTTTTCCCTTCATACTCCTTCAAACCACCAAAATCAGGTCTCAGTTTAGAGAATACTAGAAAATAGAGCAAGAGCATTAAGCATCTTTCTTTTTTTGGTTACATTTCCAATTTCATAATAGAAAGTTCAAACTTGAGCAATAAAAAACAATGCAATCTTCATTATGAGCATCTATCACTCCATGTCTTAAGATGCCAATGCATCAAACAAGTTATCCTTTTCCCCCAAGATGCATCTAATCATTTAGTTTATGAATTCTACATTATATGATATAAACCCAGAGTCACAAGACAACTTTAACAAGTGTGACTTGTAAGAGGGGAGTTTATTTGTTATACCACATGGAAAGACCAGATAGCCTTGACCAATTCACGAACTTAGTTATCAACTTCCACAGAGAAGGATAATCAACCTAAATATGTAAGTCAAATTTCATACATCATTATGAAGTCCTAAGACCTGTCATTTATACAATCATAGATGGTAGTTTAGAAATGTTATTGGTAAACCGAGTTAAATGATAGATGTTACTTCTTACGCTACCCACAACAGGCATTGAAATTTCAAGGTCAGCTTTGTAAAGATGAGCAATTTATTTAAAAGCATATGAAACAACCTTTGTTAGGTATCTTGTCTCGGGATTAAGAAGCTCAACAGAATATAGACTCTTATCATGTGTTACTTTTGCTCTTTAGATAGAACTTGATAACAGAAAGAAAAAATATATATATTTCTCGATAACAGGTAGGCTTCTATCCAGAATGATAACTATAAGTACCAGCAGTAACATAAATTCATGACTACTTAACACGTTACCCTTTCCAGCTTTTACCATACAGATATTTAACAGTTAAAGGATGTTAATACATTTTAGTGACCACAGGACAGCCAAACAGACATGTCATCCAACAATACAGCTCCACACAACATCACAGTACCTTCGTCTCTCAAATCAACTTGGCCAATCACTAAAATGTATTCTCAAACTTTAACTCATTAAATATCTGTATGGTCATTGTATTTGACAGGGAAACATGGTCTCTTATGTCTTCTTGATTTGTATGCCAAGATCAAGGAGGTTATTTACAGATATCATACCTGTCATATATTTTGTATTGCACGTCCTGGATAATCTTATTGTTTTACAAGTTAGTTCTTCATGTTTCAGATAAAATTTTTGTTATCTGGAGATTTAAAAAATTAAAATAAAAAATAAAAAAAAAAAACTATGTTCCGGAAGTATTAAAAAATGAAAAGGAGAGCTTCATACAGAATACTGGTAAGCTTTTTAAGTAGACAACTTGCCACATAGATATAACAATAGTGACGACCATTTTAAATGTAAGAAAACCTCAGAAAACATAAGTATTCTTAAAAAAGTTAAAAGAACGGGAACTGTAGAAAAGTATTTTCCTAAACAAATTTCCTGCAAACTACTGTTTCCTTTTTCTTTTCCCTTGATACTCCAAAGAGACAAAAAGAGACTCATCTCAGTTGAAAACTAAATGACTTCTTTTGGAATATTTTGGGTAGTATTTTATCTATATATTTTGCATTCTTCTTTGAGAAAATTCTCTCCAAAAACAAGAAACTTTTGTTCTTCTTAATCATGAAGGCATACTGTATTGTTGGTATTCTATTAATACATCTTCGTTAGGGAATAACTAATTTACATTATAAAACATATTCTTGATTATTTCTACAAACAAATGGAAAATTAAGTGATTAAGCAACAGAAATTACTGCATCCAGGTACTTTTTGACAGAACCTAGATATGAAGCCGAAATTTGGGCATTGAACTTAAGCCATTAAAATCATTTATCCACGAGTGCGAAGGAATGGATTTCTCTTGCTAACCTAAAGAAACTTGTCCAAACACTTTCTTTTCCGAAGGGATAATACCCAAATCTAAAACAAAAGGTTAAGGGGATAATACCCAAATCTAAAACAAAAGGTTAAGAACTCCTAACCTTCAACAACGGAAACCAAGATTCTTTCAACAAGACACAAAATATGTAAGCCTACAGACTGTATAACCTGTGGAGCCAATTAGAACAACCAATTTAATTTGTTTGTCAAAACCTTCAGATGCTTATTGCTTATCTGATGTCTACATTCTTCAATGTTAGTATTGTTCATGAGACATTTTAATAATCAAAGTTATAGTCTGCTAATTTTTCTTTCAAAAAAATGAACCTCCAAAAAATATTTAAACAAAAAGGGCACAAACCTCACTAATAAATCAGTACAAACTGGGTACTCTATACTAAACTGAATTAATGAAATAATCAAGCATGTTGAAAAATGAAGCCACAGTGCTTCAGTTTTCAGATCCATTTTCCTTGAGTTAATCTAACTGTAAACTCAGTAACAGAACTGATAACATTTTCCCTCAATTGGCTTCTCAAGCTTGTCTGGAATACACATCTAGATTGTATAATAACAGGTAAGTTTAATTCACCAATTAGCATCATAATTGATGAACTCACTACCAATTAGTTCTAAGAGATAATACTTTGCTCTCACCACTTGCTGACTATACTTTCAAATAAGGTTAGATGCAAGTGGCCGTTGCTGGAATAATGGACCTCTAGTTGGTGTACAAGTGCAAGCACAAAGGGCAAAGTCTTCAGCACTCAACAAGAAAGGTAGGGAATAGACATCAGCAGAAAAGATTGGATCTGAAAATGAAAAGCATATGCCTTCTGGTTTCCTCCTTATATATTTAAAATACAAACTGTTAGATAAAGTAGCCCTGGCAATACATCATTAAGTAAACCTTCACTCCAATACACAAACTGAAGAAATACAGAATAATGTACAAAGGACAAATGCTTTCAGTTTTCCTCGGAGAAAATAATATGAGACTATGATGGATTCAGAGGAACTAGATACTGTCCTCTACATGGAACACATGGTGGGTCTAAGTTCCCAATTATGTCGAAGTACACCAACTATTTTTCATCATGTAAACAATGGATTATCGGACTAACTATCAAAATTCCACTCGGTTAAATACTACGACCAATTATTTCTTCGCAAGTAACCTTCACACTAATATACAACATACTTAGGATCATTGGGAATGGGGTTAATTTGATATTTTGTACAAGTATTTTTATTTCACTAATTACTACCATTACACACACATCATGTTAAGGTATTATTAGGGCATAAACGAGTCTAACAAGCCAAACACTCTGGTGTTTAGCCCTGTTTGTTTACTGTAACGAGCTCATAAATATGTTCAAGTTTGGCAAGTTTATCTTTCAAGTCAATTTAAATGATCAAGCTCAAGTAGCTTTAACTTTTTCTGCATAAAAGTTTAAAGTTTTAAGCTTACCAAACCGACCCTAAAAAGGTAATGAAATTTAAACCTTGTTTGATTGTTGTAACAAGCTTGTAAATATGTTCAAATTTGGCATCTTTACCTTTCAACTCAACTTAAACAAGGTTTTTATCGAGCAAACTCAAGTAGCTTGAAATTTTTGCATAAAAATTTAAAGTTTATCAAGCCAACCCTAGAAAGTTTATGAACTTTAAATCGTGACTTCAAGCTTTGGCTTGATTATTGGCAAACCAAGGTCGAACAAGCTCCTGGAAATCTTGATGAGTCGAGTATCGAGTAGCTTGGTTTGCCTCTCAGCCTAGTCTTATTACTTGTAGTACAAGATCAAACTAGATTCTAGATCAATCTTTTATAATTAATAGTCAACAAATTGGAGTCCATTTATGAAAAGATGATTCTTTTATATGTCATTTGAACTTGTTTCAATAATACTTTTAGCTGCTTAAATATGTGCAATCGATGTAGCACATCAATAATAAATAATGGTAATACCATATAATAATAATAATAAATTAAAGAAATAAGAAATTTCAAACATTTAACTAAAACAATAAAAAATAATAATAATAATAATAATACAATAATAAGCAAAGAAAATTACTACTAGTACTAATTAAGTATAGGAAAAGAAAATAGGTTGTTAACCTGAGCAAGAGATTCGACTGTTGAAGCAATCAGACGGCAGGGGCCGCACCACGTGGCAGAACAAACTCAACGAGGACCGGACGGTTGGACTTCAAAACGACGTTCCCTAACTCACTCTCCTTAATCTCCCGTACTTTACCACAAGTTATCCTCATAACAGAAGACGACGAGGACGGGGAGAACGACGTCGCTTTGCTGCTGCTGCGGCCCCGAACTGAACAACGGTTTTCCGGATTTGGAAAGAGAGGACAAGTATTTAAAGATGAAGAGAAAGTTAATGAATTTCCAATTTTACGAACCGGCGGGAGTGGGAATCGGTAGGTGAGTCTGTAGTTGCAGCAAAACGGCGTAGTATCCATGCCGGAAAGTGAAAGAAGCTAGATAAAATGAGAGAGCCCGTGGACTGGAACAGAGATTGATTTTATTTTATTTTATTTTTTAATTTTAAGGGGGGATAGTGATAAAGTGTGGACCGCTGCATCGCTAAGTTGAGACTTTGATGTTACAGTCAATTTTTTTATGACGTGGATTTAAATAATTGGTGAAGATGTAGAAGAGCGGGACGTGATCAGATGTGTACTGGATAGAGTATAAATAATCAGGTAAAAGTAGTTATGAATGCGTGGCTGTTACGGGCTTACGTGGCATGTGTCATATTATGTGCGGATGGACGTCCTACGAGATAAGAATACCATACTTGCTCCTAGACGACGCCGTTCTTTAAGACGAATAAATGGGGCAAATTGCTGAAATACTAGTATTAATTGGAGTATTATTTTGGAACATTCATCGAGAAATTATTTGAATGATGTGAAAAATAACAAAAAAAAATGTGAATAAGTTGAGTAAGTGTTTGGATTGTAAATAGTGTAAATATTTTTTTGTAAATAAGTGTTTGGATAATATTTTTTGCACTAAAAGATAAAAAACGTACGCGAAATTCGAACGTAATTACTAATATCAAAATATATAATCCCGCTCACTTTATTTTTCATACCATCAAATAAAGTACTAAAAATCACACACAAAAGTAGTTGTCTTCTCATTGACCAAATCTGAATGTTAAAAAATGAGATATACTCTTACATGTATGTTATAGATGTATTTATTTAATTAAAACAATCTAGATGTGTATTTAAAAATTGTTGTATTATTTTTTGCTCTAAAAGACAAAATATGTACATAAAATTTGAATAAAATTATTAATATCAAAATACATAATTCCGTTTACTTTCTTTTTTGTACCACCAAATCAAGTATTAAAACTCACACGCAAAGGTAATTACCTGTACATCGTTTGAAATCCGAATATTGAAAAACGAAATGTATCCGTATGTGTATGCTAAACATGTATTTATTTAATGTAATTTTTAAATTATATTAAAAATTTATACGTTTACGTATATCTGTTCGGATTTCCACAACATATGGTTCGGAAATCCTAACCTCAAACTATTTTAAAGTACACTTTCCTACTCATAGTTCGGATTCCCCGATTGAATATTATTGTGAAATCAGTTAGATAACAAATCAGATATAGATATGCCGATACCAGCAACGTCCATTAAGTATCATTATCAAGCTGATCGACTCTAAATACTAATCCAAGAATTAGTAGTAGTGGCAAGAAATATGGGTCAACTAACATAACAAGTGGCCTAACTAAATTTTACATGGGGATAAATCAGTTCACAAATAGGAACATGGATAGTTATGGCCAAGTGGACAGAAAATACGGAAAAGTTCAAATTTGAATGTGACAGTTGCATATAACTGTTTTTAAAGGTAGAGAAAACTTATAAAAGCCAAAAAAATATTAAAGAAAGACAGCAATCAAACAACAAATGAAACTCCAACAAATCAAATGCCTCAACCTATTTAAATCTCTAATTTTAGGTAGTTTATTTTGTTTCTAGTAAGTTTCTGTGCATTTCAACAAGCAATTTTACATTTCAACAAACAGTTCATGTATTTCAAAGGTTTATATATATTTTAGCTAGCACGAGAAATTTTTCTAGTTTGTAAAATGTCCCTTCTAGATAAGTTAAATTCAAGTTTCTTTCCGATTCCAAGTATTTCTTTTGCAAATTACTCTTTAATTATGAGTTTTAACTCCAAAATCAAGTTTAAATTTCCTTGCCAATCATTTCAAATTTAAATATTTGCACGACAATTTTAAATCTTAGATCCACATAACGGACGAACAGTAATCGTTTAGAGGTTAAATTTAAACAAATCAGCATTTTGTTACATTTATCTTAATACTTTTTTAATTACGAAATGGCACGCTCAACAACATCAAAATTGATTTGTTTATTATTTTCAGCCAACTATGGCAGAGAAATGCACAAACAACTAGTATTAGTATTAATGGATTCATTATTTTCCAAATAATATTTTGCAAACACGTTTTTTCAATGATGTTCTATCTCACATATCAAAAAGTTATTGCAACAATTATCAGCAATAAGAACTTAAATAATAGATGTTTATACAGAGCTTTTTGTATCAACTATTTTTACAAAATCTATCAAAAAGTTACTGCAACAATTATCATAAATAATATCTTAAATAATAGATGTTTATACAGAGATACTTCATGTTCCAACTTTTTATAAAATTCTAAAGATTATACGTATATAAGAGAAGTTATTTGGTTCGTTATTTATAATATTTATGGATTGTTTGAAATAGGATTAAAATTATTTGAAATAGTTTCAAAAATGATAGAAAGAGAGATTCTACAAACCGTTATAGACAATGGTAATAATAATTGTTGCTCTAATAAAATCATGTAGCTTTTATGTTGTAAAATATTTTTATGAGCACCCCTATTACTATTACTATTTATACTTTATGTAACAATAGCCATTTGGTAAAATTCTTCTTTTTTTGAAAAAAAATAAATAAACTACACAAAACCTTAGCAAACAACTACTTCCTCCTATTTTCTTCTCATTAAAAATAACAACCCATTATCTAATTGAAAAGTAACTTCTATAATCTTTAATTTGACTAAATAGGGGCTGTCTCTTATGCAAATGCATAAATTGTGCATTTAATCCTGCTAATAATAATTTTTAAGTACATCAAATGCAACAAGATTCTGAACAAAAATTGATTGATTTAATTAATTTAAAAAGATTGATCAATGATAACTACCCTTTTCACTACCAACCTTATCTCTTTCATTTTACATTTACTAAATCATTTCTAAATATTTTAATAATACAAACATATTTGTGTGGTTTTTTTGAAGAAAGCACACAAGTACAAATAGTTAACGATTGAGATCGAGTTCACTAAAAAAGAAATCTTTGCCTTGAGCTCGAACTCGCAGTGCCCTTCAGGAAAAAAAAAAAGTTTCAAGTTGAATTCACAAATTACTCGAGTACGAAGGAGACTCCATAAAAATCTCCCAAAATCAAAATAACAAAATAAATAAAGATAATAATGCAGTACCACAATAAACTACATAAATTTTCATGTTATTTTCTCAATAAGGAAAATTCAAACTAGCAAAGAGGCAATGATTATTTAACAAGCTACTTTCCAACTAGGGCATTTCAAATGTAATAGTACGTAATATTGACCACACTAGAATAAGGCAGTAAAGTAAACAAAAATACTCTAGTTATAACTTTTTATTCCAAGTAGGTCAACCTCAAATGCACGACTTAATAGGTTGCTATTCTAAAATATAATATTTTCTCAATGAAGTAGGCAAGAAACAAATTTAGTGTAATTTAACCAATTCACTTAGAAATGGAGCTTTAATGTAAACAATTAAAGTCTTTTTACGTAAACAATCAAAATCACATTAAGATGCAAGAAAGCTTAGAAATATAAACAATAAAGTAAAGAGATAGAGGCGAGAGTTATAATAGTTCAGCTTGAAAAGCCTATGTCCACTATCCAAAATCTTTCTTTCCCTATTTTAACAGGCCAATATATTTAGGGCTAGAGTTGTAAATGCATTCAAGTAGTTCGATACTCAGTTTGAGTTCAACTTAAGAAATAACTAGTTTAAATTTATTCATTGAATTATCAACCCAATCCTGTATAACTTTTGAGTCTCGATTTTTTTAACAAGTTGATAAGCTCATAAATGTCGTATGAATTTTATGTATCGCTTATCTCGTTTTTTGTGATATATAAGCAAAAATTGAGTAATTATGAGACTAAAATAGTTTATTTTGAGTCTGAGTTCGAACACATATGTTGAAAGATGTCTCAAATTGACATCTAAAAGTGGAGGTACAGGTAATTACCCTGATGTGTATAAGAGACACATCTAGATGTATCTCAATTGGATACTTGTATACGCAACTTTCTACCTTCAATCCTAGAAAATTGAGATAAAAATGTTTTAGAAAGTTAAGATATAGATCTACAACTTTTATGTTTTGACTTTTCCCAAATTCGGCTTAAATCATAGCTAAAATTAAAGATGAAATGAACAAGATGTTTCTGGAACCAGTTTAAAGGCGCCAATTCCAGAAAAGCAATTCCAACATTTTGAATGCAGCAGCACCTGTTGTTGAAATGCACAGATAAATCACACAAAATTACATATTTTGCAAGAAAAGTTCTCCCATGGGAATGGTTACATGCAAAAGTGTGTACTTATCATCCCGGAGCTCTAAAAGCCTAAAAATATCTATAAATACACCAAGAGAAGGGAAGGATATTGTCATAATCATTAGCCATCATTAGTTTCAATAGTTCGAGCGATAATTTAGCCGTAGGGTAGATTTTCTCAATTGTTCGAGCTAGAATTTCATTCTCTTGTCAAGAATTCAAGACTCGACGATCATCAACATTTGTTTTTGTTGCAATTTATGAGTTTGATTTATTTTTATGCAATTTAATTTTTGTTCTTATTGCTTTTTTTTCTTCTTTATTTATTGTTCTTGTTTTATTGTCTTTAAAATCTTAATTGTTTCCGTAGTTGAGTAGTTAGGGTTTTATTGGATCGCTTTTGATTGCTTTTATAGAGTAGATTAAGGATTCGTTCTTGATTGTATATAGAATGAGTAAACATCATTATTTAAAGATATTTTTAAGTTAATTGCCCTGCAATTCACTGTTATAAGATCAGACCCTTACTACTCATCTCGTTGTTTAATTTCTCTTATGATTAAATTTAGTTTAAATTTAGTTAAAAACTCCTGATTAATTGGTCTAACTAGTAAATAAGCTTGTGAATCTAGTAATTGTTCCAATAGTCCTCCTGGAAATGATCCTTACTCATTCTATATACAAACTCACTTCGTATACTTCTGAGTATGTGGGAGTTGATTAGGATAATTAAGATTTTCTTTATTACTTATTCATTGTTTTCAAAAACCTAAACAATATTCTACCATTACACAAGTCAAGCACAATCATCATGTTGTTTGGCATGATAAGTTCATGAACATCAAAATAGAAGATAGAAAATAGGCAATTTAATTGCACAAAGTATCTACTATTTTTCCTACTTATTAATTATTTTCCTTATTGAATCTCTCTTTCCTTATTTTTTTCATATATTTTGAATCACAAGATGCAAATCACTTCCCTAAATAATCATAATAGACATCCACACTACATCATTTAACCATCATAATTGAATTCTAGATTTAGAGGAAAATTTTAGAGCACAATTAGAAAATAGCAAAATAGGATAAAAGTCACAAACAAATGAATTATGGATTTGTTCGATATGGCTCAAAAGCTACGATCCAATCTATTCTCAAACAGTATTATGTATGTATGTATGTATGTATGTATGTATGTATGTATGTATGTATGCTCGACTTGAATACGAATAATCCTCTCTATTTAACGAGTCAAATTTGAACATACCTTTGTCCGACTTGTTGAGACTTGATTACAACCCTATTTAGGGCTATTAAAAAATGTTTATAAAATGGCCGAACCTATTAAACTAGCATATATCTTACTAATAAAACCGTTTTCTCAAGAAGGTAAGATGAAATTGGAAAAAAAAAATAGGTAAGACAAACCAAAATAAACTGATTCATGCATACATAGATACATGCATGCATGCATAGATACATGCATGCATGCATATATACATGCATGCATGCATGCATGCATGCATGCATACATACATACATACATACATACATACATACATACATACATTACATACATACATACATACATACATACATACATACATACATACATACATACATACATTTAAAACTTATATAAGGTGTTATATATAAGGTTTTACATCTATCATATATGTTTAATGTCTAGTGTAAATGGAATTAAATAATTTATTTTGGTTGGAGTTTAAAATATTAGTAGACATAGCGTACAGTTAATAAAGATGTTATCGCTAAATGATAATTTAGTTCAATATGTATTATTTTTGTCTGAAACATGTATGTGAGAGAGAATAGAGAAGAGATTATTTTCTTCGTAATTAATAGAAGACCAAATAAATTAAATTTAGCATTATTAGAAAAAATAAACCTAGATATCCATTCTTATATTTCATAATAAAGTATCCTTTTGGTATATACTTATCACATATTAGATATCAATTCTGATTTTGTTTAAAGTATTCATTCTAATTATAAAATATTAGTTTCTTCATAATTAATGGAAGATCACTAATTAATCTTTACATATCTCAAATTCAAAGTTCAATGACATTTGTAGTAGTATTAAATTTCAAATTATTGTAATTGTTCAAATAATTAAGGTATTGTGAACCGACTCAAACTGAGTAATTAGTTTTCTCACAAAAAATTGGGTTTTGATTTCAGATTTTTTAAACCAACACAAAAAAATTTGGTTCAGAAAAAATCCTTAAAATGAGCCAAATTGAACTTGAATACCCATAAATATATTGACTGTTCAGCTACACATGTGTGTGTGTATATATATATGTATTGTTGATGCTTGAAAACTATAGCATCAAAGTCTAATGTTTATGTCTTAAAAATCCGAATCCGTTGTTTTCTCAATTTTCTAATACAAAGGTAAAAGTGTGCGTATACCCACGATATGGCAAACCTATTTTTGTCCCGTAAGTTCTCCTATTTTTCTTTTAATTTGTCTCTCAAGTTTGCTTTTCATTTTTGCTTTTCAATGTCTTTTCAACCTGCTCTTTGATTTTCTTTTAATTTACCCTTTAAGATTGTATCTTAAGTTTATGTTGTGATGTTTAATTATTCTTATGCGTTTTATGTTTTTGAAATACTAAGATTCAAGTTCAAATTAATCCACTTATCGTCGGTGGTTACAAAAGTGTCTCAAATTTTAAAGTCTGGAAAATTTTCCAGATTTAAAAATTTGAGTGTATAAGAGATGTGTATAAGAGACAGGTTTAACCCAGATTCCTCTTCCAAGAATAAAAGTTGTAGAGGGTTCCTGGAGTTACAACTTCTATTTTCAAACCCAAAGCAAACTCGTCCATTTGGAGGGTCAAAAACGTGGTAGAAAAAGGCTGTTGGTCCAGAGGATCTGCCGAAAAATTTCCAAGTTTGGAAAATTTTCCAGACAACCAAATTTGAGCCAATATTACAAGCGATGGAAGAGGAACTGGGTTAAACTCAAAGAATAAAAGTTGTAGCAAGTTCCTGGAGCTACAACTTCATTTTTCAAACCCGAAGCAAAATCGTTCATCTGGTGGGTCAAAAGCGTGGTGGAAGAAGGCTGGTTCTGTACAAAAATCTACACAAAATCTATGATGGTATAAGAGACAGACCTAAGGCTTATACTCCTCCAGATTTCAGTTTTTTCATTTTAGCGAGAATATTTTCTTAAATTACATTTAGGCCCTTCGATACACATCTAGATGTGTATAAGAGACAGATGGCATACATGGGTATTCGTTAGATGTGTATCGAGACGCGTGGCATCACCACTGATGATGTGTATAAGAGACAGGGATAGTGTAGTATGTCACGTCTCGGATGCGTGGCGTCACCAATGTGCCACGCCATGGATGACGTGGCGCTCCACCAGATTGTGCCACGTCGTGATGGCGTGGCACCACCAGATGCGCCATACGTCATGTGTATAAGAGACAGCCTTTAGATGGTCTTGTATCTTCATCATTTGCTCCTTTATTTGCGTTTTGGCCCTCAGATTTCAAATTTCGCATTTTTAGCCCTCAAATAATTTTTAAAATTACATTTAGGCCCTAAGGAATTTTCTTTAATATTCTCGGGGATGGAAATGCAAACCTGTCCAAATAGATGTGTATAAGAGACAATAACCACCAAGTTTTACTTTGATTTGTTTGGCATTTTAATACGTTTTAATTACCCTTTGATTGTTAAATTCTTGTTTTGCCCCTATGAGTATTAAATTGTAAATAGACTTTGATCTTTGCACATATTTTTGATTAATTGCTTTTGTGATGATTGGTGCTTTATTTTAATGTTTGTTGGTCTCAATATAATATTTATGCCTTATCTTACTTGTTAAATTATGTGAATTTACTCTTTTGCCCTCAAATTTTGGATTAGTTGCACAACTAGGCGTTAAGTTTAAAATATTTAATTGAAGAAACTAATATTAGACATTAGAATATAAGACCTGTCTCTTATACACATCTAGATGGGTATAAGAGACTCCATTGTTCATGATAATGCCATTTAACTCCCAAGGGGTTAAATGGCATACATCATGAATGTGTGCGACTTTTAATTGGCCCCGGGCTAAATCTCCCTGTCAATGTTAATATTTACCATTTATTTTCTTACACCTGTCTCTTATACACATCTAGATGTGTATAAGAGACAGTCGCCAACGTGTGGCATGCTTTTTGTGTCCCGGTGCACCAACACACCGGGTGGCTACTCCAGTCTTGTTTTCCCTACATTAGATTATTTTTATACAATTCATAGTCGCATTAAAGGCCCGTTATGTAATAGTAAATAGGTGATTCATTTAAATTTGTAATAGTAAGTAGGTGCTATGTTTGAAATAGGTGATTGAATGCAAAAATCACCTACTTAGAATTTACACCACACGTTGGCGACGGTGAAAATTTCTCTGTTTACAAATCTTGATGTGTATAATTTGCTCTGATTTGATGTCAGCCTTTTTCGTGCCATATCCTGTCTACTTATGGTGTGATTTGTTCTTGCTTTATTGTACATGTTTTAATATATATTGCTATTATACCTGTTTGTGGTTAATTTGGGGGAAATTTTTGGGGTGCTAGGGTGCATCAAACCTTTAGAGCCAAACACGCTAAAATGTGTGAATCTTACCGCCTCCAAGTGAACACAGCATAACACATGTCTCATTTATTGCATGTCCTATTTTTGTGGGTGTCGTTCCCACATTCCCTGTAGGAATTAAGATGATCTACCCAGATATGCGGTCGTGACACAATGTGCACGTAACGGTATCTGTGGCGATCACCCAACCACCGACGATAAGGCCCATTGGAATTGACGGATTTTATTTTTGGGCCCAAAGTCTGAAGGTTCGGGAACCAAGCCTATCTAGATTGCATTAGTAAGCCTAGCCTCATGGTCATATAGCTTAAACCATAGGGCAGAACTGTGTGGACCTTGTTTAGGACACTAGACACGAAGCGGTGAGACCCACCCATTTATCTGGCTTGTAATAGTAATAACCTTACAATTTTTGCTATGTAATAGCAATTAGTTTTTCTGATTCGTATGATTTATATTGGCCTGTAATTTGTATCTACTTCCCACAAGAAAGAGTAAATTTCAATTTTTGCATTGCATAAGCCTTAGGTAGGGTCAAGGCATATGGTTGTCAAGCCCTAATAGGAGACCCATCCCTACAACATGTTTCCAAAGTTTTATTATCCCTTGTGTGCATGTAGGTTAACCCCACCGATGTAGGGCCATCGTAGGCTACTTATTGCATATCATTAGCCGTAGAAGGGGATACCCTATCGGATACCCGTACATAGAATTGCATACCTATCCCTAGGTACATAACCTACAAAGGGATTTGCAAGCTTGCGTGTTCATTTTATAAAGGCTCTGAAGGGGTACAAGCCTCAGGTCTATGTACGGGTATTTCATGCGAGATGAGTTCCGCTCGAGTAATTGGAAAGGCGACCAAAGTGCCCTATTTGCTGGGAGTGGGAGCGAAGCATGAAATACATGTTAGCCTTACCTGAGGGGCCTAAATGTAATTTAGCAATCCTGTATTCGAGAGCAGGAATACAACCGAAAGAGGGCATGCACCGAGATGGCCGATGATCTGGGACGCCTAATGCATAATGGGGCTGCTAAATCAGCACGTAGCAAGCTTCTACGGTACGAGGAGCAAATCTTGAAGATACGAGACCATCTAAAGGAGCTCGCCGAATAAGTTCAAACGGGCTTCGTCCCCTTTAGAGAAAATCTTCATCATTTAGGGCTCCTGGGTACCGTAGAAGCTTGCTACGTGTAAATTTATGATTATGTTTGTTTATATATATCTGAATTTTCCTTTTTTTTCATTTTTTTTTTTATTATGTTTTAATATCCAGGTACTAAGTGTCAAAATAGCTGCCCAACGCACCCTATTTATACTGCGCTCGCGTGCACGTAAACTCCGATTTGAAGGCAGTATGAGCAAGTATCGGCAAAAGATGTGGAAGGGACCGGTGGGGATCAAAACCCGGAGATAGCGAGTTGCGCAAGCAGATAGAATCTATTGGGAAGGTTTGGGATGGATTTGAATTTCCCTCGGCACCCACTTTACCCGGTATTGGTCCAACTCCACCACCACCACCTCCTCTTGAGTTGGAGTATATCCCGGGAGAGGAAGGCTGAATTAATGCCACCACCACTCCTGTCCATTGTCAATGATGCCCTATTGAAAAAGATGGAGCGGTTTGATAGTTTCATGAAGCAGCAACAGGGGACAGATTAATTTGGAGCTATCGACAACCAAGATCTATGTCTATTCCCTGAGGTGCAATTGCCTCCAAAAGGTGAGATACCAGAATTTCCAGTGCACTGTGCTTTGGAAATTCTGGGATCTTAAATTTTGGAGGCAATTGCACCTCAGGGACTGTCTCTTATACACATCTAGATGTGTATAAGAGACAGGTGGGTATTTGCGAGCACGGAGGAGATACGTTATCATGGTATTTAATTCTTGATCCCAAAAACTACGGGATTGGACGGACTTGGCAAATGCTTTTGTGAAACTTGACGAGTTTAACCGCAACCTAGAGCCCGACCATTTTGCTCGATGAACTTAAAGAAGAAGCCCTCGGAGGAGTACCGTGAGTATGTGAAAAGATGGAGGCGTTAGCTGCAGTGAGCCCACCTATGACCGAGACCGAGATGGTCAAACTTTTATTGATGCACAAGAACCTCCTTACTATGAAAAGTTGACCGGGTCTATTGGCAAATCCTTTTCGAAATCGTCCGCGAGAGTTTGTTGAAAGGGGCTTGAAAAGTAGGAAAATTATTGACATGACGGCTTTCAAACTTCAGATAGAATCCATGCAGGGGAGCACGTCTATGACTAAGAAACCCCTGAGCAAGAAGGTTGACAAGAAGGAAGAGGAAGTGACTTTTATTTTCAACCAACCCAATCGCCAACCACTCACGCAATTTCCATCAATACCAAAGACCTAACCCACAACCCTTTTATGCACCACCTCCACTACTACCTCAATACTATCCTCAACCCGTATATAGACACAATAACAGGGAAATGCTTCTGCTTTACAGGCGGGCATTTAGGATCGTTTGGTATACGGGTTGAAACAGTCTCTTATGACACATCACACCATAAGTCTGTTTCTTATACACACCAAATGTGTACCAGAGACAGACCACATGGCAGACCATTTGGTATTTTCACTGTCTTCTTGCGCCACATCGATCAACTATAAGATCAGTTGAGATCGGCATAAAGCAAGAACAAATCACACCATAAGTAGACAGGATATGGCACGTAAAACGAGACCTAAATCGAGCAAATTGGCACTCAAGACAGCAAACATAGTGAAATACCTGTCTCTAATTGTTGGACGTTGAAGAATAAGGTGCAAGACATGATCGATGCACGAGAGATTGTCATTAGGAGGCGGAACAATGGGCTCTGAAATAAACACTAATCCATCCTGCTGATTAGAAAGCTGTCACGAGGTCAGGCCGAATCACAAATGACAACAGTTTTGAGGTCGGACAATCCAGCAAAGGTAAAGAGCCTATGCAGGCCCCTAAGGCTGTAACAGACAAAGATGTGGAGGACTTTCTAAGATTGATCAGAAAAAGTGAATATTCAGTAGTGGAGCAGCTGAATAAGATGCCCTCACAAATTTCTATGCTCAACTTATTGTTAACATCACCGAGCTACACAGGGAGGCAGTATTGAAGATTTTGAGTGAGGCCCATGTGTCTCGTGACATTCCCACTGACAAACTTGCTGGGTTAGTGGGCAGTGTGCTGGCATCAAACCAAATTTGTTTTTCTGATGATGACTTAACTTCTGAAGGGAGCGACCACAACAAGGCTCTATTTATCTCAGTTAGATGTGAGGGGCGGCATTTGCCTAGGGTCATGGATGTGTAATCATCTGTCTCTTAAACATTTGTGTTTGAAGACAGCACACTGATAAGTCTCTTATACACATCTAGATGTGTATCAGAGACAGGGCATGCATGGTGATCCGAGGTTTTGACGGGGCTCGAAGACTGTCTCCGGAGAGATAAACCTGTGTATAAGTCTCTTATACACATCCATAGATCAGGTATACTTGACAGGTTCTTCCAATTGTTGGGATATATAATTTCTCTTTGGGAAGTCCCGGATCCATTCTGTTGGGGCTATTCCGTCGTCTTTGCATCAAAGGGTTAAATTCATTTACAAGGGAACGTTGTCATACTATAAGGCGAGTGTAATGATTACAAGCCTGTCTCTTATACACATATAGATGTGTATAAGGTTTGGGGATACATTAGATTTGCATCCTGCTTAAGCATCAAAGATGTCTACCTACGCAGATGAATACTGCAGTGAATAATTACCCCTGCAAATAATTCGACTATCCCTTGGATAAGGTCTTCCTGTTCAGCTCCTCATCAGCTCCTGTTGTCCCTCAATCTCTTAGACATTTTCAAATGTGTCTTAAGAGGTGGAATGACAATAGGCAATCTGCGATGGTTTCAGGTTAGGGTGTCTTATGCAGATGTGTATTAGAGACAGCCTGCGGTGTAAAGAGACAGCCCAGTGCCCCGATACAATCATGCTCCATAGTATTTTTAGAAATTACCTGAAAAGGATTTTCAATTTAGTAATAACATTTCATATGTTATAAGTTGTTTTGCTGGTGCCATCAAGTCAAGAAGTAGGTGCATTCACAGCATTGTATTCATGATACATCTCATTCATCTGTTTTGGAAATGAATCTTGAAAACAATTTGATTAGTAAAGCAAGTGCAATCATGATATTGCCTTCCTCATTCATCTTATTCATCTATTTTGGAGGTGAATTCTGAAGATAATTGATTTTTATAGGATGGCCAATGAATGTCAAGTTTATGTTCTCTAGGATCACTTGTACAAATCTTCGATTAAAGAGAACGTCATGTCAATAATTTTCCTACTTTTCAAGCCCCTTTCAACAGCCTCTGCTTGCTGGACGATTTCTGAAAAGGATTTGCACATCTAGACCCGGTCAACTTTTCATAGTAAGGAGGTTCTTGTGCATCAATAAAAAGTTTGACCACGACCCTATTTCTACACAATCCGAGAGTGATGAGGACGAGTGTGATATTAAAAATGAATTTGGGCGACATGAGGAAAACCAAAGCCTAACTTGGAAGAAACAGAAGCGGTAAACATCGGGATAGACATGGACGTAAGAGAGGTTAAAATTAGCATATATTTGACTAGAGGACAGAGAAAAGAGATGACAGAATTTTTGATTTTGTTCCAAGACGTCTTTGCTGGTCTTATGATGATATGCGGCATTTCAACAGATGTAGTGGTTCACAAACTTTCCACCGATCCTAAATGCACACTGTAAAGCAAAAGCCAAGAAAGTTTAAGCGGAAATGAGTTTAAAGATCAAAGAACAAATCATCAAGCGCTTTAATGCCACAATCATCATTGTATCCGGTATCCTATTTGTCTTTCCAATATGGTGCGATCAAGAAGAAGGCTGGTGATTGAGAGAGAAGAAATACAATCTGAAGTTGAACCCGGCAAAGTGCGCCTTTGGAGCTCCTTCTGGAAAGTTATTAGGTTTCATTGTCAGTAAGCGGGGGATTGAGATAGACCCAGCAAAGATCGAAGCATATCCGTGATATGCCTGTGCCAAAGACTCAGAAGAACGTAAAAAGCTTCTTGGGTAAAATCAATTTCATCGGTCGCTTCATTGCTCAGCTGACAGATACTTGTGAACCTTTGTTCAAACTGTTGAGAAAAAATGCACCGATGTACTGGAATGATGATTGTCAGCAGGCTTTTGACAAAATCAAAGATTATACTTTTGAACCTCCTGTGTTGGTCCCCCCAAAGCCAGGGAGGCCATTAATCATGTATCTGTCAATTTTGGACGGATCCATGGGTTGTGTCTTGGGCCAGCATGACAATTCGGGCAAAAAGGAGCAGGCTATCTATTATCTAAGCAAGAAGTTTATAGTCCATGAAGCTGTCTCTTATACACATCTAGATGGGTATAAGAGACAGATTGGTTTGGATCTCAGCGGCTAAGGCATTATCTCTGGGTCATACCACTTATCTCATTTCAGTGTGATCCCCTTCGCTATCTGTTAGAGAAGCCTATGCCTCTTGAAGCGACCGATGAATGGGAGATTCAGAACATGGGTAACCAGAGATTCTAAAATCATGCCATATCACTGCAGTATTCTCAAACTAGGTCGACACTTTGATGCTTTGGAATTCACTCACATACCCCGATCCAGGAATGTATTCGCCGATGCTCTGGCTACCTTATCTTCAATGATCAGTCATCCGGACGGCACAGTGATAGAACCCATTACCATTCAGGTGCTGGAAAAGCCAGGGTACTGTTGCAGTCTTGAGGCAGAATCTGATGGACTGCCTTGGTTTCATGACATCAAGGAGTTTTGGACAAAGGCAACAATAGGCCTGTCTCTTATACACATCCTACGATGTGTATAAGATCAAGCCCCATTTGTACAAGCACCATAACGGCATCTGTCTCTTATACACATCTTCTGATGTCCATTAAGCAAGAAATAACCTGCTCTCTTACATTAGTAATAAGGATGTTGCCAGAGACAGATGTCCTGATGGAAGTCCGATAACCCAACAGTGCATATGGCACCAAGCCAATTGCACAACATTACTATTCCATGGCCTTGTTCAATTTGGGGAATGGACGTCATTGGATTGATCGAGCCGCCAGCTTCTAATGGTCATCGCTCCATTCTAGTAGCGATTGAATATTTCACTAAGTGGGTCGAGGCTGAATCCTACAAGCACGTCACAAAGAAAGTAGTGGCAGAGTTCATCCGAAAGAACATCATTTGCCGCTTTGGGATCCCGGATACATTGGTTACCGACAATGCCAAGAATCTGAACAATGACATGGTAGATGGTCTTTGTGCCCAATTCAAGATTAAGCATCGGAATTCCATAAGAGACAGGCCGTAGAGAAGGGATCTCTACTTCTGCTGGCAAAATCTTAAGAGAATTATTCGAAAGATGGTTGATCAGCGTGATTGGCATGAAAAGCGCCATATGCCTTTGTTGGGTTATCGGACTTCCATCGGGACATCTTGGGGCAACGCCTTACTCCTCATGTACGGAATGGAAGGCTGTTTGCAGTGAAGTAGAGATCCCTTCTCTACGCATTCTTTGGAGGCCGAGTTAGAGGATTAAGAATGGGTGCGGCTCAGACATGAACAGCTTGCACTCATTGATGAAAGACGGCTAACAGCTGTGTGTCATGGCCAATGTTATCAACGGAGGATGGCCCGAGCTTACAACAAGAAAGTCAAGCCCAGACATTTTCAAGCTGGCGATCTAGTCTTGAAACGCATATTGCCAATACAGGACGAAGCGAAGGGCAAGTTTGCTCCTAGCTGGCAGGGTCCATTCATTGTACACAAAGTATTATCAGGAGGAGCTCTTATCCTTACGGAGATGGATGGACGAGTTTTCCCTCAACCGATAAATGCGGACATAGTCAAAAGTTTTCATCGATTTGGCGATCAGTAAACCTTTAAGTCATTGCGAGCGTCGGATTGTTTTTTTTTTTGCTTCCCATAACAAAATTTTGCCCTAAATTTCAAAAGTAGTCTCTTATACACATCTAGATGTGTATAAGAGACAGTCCCAATCTGGTGTTCATTGGGAGCATTTCTTTGTAAAAACAAATTGGGCCAGCTCATTTACGATGTTGGGGCAAAATTGTTGTTTTGGGTGGCAAAAAAAAAAAACAAAAAAACAAAAAAACAAAAAAAAAAAAAAAACAAAAAAACAAAAAAACAAAAAAACAAAAAAACAAAAAAACAAAAAAACAAAAAAAAAAACAAAAACAAAAACAAAAAAAAGAAAGTAATGAGATGCTGACCAAAACAAATACCCAACAAAACTCAGTTTGTTATAATAAAACTCCTCAATTTTTTTTTTTCATCTATTTCCCCAATTCAGTCAGTTGCATTCAAGTAAGACTCTGTGATAATCATCATGGGTCAACATCGTGCTGTCTCTTATAAACATCCTCATATCACAAACCCGCTCTTCCATCCCTTGTAGCTATATTCTTTCCAACCAAAGCGTCCATCTTAAATCTGGGCAAGTTTTTGTTAAGATAATCCCAATCTTGATGTCGAAAAACTTTGAAAACTAAAGTTCGCATGCATTGGAAAAGGCGATTACTTAGCCAGACGTCTTCCGTTTACTCCCACACCTTGCTGTTTACTTGGACCTCCTAGGTGAAAACCCGGAAAGGGCACATTTGTTTGTTTAAAAAAAAAAAAAAACCAAAAGCTAAAGAGAGGCTAGGTTGAAAACCTTACGGGGCGGCCTAGGCAAAAGGAGAGTGTGCGGAAAAATACAAAAATAAAAATAAAAATAAAAGGGAGGAGAACCTTAGCGAAAACCTGAAAAGGCTGAGGAAGGGGCAAATCGAGCAAACGGTCAAAGTCTGTTGATGACTTCTCCGAGTCCACGTCGGGAAAGTGTTCAATCGAAATTTGTGAAGTTAGGCTTATTGGTTGCCTCAATGTCGTTCTCTCAACACAGTCACCTGCCTTTAAGACACGTCTAGATGTGATGGATCCAAAGCATTGCCTGATCGATTCTAAATAACTTAGAATGAAAGGCAAAGCGGTGTTAATACGGTGATGGCTAGATGTGTATAAGAGACAGAAATAATACAGCTGTATATATACAAAGATGAAATTCTGTCTCTTATACACATCTAGATGTGTATAAGAGACAGTTTGACAACTAAGACATCAACAACAAGAAGAAATATGTGAAAATCATCTTTTAATCGAACTACGTTCGACACGATTCCGTGGTGGGATACGTAGGCGCTCTTACCGAGCTCGGTCACCTTGCTTATAGTAATGTTCATTAAGATTGACATTTTGTATGTTATGACACCAATAAATAATACAGGCTGTCTCTTATATCGCATTGTTGTGAGTACCTGCAGGTACAGGAAAATACGCTGGATGCTAAAATCAACGACAACTTGATATCCAACGGTTTTTCTTCGCAATTTGAAAGGGGTGATTCACGCCAACCTCTAATGAAGCAATCAACCTCACAGGTAATCGCCACTTGGGAGATGGTGCACAGAATTCCCAGTCAAACCTCTCAATTTAAATAATGCTATCATTTACCGTTTAGGGCTTCATGTTCTAGTTTACAATCCAGTCATGTTAGGGTTAATTACTAGTTGCCTTTTCCTCCCGATAAATGAATTTCGGGTTCTCATTTTCATTTCATCAACCTGATAAACGAATTTCGAGTTTGCATTTTCTTCCCGATAAACGAATTTGGGTTCTCATTTTTATTTTTCACCCGATAAACGAATTTGGGTTCTTATTTTCATTTCATCAACTCGATAAACGAATTTCATGTTTGCATTTTCTATAAGAGACAGGCGCCACGGGTTCTCATTTTTGATGACTGTCTCTTATTTGCATTTTCTTCCCGATAAACGACATTTCTCATTCTCATTTTCATTTCATCAACCTGATAAACGAATTTCAGGTTTGCATTTTCATCCCCGATTATCGAATGAAAAATGCAAACCTGAAATTCGTTTATCAGGTTAATGAAAATGGAAAATCAGAACCCGAAATTCGTTTATCGGGAACGAATTTTGGGTTCTCATTTTCAGGTTTAATAACCTGATAAACGAATTTCAGGTTTGCATTTTCACCCGATAAACGAATTTTGGGTTCTCATTTTTATTTTCATCAACATGATAAACGAATTTCAGGTTTGCATTTTCATCCCGATAAACGAATTTCGGGTTCTTATTTTCATTTAACCTGATAAACGAATTTGAGTTTGCATTTTCACCCGATAAGCGAATTTGGGTTCTCATTTTTATCAACTCGATAAGCGAATTTCAGTTTGCATTTTCATCCCGATAAGCGAATTTGGGTTCTTATTTTCATTTCATCAACTCGATAAACGAATTTCAGGCTTGCATCCCGATAAACGAATTTCGGGTTCTCATTTTCATTTTTATTTAACCTGATAAACGAATTTCAGGTTTGTATTTTCACCCGATAAACGAATTTTGGGTTCTCATTTTCATTTTTATTTAACCTGATAAACGAATTTCAGGTTTGTATTTTGTACCCGTGAAATAAACCCAAACTTTCGTTTATCAAGTTTAAAATACCCGACAAACTCACCGGTTTGGGTTTTCATTTCTCTCTTGTTACCTCGATGACACAAAGTTTTTTTTTCATTTAGATCTATCTATTTTACCCAGATGACATAAAGTCAGATTTTCATTCGTATTTACATACCCTTGCCATGATGATACAAAGTCGAGCTTTTAATTCATATTGCTTGTTGAGTTTCATTACCAGTGGCGTTTGCATGATTATGTCAAGTTAGTTTTTTTTGTCATTCACAGCTACGTTTCATTCGAAATCCCTGTACTCCCGATAAACACCAGATCGGGATTTCATTCTTATTTTCAAGTTTCATTTATGTCTCTTATGGTTCATTTCACTGGAAGTCTTTTTATTCATTTCGTTCCCCCAATAAGGACTTTTCCGCTCTGGATGAATAGATAGATCTAATCTCCCCACCCCTATTTTTCTTTTAATTTGTCTCTCAATTTTCTTTTAATTTTTGCTTTTCAATGTCTTTTTAACCTGCTCTTTGATTTTCTTTTAATTTACCCTTTAATTCCTTCTTAATTTATGTTGTGATGTTTAATTATTCTTATGCGTTTTATGTTTTTGAAATACTAAGAATGAGTTCTAATATTATTGAATTTTTAGATTTTTTTTTTTTAAAAAAAAAAATTTAATTAAAATATTATTAATTAATTAATTGATCTTAAAAAAAAAAAAAAAAAAAGTTCAGCGCGTGAATAGTACGCGCGACAGAGCTGTTTTGGCCACGAACCCTATAATTTTTATTCTTTGAGTTTAGTCTAATTCCTGTCTCTTATACACATCTAGATGTGTATAAGAGACTTAAGCAAAATCGTCCATTTAGAGCGTCAAAAACGTGGTAGAAAAAGGCTATTGGTCAGAAGATCTGCAGAAAAATTTTAAAGTTTGGAAAATTTTCCGGATGACCAAATTTGAGACACTATTTCAAGCGATGGAGGAGGAACTAGATTAAACTCCAAGAATAAAAGTTGTAGAGGGTTCCTGGAGTTACAACTTCTATTTTCAAACCCAAAGCAAACTCGTCCATTTGTATAAGAGACAGTGTGTTAGAAAAAGGCTGTTGGTCAGGAGGATCTGAAAAATTTCCAAGTTTGGAAAATTTTCCAGAACGTGCACATTGTGTCACGACCGCATATCTGGGTAGATCTGGGTTAAATTCAAAGAATAAAAGTTGTAGCAAGTTCCTGGAGCTACAACTTCATTTTTCAAACCCGAAGCAAAATCGTTCACTTGGACACGGTCTAGATTGTGTATAAGGTGGTAGCCCACAAAATCTGCACAAAAAAATGAAGGTTAGAAAAATTTTATTTCCATTTCTCCTCAGGATTTCAGTTTTTTCATTTTAGCGAGAATATTTTCTTAAATTATATTTAGGCCCTTCGATTTGTCACTTGATGCCACGTCATTGATGACGTGGCACCACCAGATTGCGCCACGTCATCGAGGCGTGGCATCACCATTGATGCCACGTCATTGATGACGTGGCACTTCGATTGTGCCACGTCTCGGATGACGTGGCATCACCAGTGTGCCACGTCATGGATGACATGGCACCCAGATTGTGCCACGTCACGGATGACGTGGCGTCACCAGATTGTGCCACGTTATCGATGACGTGGCACTCCCCAGATTGCGCCACGTCAGCGATGACGTGGCACCACCAGATTGCGCCACGTCAGCGATGACGTGGCATTCAAAAAAATTCCAAAATTTCAGAAAAAATTTTATTTGCGTTTTGGTTCTCAGATTTGATTTCTGCATTTTTAGTCCTCAAATAATTTTTAAAATTACATTTAGGCCTTAAGGAATTTTCTTTAATATTACTATTTTTTTCTCTTCAAATTTCTTCCAAATTACATGTTTTATGTCAATAACCACCAAGTTTTACTTTGATTTCGTTTGGCATTTTAATACGTTTTAATTACCCTTTGATTGTGAAAGCCAAAATTTGTTTATCGGGTAAAATACAAACCTGAAATTCGTTTATTAACGAAATAACTTAGTCTTTTGTATTAATTGGTGCAAAAGACCAACAAACATTAAAATAAAGCACCCGGACTTATAATTGTATCAATAATATAAAATTGGGTTAGAAATAAACTCCGGCGTTCATGATAAATGACTGTTTTGCCCCTTGGGAGTTAAATGGCACTACAAGCTCAATGTGTGCGACTTTTAATTGGCCCCGGGCTAAATCTACCTGTCAATGTTAATATTTACCATTTATTTTCGTTTTTAATCATTAACATGTAAATATTTTAAATACTTTTAAACTATCTCAAAGCACACATATGCTACAAAGCCGACAATAATGAATACTAAAATTGAAAAGAGAAACGCGATAAAATCACGCAACCGGTCCAACGCCAGGTAAAGTGGAGTGCCGAGGGAAATTCAAATGAATCCCAAACCTTCCCATTTTACAACAGGATTCCCGAACTCATTTTCTTGAGTTACGCGGACCAGAGTCAATACAAACTAGGGTTTATTTTCTTTTTAATGTTTGATGCTCGTGACATGTAATGAGGAAAACCGGAAAATAAATCCTGTCTTGTTTTCTCTAGTTTAGCGTATTTTTATACAATTTATAGTCGCATTAAAGGCCCCGTTATGTAATAGTAAATAGGTGATTCATTTAAATTTGTAATAGTAAGTAGGTAATTTATGTTTGTAAATTCTAAGTAGGATTTTTGCATTCAATCACCTATTTCACGAGCACCACACGTTGGCGACGGTGACGGTCACATCTACACATAAATATTATCCGAGTCTTGAATTCTTCGTAAAGGGAGGCGCGACACCCACGATATGGCAAACCTACGGCAAGAACAAGAGTGGCGGGCTTTGTCCCCTTAAGGAAGCTCAGACACTCAAGCCGGAGATTTGTTAGAGGAAAAGAATTGAGAGTAAAATGAAAACTTGAAATAGCAAAATGAGAAGATGAATGTTGTCTCCTCTAATACACTTCCATCTTACTATTTATACTAATCATTGATGGGTTTGGACAATCTATGGGCTTGGGAATAATTCTTTGGCCCATGAGGGCTTTGAATATTTTGCAATTTTTTGTGGCTTGAGTCAAGCCACAAAAAGGTAAAGTTACCAAAATGCCCCCATGTATATTTGACCGATTTGACTGACTACCCAAGTGTCCACGAGCTATTGGATGGTATATTTAGGTATTATTACTTGCCCCCACTCTCAATTTGAATTTGTACGAGTTGAGAATAGTGAGATAGTCTTTGACCTGTGTCTTGATTGGAGTCAATAAGTTTTTGGCTAGAGCCGATAAGGGTTTGGCCAGAACCAAAAAATTTGAAAATTTGACTTTTATTCTTGGAGGAAAAGAGATTGATCACCAATATCTTAGCCACTTGTAAACCTCCCACTTAAGTTTAGTAGTACTCATTTGCTCATTTTTGAGCTCTTATTGTATAAGAGACAGCACTCAACCTCAAAATAGAACCCTCAACTCTCTAACCACAATAGCCAACCCTCATCCCTCAATCCTCAATGTGTATACCCAACACTCAATGCTCTACCCACAACACTCAATCCTCAACCCACAACTCACAACACTCAACCCTCAATCCTCTACCCACAACACTCAACCCTCTACCTTCAATCCATACACAAGACATCAATTGGGCCTTGAAACAAGTCCAACATTTTCCCCAAGTAAGTACACTCTTACTCTTGCATTATTTCTAATTCTCTCTTCCACACTTCTCTTCGACATTTTGTCAAACACATGATGTGCGTTGATTTAACATTGAGTGTTGTGGCTAGATGTGTTAAGAGAAAGTGAGAATAAATCTAGTGGCTACACCATAGATTTAGGTAACGATTGAACTTGGTAAGGGCCTTTTTGGCTTGGAAATGGACTTTGACAAAGTGAGAGAGTGTGATGAAAAAATGAAGAGAAAGAAAGAATAGAAGAAAAAGAAAAAGAAAAGAAAAAGAAAACAGAGATGGATGTAGAGGAGGGAGTTCCTTGGTGTTTTCACCTCCAAAGGACATTTCTTAGCCAAATAACACGAGCTGTCTCAGCCCTCCACTGCCAACATAAAAAGGGAAACAAACTGGCACCTTTCTTCTTCCTACTATCAATGGTTTTGGAGTTGTGCCCACTGTTGCCATGGCATCTAGCTGCAGCACTTATGCAGCTCCTTTTCATGAAGAAATGGGGACCTCAACGACTCCCTGCGACTTTGTCGTGGCTGCTCATGCTCATGGGAAGAAACCTTCACTATGTCAAGCAGTGATGGATTGCCCACTTGAAGCTGATTGCATTCTTGGTGGCAACAATGAGGACTCAAAAGAGCTGCAACAAAAATGAACTAAAGTTCCTCCCTTTATGTGACGCTTGTGCAGCAAAGTAATCCTCGCCATGGCTACTGCTCGTAAATCTCACAAATTCACAGCTGCACTACCCCACAAATCTCAAACTATGCTCGTGAATGATTTGACCATTGATGTGCCAAAGTTAACAAAAAAGAAAATCTAAGATGTATGTACTCAATGTATGTGAAATTTGTAAGTATGTGAAATGTATTCATTTATACATGCCTAGATGAAATCCTTATTTCATGGTAATTCTGTTTCTGAAAAGAAATGAGGTGCCACGTCAATCTCTGGTGAGTTATTGGTTGAAACCAACATTTTGCATGGAACATTTGAGTCAAATTTTCCCAACGTTGCTCAAGGAGTCGAATATGTACAAAACCATGGTAATTATGGGTTGCGCAACACTTCGAATATTGTTGATGGTTATCAGGAATATTCTTCGAGTGAAGTCTTGGATATACTTGAACATGTTCTTGATGAGTTGGGTGAGGTCCCAGGTAGAGTGATTAGTGACTGATTCTTCTTTCTGCTTGTTGTCAGACGCATCCCATCTATCTTGGACGTCCGAAACCCCAACGGCTACTTTTTGTGCATTTATTATTTAGCCGTTAGGAAGTAGTTGCAACCACAATTTATTGCTCTTATAAATAGCTGCTTTGATATTCTATAAAGATCATCTAATACATTGAATACAAGTCTTAGAGAAGAGCAATTTTAGTACAAATTGGCTATAGGGCTTTGTTGTATTAGTGTGCATTTAGAGTGCAATTCAACTTTGAGTGGAGTGATAATCTTGTACGAAAGTGAGGTTGTAAGTAAGAGAATATCCCTACTTTGTAAAGATTATTGGCTCACCAAGTGTGTGAAGCATTTTAGTGATTTGATACTTCAAGCTTGTTACCTTGGAAGTATTGGCTGATTAATTTTCTCTCTTTCTTACTTCACTATTTCACTGATTTGATTATATCAGTTTTTGTTTGGAAAATCTTAATATCTCTAAAAGTATTTTTAGAAACCTAATTCACCGCCCCCCTCTTAGGTTGCTTTGGGACCAACAATTAGTCCCTTGCGCGAACCCTTAGATTTAAGTTTTCTTCATGAAGACCTTGATATCAGACTTTTGCTAAGTGAATTTTGACGAGCATGCTTGTGGACAGATCTTTAATTGACAGAGCTCTATCTTCCAAGGTGAGGGCTAACATATGTAAAACCACCACTCCAACTACCGTATTGCCATCCAGACATTCTCAATTGCACCGGGCTAGAAACCATTACATTGAGCATGACAACTCTAGTGAAGAGGTTGTGTCTTCCCTTCGCTCCACTAAAGAACACCAATCCTTAGTTTCTCAAAAGTATGATGGGAAAAATAAAACCAAGGGAGAGAGTAGTAACTCCACAAGTGCTTATTCTCAATTGCTCCTAACAGTGGTTGACATGAACTTAGTGAAGGAGTGGGCAAGGAAATTTCATATTCTCGATTTTTTCAAGGTGAAAGGTCCACACTCTGACCATCGCTCTTGTGCGAATTTTTTCATGCTATATTAATATATTCGGTATAAATTAGAGGTAGGATTAAGATTTCTGCTACCCATATTTCTCCAAAACGTGGTAAAACATTATCAAGTCGGGCCGAACAATTACATGCCAAATCTATCCGGAACATTAATGCTTACTTGATCACTTGTGCCACCCTTGGGATCAAACCTTCAATCGCCACTTTCAAGGAGTTCTTCCGAATTGTGGTGAGTGGAGTGGGATTTACTTTTAGTTGGCGATCTAAAAAAAATTAGCCAAGGAGGCACACCCCAAGCTCGACAAATGGTGGAGTTGCTGTTCTTGATCCAAAGGCGGACTAATTGGAACTTTCCCACTTGGAACTATGATTTGAAAGTTTAAAAGAGACAGGTTACTTCTCTTAATGAGTGGGAGATAAGCATCTTTCTGTTGACTTTTATGGGCTTGAACCACTCCCTTGGAAAGTAGTGGTTAATGAAGAAGTCTTAGTGTCGGCGAGATTAAGCCTTGTGATCTTGATCCTCTTCTTTCTTAAGGTTGATATGCATGTGCATTTTTACTTAGCATTTTTTGCACATTTTTCCTCTCATTTTTATTTAGTATTGGTACTTGTCTTGAACTTAATTTGTTCTTCTTGATTTTGTAGTGGATGCCTTAAAGGATGCAATTTGTGATCATGCGTTGAATATGAGGCAAGCTAGGCATCAAAGTTCATATCAACCTCCCAACAATCTATCTTTGGGATTTTGGAACTAAAGATACTGGCTCAAAAGATTCTTCCACCACCTCAACCTAAGAAGAAGGCGTGTTCATTGAGGCTAATTTGACACTTTTGACTCAAACTCCCATTCATGAAGTTCCTATTCCATTAGATTTTTCTTCAAATCCGCCTTAAGCTCAAGCCACCGCTCAAGTTGGAGTCTCTTCTTCTTCTCACAGGATCTATAACCCTTCTTGAGAGGTGTATGAGGACTCTACTTTAGAAGAAATGAGTTGTCCTTTAGTGGAGGCATTAGCATTGCCCAAGGAACGATGGGAAATAGTGACAAATCCTTGAGCCTGTCTCTTATACACATCTAGATGCCAATGAGACATTCAAACATATTGCTCAAGTAAGGCATTTTTTGTTCTTTTCATTCATAAAAATGTCTAAGTATTTTTTTATTACACTTAGAAATAACATTGTCCTTCTCTTATTGTCTTTAGAATGGCAACCTCTACTATCACTTGAACCAAGCTCAAAAGTACCATCTAGCACAAATTTCGAACTTAGAGGTTAAGCTTAAAATAGCAGAAGAAGGCAGGGAATCATATAGGCTTCCAAGCTTTGTGTGCTTCTTCTAAGCATAGCCAAAAAAACATTAAATAGGTTGTCAAGTTCAAGGATGAGATTAAAGAGATTCAAGCATTTCATAAGGATGAGATCAAAGAGATTCAAGTATCTCATAAGGGGAAGATGAAGATGCTTTGCATTTCACACAAGGACGAGGCGGAAACAAATGTCTCGGGGTCCTAGGGAGTCATTCTGAGAAGAGCGATATGTCCGAAAACTCAGCCAAAGCTTTTCTTTGGTCCACCACCTAGGGGGCCTCAGTATGGATTTTTCCTCAGTTAAGGTGAATCAGGGTCAAGAACTCCGAATCTCTTTATGATAAACAGATCCATTTTTCAAGTTCATTATTATTACACCCTTGGTCGTGAAATGTCTATTGCTTATTGAACCCTGTGAATTTCGTGAAAGTAGGATACTCCAAATTCAGAGGTCAACCCTTATTCCATGGTATTTACATAAGGTTCCTCTTTAAGAAAGTACCTGAGAGGGCTTAGTTGATCCATGATTTATGTTTCAATTATTATTATTATGGTTCGAGAGAAAATAACAGTATCTACTCGGACACTACAGTATAAGTGTCTTGAATCAATAAGAGACAGTAAACATCTTTATTATGGATTTTTATCCCCATAGTGTATGAGACAAATGTATGCATTTCGATTAGGGTCGTATTCTATGATTACGATTCTACCATTGTTCCTTGTTTTTGGGTAATTTGCTTTCATGCTGCAAAAAGTCAATCAGGGGAGAACAAGAGTAGAGATTTGTCTATCTTTGAGTTCCTTGACTCTCAGGATTACCTGGATCGCTTGGAAAGGTACTTGGTAGGTTACCATGTCGATAGCGTGTTTAAAGCCTAGGTGGAGAAAAGCTTTAAACACGCTATCGAAAAGATTATGCTCTATCTCTTAACTTTTGTGAAAGGTTATAATCTGGCCTTAACTTTTGTGAAGAAGAAGTATCCAAATTTGGATATGGATGACAGACCGGGGCTCCGACACCTCCTACTCCTGTCAACCTAGTTCTTTATAGATTCTGACTGAGGATGAAGTAGCATCCGTTATATTTAATATGAGGGATGCTACTTGAAAGGTCATTGAGTAGATTGGAAGAGCGTCTTAGCGAGTATTTTTATCTCCACATTAGCTTATTCTAGCACTTAGTTTAGTTATTTTTCTTTTTGGAGACTTTAGAGCTCAGGTCTCTTATATGTATGAGCTCCGCCTTCGACTTGTATTAGGTTTTTTACTTTCCTTAGTATTTTTTTTACTTGCCCTTGTTGCTTGGATTTGAGTTGGAGCCTTCTCTTGTACCAACTCCACCTATGTTATGCTTTCTTTCTTTATATGAATTGTAACTTTCTTTTACTAGTTTGTGCTTTTGTTTATTTTCAAACATTCCTACATATTCCTTCACCCCCTTAGACATTTGAAATTTTTTTCAAGCGACTAAATTTGTTAGGTTGAGCTATAACCAAGGAACTACTTTTCCAAGAAAAATGCTCTCACTACTTATTTTCACCCCCGGAGGGGTTATTCTAGGCGCAAATCTCCTAAGCCTTAGTGTTGGTACTAAGGTTTCCTTAGGCGTAAATTTCCTAGGAAAATTTTATTTTCACCCTTGGAAGGGCTATAATTGCTCTTTTGATCATACTTAACCAAATAACTATTTCTCCAAGACAAAGCTTCGTCAAGATCGATAGGTCCTGTCTCTTATACACATCTCAAATTTTATAAGTAAAGCCTTAATGTTGGAATTAAGGTTACCTTAGACACAAATTTTTTCAGAAAAATTTATTTTTACCCCTGGAAGGGCTATAGCTGCTCTTTTGAGCATACTTAACCAAGGAACCACTTTTTCAAGGAAAAACTTATTTTTGCCCTTGGAGGAGTTATCTTAGGCGCAAATCTCCGAAGTAAAGCCTTAGTGTTGAGACTAAGGTTACCTTAGGCACAAATCTTCTAGGAAAATTTTATATTTGCCCTCGGAAGGGCTATAGTTGCTCTTTTGAGCATATTTACACCAAGGAACTATATCTCTAAGGAAAAGTTTATTTTCGCTTCGAGGCAGTTATGCCGACTACGGAGTGGTCTTTGATTGTTGTTCCCCAGAGGGAATAGATGATCCTGGAGAGTGAGATTTTTGAGGTTGGAAAGATGAGCCTTACTCTTGGGGTTATGAATTAGTTTGTAGAATCTCTTACTTGGAAAGATTTAGACTTGCCTCCGAGGAAGGGTGAGGTAATCCCGGATGATGCTAGTTGAAACAACTCCAGAAGCTTCGAATAGTTGCGGATCCCATTCCGGAGAGGAAGAGCAAGTAAGAGCTCTACCCTAGAAGACAAAAGCAAGTGCGAACTCTATCCCAAGGGCGAGAGCAATTGAGAATACCTGTCTCTTAGAGTACAGTAAGATGTGTATAAGAGACAGCTTTTATCTAAATGTAGAAATTTGACCCCATAAAGCAAGAGCAATTGTCTCTTATACCATAAAGGGTAAGAGTAAGTAAGAGCTTTATCTTGGAAGGCAAGAGCAAGTGAGAACTCTACCTGGGAGGGCGAGAGAAATTAAGGACTATTTCTTAGAGGGTAAGAACAAGCAAGAGCTCTAACCTGAAGGCAAGAGCAAGTGAATAAACTTTACCTAAGAGGGTGATAGCAATTGAGGACTCTACCACAAAGGGTAAGAGTAAGCAAGAGCTCTATCTCGGAGGGCTAATATGAAAGTCAGGACTTTAGAAGACCTGGCACAGAACAATGGAGTCTGACTCTATCGAGAAAAGGTAAGAGTAAGTAAGGGCTTAATTCCGAAGGGTAAGAACAAGTGATAACTCTACCCCAAAGGGTGAGGCAAAAGAGGACTCTTTCTTGAAAGGTAAGAGTAAGTAAAAGCTTTATACCGGAGACTAGAAGCAAGTGATAACTCCACTCCAAAGAGTAAAAACAAGTAAGAGCTCTACCGGAGGGCAAGAGAAAGTGAGCAAACTCTATCCTAGAGGGCGAGAACAATTGAAGGCTGTACTACGGAGGGCAAGACTGGGGTAAAGCTTAGGACCCCGAGACATTTGTTTCACTTCGTCCTTATCTCTTATAGAGCCTGTCTCTTATACTCTTATACACATCTAGATGTGTATAAGAGACTTATACACATACTCTTGCCAGATAAGGACAGAGACTCTTGAGAACTCTACCCTAGAGGGCAAGAGCAATTGAGCACTCTTTCCCAAAGAGCAAGAGTGAGCAAGAGCTCCACCTCAGAGAGCAAGAGTAACTGAGAACTCTACCCTAGAAAGTGAGAACAATTGAGGACTCTACCGCGAAAGATAAGACTAGTAAGAGCTCTACCGAGAAGACAAGAGGAAGGGTTTTTCTTTTGAGTGGATGCTCAAGTTGTTATTCAATGAACATATCCTCTAACATAGAATTTGGTTGTCTTAGCCTATAGATCTCTTTGTCCTTGTCAATAGCTTAAGGATCGACTTCTTATCTTTTTAGTATTCTTACTAATACATCTGTCTCTTATACACATCTTGACTAATGATGGGGTGATCACTTTTGCTCGATCTGGTTGTTGTGGTGAGTGTTGCACGTGCTAGGAGATATAGTTGAAGATGAATTAGATGGCTTCTTGTTCAATTTTCACAGACGGTGCCAAATATTGATGCATGAAAACTATAGCACCAAAGTCTAATGTTTATGTCTTAAAAATCCGAGTCCATACTTGTCCTAATTTTTTAATGCAAAAAGGCATGTCTGTACCCACAATACAACAAACTTGCAGCAAGAACAAGAGCGGTTGGGCTTTGTCCCTCAAGGAGGCTCTGACGCTCAAGTCAGAATTTGTGCAAGAAAAAAAACTGAGAGTAAAATGAAAGATTGAAATGGCAAAATGAGAAGATGAATGAATGTTGTTCTCTATGATTTACCTTACCATCTTACTATTTATACTAATCCTTGATAGATTTGGACAATCCATGAGCTTGGGAATAAATGATTTAGCCCATAGGGGCTTTGACTATTTTGCAATTCTTCATGACTTCAGCTTAGGTGTCTCTTTCTACACTTCTGTCATGTACATCAGAGTTGAGGTGGGCCACAAAGTTGCAATCTACAAAAGGTATTTAGGTAACACATATATATATATATATATATATATATATATAAATAAAATTATGGTATTAGTTTGTAAGATCATATTATATAAAAAGTATATTTACTTAAAAGAAGTTGTAACGTTGCAAGTTAAGTACTAAAGATTTTCTTTGAAAGGTCTTGAACTTTTCAAACACCAAATGAATTCGAAAATTGATTAATTTCGAATTTAGAATTCAATTCCAATTTTAGAATTCCGTCGGACTAAATTATTAACTAAAATCTGATTAACCAATTTTGAAATTTATATATGGAAATGAAAACAATTGCGAATTCAATTAATTGGGTTTGTGCTCACCTAAGAAATGGCGCACCCACTCCAAATGCCAAGTTCCTTGCTTAATAGTGAACCTATTTTGACACTAAATTAAAATTAACAATTTTAGAAAAATCTCCAATACAATATCCTAGGATACTTGGTACTAAACTAGATTCTTTGTCAATCACACAAAATTATTAAGACTAACTCAAGTTCTTACACTAATTTTGTAACAAAAAAAAAAAGCATGAAGCGGAATTTTTTGATAGTAAATCACAAGAAACTTTCTTGTGGCTTGGCTAATATTTGTACTATCTTTCTATAATTTGCAAATCTATATCCTGTCTACTTGTAATTTAGGTTAAAGTAAAAACGTTAAATATTCTATTAAATGAACATTAGGAGATTGAGAATTTTGATTTTAAGGGTTATTTTAGTTGTTTAAAACCTTTAATCAAGAACAATGGAGTAAGAGAAAATAAAACATAACCATTCCCTTCATTGGAGGGATTAATGAGCCGAGGATGGATACTAGGTTTATCGATATTTTTACTTTTTACAAATCGGTTACATTTTCTACTTTATCCGCAACCTGTCTCTTATACACATCTAGATGTGTATAAGATTGTAGATTTGTAAATCATAGGAGTAACCTAAATATAATCAAACTAAAAGAGTTCCTTTTAATTTACCTATTTTTTTTATTTTCACTTAGAATATACAAAAAGCTTTCTTAATTTCTAAAGGACTACACACACAAAATAGAGAAAAGAGATCAAATTGATTTTGAAAAAAAAAAGAAAAAACCATTTGAAGCCAAAGTTGAAAAGGAAATACCACTAAATATGGGATGACACATAATTAGTTGTTCAATTCCTTGTCATCTATGAACCAACTAGACCTCTTAATATAGGCGTGTTTTCATATTAGTCCCTCGTGTTAACTTTGTGTAAGGGTAGTGGTTTTGCTAATATTGCCAAAGAAATGCTCTTAAAATTCAATATTCTAATTCCCAACTATACTTGCTTTAATTCCCTAAAACTCAAGGAACGCGGTGGAATAATTAGATAGAATGTTTCTGATGAATTTTTAAAATTAGCTCATAGCATCTAAAATTTGAGTTTCAATTCATATCCATAAAATAATTTTACGTGTTATATTAGGGTATTGTAAAGCTATACGGATCTTGAATAAGTTTTTATATGAACTTTAAAATTCTTAATGGTACATGTATTAATGAAGTGAGACAACAAAATCCGAATTAGATTTATTTGAAAATTTTATAGTTTTAGAAAACATAGAGGTTATAAATAAATCATGTATCAAAAATGAATTTTTGTGGTGTTTTCAATGTAAACTTCCTAGCTTGATGATCCATAAATTCACACAAAGAAAAGATGACAAGTAAGAAAAAAAAAAGATAAGAAGAAAACCAAAAAATAAAAATAGAGATAAACAAAAAAGAAAACTAAAAGATGAATGAAAAATGTATTGTCATGATTAATGATCAAATGTGGTTAAGTTACTTCAATTCAGTCTTCCTCTTGTCAGCTTCAAATTATGGATCAACTTATCTATGTATTCAGATGGAACTTAGCAGCTAAGTGTTGAATCAATTTTTTTATAAGTCAGATGTAATAAAGATATTGCATTCCAATCTGCATCAGTGATAGTAATGATAGGTTTTATCAGGAAGGCAATAGGACAAGGATGTATATGGTTAATACTGGATACAAGAAGCTATTATTGTCACTTGGTACTACTATTGTCAATTACTTATGGCTATTAATTGGTTATTTGGATGTTCAGTTAGAGATCTCGATAAAACAAGATCTGAGCTTAAGATTGCTAATGTACTAAATTTTGGTTGTCAAAACATTGGATTGGTTGAGAAAATGTGTGATGTTCATTCATATTTTCTATGTCATAAAGTAAATGTAATAGTCACATCAAGAAAAGGAAATGAAATGACCAAATTATCCTAACCTCCTAGCTTCCCTTCATAATGAGAAGGATATTTGAATTATTTTATTGCTTTTTTTATACCATTAATAATTGTTGATGTAGTAATAACTTTTTTCATGTCATAAACTAAACAAAAAGATATGTATGATGTGAACTTTTCAATTCTTTTACGAATGAAAATGTTAAATGTAGACGTCTTTTCTTATACTAGTTTCCACCTCAACTTTGAGGTGTACTTGACAGAAGTGAAGAAAAGGTCATTAAATTTTCAGGCAAAAATAATATGATGGTACATTTAGGGATAGGCAGAAAAAAAATCGACGATCTGAAACCCGCCTGTCACACTCGAAAAATGCGGAATCCGACCTTTCCCTATCAAGCAGGTTAGTTGAGGGTTAGGTACCCGTATCTTTTGGATATGTATCACAAAATTAAAAACCATCGAATACCAGATTCTAGAGATATGTGAGTAATTAACAGTATAGAGGGAGTTGGGTTGTTTGAGAATTTTGGTAGTCATATGTCAATTACTCCTCACTTGATTTTGGCCAGGTTCTTTTGTAATTATAGTGAGTTTTGAGCCACTTTATTTAGCCATTATTTCTCAACATCACAACCCTACCATTTTGTCAAAATTCTTTTGAGTTCTCGCATTCCTCTCTGCTGCTCTCTCTCTCTCTCTCTCTCTCTCTCTCTTCACCCATAAATCTTCTCTTCTCCATTGTTCTCTCCCTTCTTTTTTCACTTTCACTCTACCCAGATCTGTTGTTGCTCTCTCTTCTCTTTTGAAGATTGCAACTTTGTGGCCCTGCTCTGCCTCAATCTTTCAAGAATCGTCTTCATCTTCATCTTCATCTTCATCTATGAACTCTAACTTGGAAGATGCGCTAGACCGCAGTTCTATTTCCCCTTATCTCTCATTTATGTGTTGGTTTCTTTTTGTATATATGCATGGCAAAGATTTGGTGTTATATTTGTAGAAAATAAGAGATTTGGCATTATTTTTGTTTCTATTTTTTGTTGACTTTTTGTTTCTATTTTTGCTGACCTTTTTATTTATTTCTATGCTTTACCTCGTGTATTGATAAGATCTATAGAATTTCTTATGTTATTGTTTTTTTTCCCTTTTCCTTTTGATGGAATTCAGACTTATGGCATTAGGAATTCTAATTAGATTGTATTTTAGAGAGTCTTAGTTCTTTTGAGCAAGTATTAGATGTGCATAAGAGACACAAATTTAATTATTTTCTTATTTATTGTGATTTTTCTCATTTATTTATTTTATTTAGATTTGAAAGTCAAGAATGGATTCGATGGACATAGTTGTTGGGAAAATAACGTAGAATTTCTAAAGGTTCGATGTTAAACACAATCTTATTCTTTTCCTTTCGTTTAAAAGCATATTCTTTTTCTAATAAGGTTCTTTTATGTGATTTTTTATGTGTAGATGTTTTCTTATCGACCCTTTTTGTCAACAAGAACTTCCTGTCTCGCATACACATCTAGATGTTTATAAGAGAATTTGTTATTTTACTAGTGAATTTTGCTTTTTTTTGCCTATTATAATTATTTCTGTGATTCTTGATAGCAAAGTAGTTAAAACATAAAAAGTTAGATTATTAGAAGAAGATGAAAAATATATGTTGAATATACGTGCTCAAAAGGTTTTTGGATATGAGCTTAATTTTTTATACACATTTAGATTTTTTTTGGATTTTCAGCATGAATGTCACTAGAAAAAGTGAGGATTTTGGGAGAGAAATCATCTATTTTAAAAGATTTGAATGAGAGGATATGAAGAAAGACTTATATAGTCTGTTTGATGAAAAGATGTCAAATTACTATTAATTAAACAATGACAACAGATTAATCAAATAAATTTCTTGAATTCTTAATCTAAATGAGTTTCTGGGACAATAATCTCTTTATTTAGATTATACTTGAAAGTTATGACTTATGAATGGTTCTGTGATTAATTATAGTAATGTGCATTAACAGTACCGTTGTCTATGAACCATGGCGAATAGGATAGTATTACTTTTGAATTAGCAAAATGTGTTGTACAAGTTCATGATAGAAGCCATGAGCATTTGGGGATGGCCTTCACAAACAGCATGACACTCGATCATAGTAAAATTTTCTTCACTATCATTCGCCATCTTATCATTAAGAGTCATTGAGGTAACCAATTTTTAATTTGCTGCTCTTCCTCAATGACTGTTAGGGAAATTAATTAAGAAAATAAGTAACTTACAAAGTTTTTTATTTGTGTTATTTTTCTTTAGAGATCTTCCTTTTGGAGAGTTAAGAGAAGGTTCTGAATTAGTATTTAAGTATTTGTACATTTGTTTTGCAATAAAAATTGTCTTATGCTGAATTTATGGATCTGTATTTGTGGTTTAAGGAAATTCTTTTGGAAGCTCGACAAATGAAAATTAATAATTATTTTTAGTACAATTCTTAATCGATCTAGTGTGACTATTACATTTTTTTACGTTAAATTGTTTGGATTGTTAGATATTTGAAATTTTATCTATCTCTTTTGAACTAAAAAAGGTTGTAGTGTGTCTTTGCAAAGTTTTTTTACTACTGTATATATCATTTTCCCTCTAATTTTGTAGTGGGCCATGTTTTGGAAAGCTTAGCATGAAATATGAAAAAAGGAAAAATAGGTTAGCGTCTTTCTCCTCACATCAGCTCTTTTTTCATATTTCTTAGAGGGCAGATTCAATGAAAATTGAATAGTGTTTTCTCAATTGCAAGCAATGTTTTTAACTATTTTTTTCCTTTTTTCTGCTCTTAATTGCTTCTTTTTCTTCCTCGACAAAAAAATACCCTGATGATGCAGAAAATTAGATTCGAGTTATAGTGGATCTTCTTCTCTATTCAGTATTTTTTCCCTATTCTCTATGTATCATACCTCTTATTCTCAAAACGTTCTGTCTTTTTTCTTTCTTTGTTTAACTTATATGAGTTTATGTTGATATTGTTTAGGAACAAGGATGACAATTTGTAAAGAACCAGACTTCAACTATATGTCAATTTTAATTTAAAGGCACTAATTTGTTTAAAAATTTTCATTATTTTTCAGAATCTTTATTGTAATACGATGCTGATTCCTAAAATTATCATTTGATTCCTATAAATCTTAACCTTTTTCTTATTTATTTTCTCGTCTTTTCAGTTAGATAAGTCATGATTTCAAGTTGGATCTCATCTAGGTCCTACTCTTTTTGGATTTGAATGAGAAACCGGTAAATTTTTAGATTTTAACAAAAGAGCCTCTATGTTACATTATCTGATGGTAAATGGGGAATGTTTAACTATAACTCATAGGACTTTTCAAATGAATGTACACCTGACTTACAGTCCTCAAATTGAGAAACAATTCCTTGGTAAACAAAACATGAAGTCTAAGGATGCCATCAGCTTGGCAAATTTCAATGTTAACTACTTAATCTTTCTAAATGCAATCTAAAATAAGAGTAAGAGTCTTGGAAATAAAGAACATGATAAGGAGAAAGTGGTTGTGAAAATGATGAGAAATGACAAGAAATGATGATTAAACACTGCTTGTGACTTTCTACTTTTCTTTTTCTTTTCAATTATGAATTAGCTCTTCATCATTTTTGGGATAAGGTATAATTTTCCTTTTCAAATTAAGGATTAGTTCAACTATGTTGCTTATGAACTTCTACTTGTTGTTTAACCTCATTCAAATTTCTACCAAATCACTCCAGCCAAAGGTTCTAATCCACTGTTCCAAGTTGCGATTCTAGCTACCAGGAACATCTGAAATAGGAAAGTGGATATGCTAGCACCTCAAAATCACTTAACTATACTGAGATTCTGAGTTGCAAAGGCAATTTGGCTTCACTCCTGCTTATTATATAACTTTTTTTTGTTATTTTAAGGTAGTACTTGTTGTTGATACCTATGCCATAATCTTATACTTAAGTACCTGAAAAGGTTTGAGCTTATTCTATTAAAAGCATATATTATTTGAAACTGAATTTCTTATATATAATGTTTAGTTGTTTATTGCCTGGGTAAAATGCTTTAGTAATTTAGGAGTTTACCTTTCTCAAACTGTACAATATAATTACTATATTTGATTATCTTTTTAAAGATATTAATCTATTTTCTCACCACGCAACCTGAATTCAAGAAATTTATTTCATTAAGCTGTCAATGAAAATCAACATCTACTGTAATTGTATATCTTTTCATCAAACAGACTATATAAGTCTTTCTTCATATCCTCTCATTCAAATCTAGATTAAAATTCAAGATGATTTCTCTTGATCCTACAAACTGCATCCCCTGCAACCCCCCTTAACCACTCTCTTTCTAGGATACTCCATCCATTTACTCAAGCCTTACCCCCAACAAACCAATCCCTGCAACCCAACCACCAGTGATTACTTGCCCCTCAGTCTCCTCTTTCTTCCACACCACGACTAATCCCAACCTTGCTGATACTGACCTCAACGCTAGTGATACTCATCACCTACAAGCACCCAACTTCAACCCCAATCTCCACCCAACAACAAGCCATCCTTCCTTCCTCAACCCCCAACCCTCCAAGTTCCATCCCCACCCTGGTAACCAGATGCAACTTGTACAATTCATATTTTCTAGAAATTTGTATATTGTGATTAATCTGTTGTATGTGTTTAGTGTAACTATCTATTAATGAAAATTGGTGTTTGTGATGTGTGACAAATCAATTTTTTTTTAACATGTATGATAATGGATAACAATCCGATATCCACATGTCTCATAGACTCTTCTAATGGGTATAAGATGACAGCGGTAGGGTTGCTATCAAACAGACTATATAAGCTGTCTCTTATACAATGCTGTTTGTGAATTGGCTAAGTTCAACAAAACCTACTTTCATTCCATATTCTTATTCCAAATCTTAGTATATCATTCTACAAATCCCATATTCTAATCTAAATATCATTTCATAAATTCAAAATACGGCATACTATTATTCTACAAATTCAAAAATAACATACTAGAAATATAAATTAATTCTAATTAAGATTAGAAGTCATAGCTAATACAAGCAATATGCAGCCAAAATCATAACCAAATTACAAAAGCTAATAATCACGATATTAAACTTATATCAATAACTATTAAAGTACATATAATTACTTAAGTTTATAATAAATGAATATCATAAGATGTATGATGTATGCATTGAAACATATATGTATAGATATATAGATATTTCAATAAATAGTAAAATATATGTAATTACTTAATTCTAGTATGTATATGCATTAAAAAGAAATTAGTAATACATTTAATTATTTATTAAAATAAAAGTGTTACATGAATAAGTTGTACACTTGTTCGGGATATTAATGTATATATATACATAAGTTCATATATGCTGTGAAGTATTACATTAATAATTGTATAAGATTATACAAAGAAGATATTTAAGTATTAATAATTAAAAATATTACATATGATCTGTCTCTTATACACATCTAGATGTGTATAAGAGACAGTATCTATTCTCTACACTAAACCAGGAAGGCTAGCCTTAAAAATATAATTGTTCAACTTATTTGACCAGCTATTTGACTTGAAAACTGAAGTTAAAGTCGAGTCAATGAGTCAATTACTTAATAGATTTCAAGTCAAAGTCGAACAAGTCTAACCACATTCTTTTTGACTTGACTCGACTTGGTAGTTCGACTTGACTGACTTTTGAATACCCCTAACCCCACTCCATCCCGAGCAACATTCCACGTATTAATTTGTTTTGTAACAATGAATGAATGTATTTTCTCCTATTGGGATTTTATACTTTGGGCTTGTTCTCCACAACTTTTTCAAAGTTGCTTATAACTTTTTTGAAATTAAGAAAATCACTTGTTTTAGAAAAAAAAATTATGAACAAAAATTGAAATAATATTTTTACTTTTCTTGTTTAGATAAATTAAAAATTATTTTTAAAAGTAAACCTATTTTTTAAAAGTATTTTTTTTTAAATTCAAAAAAATAACTTATAACTTTTCATAAACATTTAAAAACAAGGATGATATAGTTAATTAGATAGCATTTACATTGTACTTCATGTTAAGGGTACAAAAGATTCTTGTATATATATTTCATATGTTTACTAAGACACAAATATAAATTTACATGTCAATAGTTAATAATTAGGAAAATATTTAGGTAGACCCGATTTTTGACCCTACTTGTAGACCATGTGGTCAGGATTAAATAAAAAAAAAAATCTTGCTTACATCAACTGATGTCATAGATTCTTTAAAATTTAATCCACACTATAGGGTGTACAAGTGAGGCCAAAGACCGGGTCTAGCTAAGTATTTGTCTAATACTTATGTGTATTTGTTTCCTTTGCTAATATTTTTAAATTAATAAGCACAGGCATTCTACCCTAGCATATAAATACAAACTTTTATTGTTTTGATATAAGAAAATTCTACTATTCTTTTTAGGAAATCATTCCCTTGTGTTTTAAGGGTGTACACATAAAACATGTGTTTTGAAAATTTGTATATATGGTGTCTTAAACCAAGGAATGATTCCTGTCCATATATATTTTTAAAGAAGAATACTTATGTGTACTAACAAGGGTAAAGTGACAAAATAATAACAATAGGGATTAAAGTGTAAAATATGCTAAACTTTGTGTGTTTCATGTAATTAACCCAAATACAGATTAATATAAAAATCCGGTAATCGCGTATCTTCACTTATTGTATCAATCACATATATTTATTTACACGGTTGCCCACTCTCTACTGAGAATGTCTTCCGCCGGAGTGACCGTCGCTGACGGCGGCCCACAGCTCTACTTCTGCCACCAATGCAACCGCACCGTCACCATCAATCCTTCCCCGTCTTCCGACCTTCTCTGCCCTACTTGCCACTCTGGCTTCGTCGAAGAATTTGATAACCCTAATTCTTACCCTAACCCTGCTTATTATCCCGACCCGTTTCCCGCCTCCGATCCGATGACTTTCTTACTCGAGACTTTCTTCGGCGGCAACTCCGCCACAATTGGTCCGGAAAGCCCTAGAATGCTTCCCGGATCTGCCCGAAGATCTCTGTTCGAGTCGGAAGGTTTTGATCCTGCAAGTTACTTGCTTAATCTCCTGATGGCTCGTCGGGAATCCGGCGCTCAAATCGAGTTTATCCTCGAGAATCAACCCGGAGGCGGCAGCGCAGGGTTTCAATTACCGGCGAATGTCGGGGATTACTTTTTGGGGCCAGGGTTTGAGCAATTGATTCAGCAGTTAGCGGAGAACGATCCCAATCGATACGGGACACCGCCGGCTTCAAAAATCTCAATGGAGGGTTTGCCGAATGTTAAAGTAGATGAAAGTATGATGAAATCGGAGTTGGCGCAATGCTGCGGTGTGTAAAGATGATTTTGAGTTGGGCATAGAGGTCAAACAGATGCCTTGCAAGCACGTGTACCATAAAGATTGCATAATGCCGTGGTTGGAAATACATAATTCGTGCCCCGTTTGTCGGTACTCTTTGCCTACTGATGATCCAGACTATGAGAACAGGGTAAGGGATAGTTCAAATGCTTCATCTGGGAATTCTGGAAGTTCACAGGGGCAAAGGAGGTTGGAGAGGCAGTTCACGGTTTCGCTGCCCTGGCCGTGGGGAAGGTCTGGTTCAACCAGCCATAGTGAGGGATCAGACTCTAGTAGGCAGCAGCATGGAGACACCAATTAAAAATAATGTAGGTACATTTACTTTTTTTTTTTCCTGAGTACTGATTTAGATATTTGTTGTATATGGTTGATGTAATGTTCATGCATATTGCTATATATTTTAGAGATTGTTTGTTATTGGTTTGGAATGGTAATAATGTCGTGATGTGAATTGGTATGTATATTTGTTGAGAGTGTTTGTTGATCTTAAGTCACTATATGCTTTTCTGCTAAACTAGCTTATGCCATAAAAGGTGGCGGGATTCTTGCAAATTAAGGGTTCAATAGGTTGAACTTTTCTAGGTTGAAGATATATCAGTTGTTCTCTGGAAAGAAAAAGACTTTTGTTGCTTTATTTAAGTGGCTACTGGATTTGCAAATTTGCTTGACAGGTAGTGAACTTATACACATCTAGCTTTTTGAAAAGGTTGAAGAATACCAAAAAGAATAATGTTACAACTTTTTCTGAAATAAAACGTATTAGTGTTTTCTTATTCATGCAATGTATTTCCGAGCTTCCCATGTACCCCTTGTTTTATTGGGCTGCCGCTAACCTGTTGCATTAATGTTACCCTTGTTGCATTACTTTTTGTGTTGAATACATGTTTACTATATGTTTAACTGATCAACTACTTAGTGTTTTCTTATTCATGCAATGAATTTCTGAGCTTCCCATGTACCCCTTGTTTTATTGGGCTGAAAACACTTTTCGCTAACCTGTTGTATTAATGTTACCCCTTGTTGCATTACTTTTTGTGTTGAATACATGTTTACTAATATGTTTGACTGATCAACTACTTCTGAATGTTGAAAATGCTATATCTACTGATCTTTGAAAATGTTGTTACTTGCTTGCCCCATCTTATGCAAGTGTATGTGTTTAAATTGTTTTTGTGTGAAGCTTTAGTTCCCGGCAAACAGTCTCCCTTCTCTTTCTCTCCCTGGTATTCAATAAGGAGGAAGGCTAGCCTTCCTGGTTTAGTGTAGAGAATAGATAATGTAAAAGGTAAAATGGGAGATGGAGACATCCTTGGAGGGATGTGGCTTCATCATTTGTTAACATTATTCGTGGTCATCAATTCAATCCAACTAGGGGTTATTCGGATTAGAAAATTGTGAGTCTAACTCTTGCTTTTATACTAATATGTAAGCAATCACAAATGGACAGTGAGCATAGTAAGGGTGAAAGACACCAAGGAATCAAACCTTGGGAAAGTTGATGGAAATCCGTCCTTGAGCAATACGGCTTATATCTAAGTGATTTTATACTTTCTTCACTGATGAAAGACAATTGTGATGGATTTACCTATATTTAAGAATAATATATGAACTTTGTAAGGATGCTTTCAAATACAGGTGCTCTTGCACTGTTGCTTTACAATCTGGTTACTAGGTTGTATAATTTTGGCAGAGTTTGTTTCTGGAGCTTTAGTCAAAACTCAAACTAGTACTAGCAACTTTTGAGGAATGCAAAGTATTAATTGGCTTGCATGTCTATAAGGAGGAGAAAAAAATATGTACTTTCTATAGCTGCTTTGATAACACTGATGGTGTCTTGAACTCTTGCTCACAATCTGGTTACAAAGATTTTACGACTTTGACAGAGTTGGTTTCTGGATCTCTAATCAAACTACTACTGGTACCAACTTTTGAAATGCACATAGGATTCTGCCTTTAAATGATCCAATAGCCCTTTTGCTCTTTGGAACTAGTATAGCGGACCTTGCTGCAAAATCTTGGGCTTGTAGACAAAGTTCTATGGCCTTACAGACCTTGAAGTATTACTGCTGTGTTCTTCAGCAATTGCTAGGTGATAATCAGCAGAATAATTGCTTAATGTTTAAGAAGATTTTACAAAGTGAATACAGTTCAGTGACTTGATGGTCTTATCTGATTTCTGGCACAGTTGCGGAAAGGAACAGGAGGATTTGGAAAACTTTTAGAAAATGCATATTTTTTATCGGTAATTCAGAGAAGATTGTATTTAGGTGAATATAAGATCTGGCTCTGTGGATTTGATGCCGTGAACTTTTTATCTGAAATAAGTATGCATAACATCCTTCGAGGTATTTTTAATGCATGCAACTTTAATTAATGATTCATATATTTAGAAGAATACTTTGCACTGATGATTTGTCATTTATGCTGTAGCAATCTGGAAATGGAATACAGTAAGTAACCTTCTATAAATACATTTCACATGAAGTCAGTTGCCGGAACACCTTACATGAAAATCATAAGCCATAGAAAGCTGTTCCATATTGGATGTGAAGAATCCTGAAGATATCTTGTTTGGTAAATTTTTTGGACTAAATGCTTCAAAGATTCCTGGTTCATCAAGGGCTTGTTCTGAGTTGTTCTATTTATCTGAGGTTGTAAACACACAAGGATAAAAGAGCTTTTGGGAGTGCAGAGTTACATTTGCTTAGTCGTATTTAAAATTTCGCTTTTTCCCTAATATTTGTTTGCTTGACTTGTGTGGACTTTTCCCCTGATATAACTTTTTGCTCGACTCTGAGCTTAACTTTTGATTGCAGTGGAACTTTGAAAACCTCCCAAGTTTCTGTGTTTGGTTTATATAACTCAATTGTTTGCTACACATTAGATTAATTACCTGATGTTTAGTTGACATTTTCTAGGCTACCTGTACTCTGCCTTGTCAATGAAATAAATTTCCCACATAAATGAAATATGCATAAATACTCGGTGAATTAGAGTCCCTTAGAGGCCTCTAAGGTGTCTTATATGAGGAATTACCGTGCAAGGTTTGACTATTGTTTTGTATTTCTATTCAGTCACAGTATATAGATCAGAAACTTTCTTCAGGTATGGTATAATTTTTTTATCTGTGCTTTGGTATGTAAAGTAAAACTCTGTCCGGGATGATTTTTAAAGAATTAGCTACGCCAAAGCCATGTAAGTGGCATCTGCTACTGTTGGATAAATGTGCACTGTTTTGCAAGCTTCATGGTTTTCTGAGAAGATTGCTTTTGCACCTTGCATAATGAACTTTTATCTCTAATTTTGGTTAGTCATTGAACTGTTCATGCTTGGGTGTAGGATTCTCCATGTTGGTTTCCTGTTGATTCCATGCCTGATGCTGTGGAGGAAGGTTCTTCACATAGTAAGTGGATTACCAGTATCCCTTCAAAGGTGGGAGTGCTGAATTTTACTCTTTAATAGTTTTTGATGAACTACAGGAATGAAATGCAATTAAAATTGGTGAGTAATTACTTGTAAGATCAGAAAGAGAAAGTTTTGTTTTGTTTTGTTTTGTCTAGATTGTATAAGCATTTCCTCCCTTTGATCTTGCATGACAATTATGTAATTTTGTACAGTGAAATTTCAGTTTTGGTTTCATAACTTGACACAGTGATTTTAGTATTACTGTCATGTGATGAAATGTGATCCTCCAGAGTTGAATGCGTGGAGGAAAAGCAATGACTGTCAAAGAATTTGTTTTTGGGAACTTCATCTGAAATGTGGTTGATGTTCAGGAAATTGACAGGAGCTTTTGCATATTTTCCAAAATGACACGGCCTACAAAGAAGACAATAAATTATTTTGCAGGGAGTGGTTTAATTTGCCAAAATTTAAGTGAATATTTGCACATCCTTTTTAGCTCATCATCAATATTTGTTGATACAAAATGTGCACTTAAAAGGGTGTGTAGCCCTTTATTTATTAGCAAGCTAACTGCCAGTTAGTTCATGGAATTGCCTCCAACAAAACACTTAAAATTAATTATGCTATTCGTTTTCTGATAATCCTCGTCAACTGAGTTGATGCCTTTACCGGTACCTGAACCTCTTGTACTTGGCACAGCTTGGCTGCTTGCATGCTTACATAGGAATGTGAATTGCCTGTTTTAACATTAAGCTTATAGAGGAACGTGGATTGAGCTTTAGATAGGTGGATTTTATTTGGGAATGAATTTCAAACCAGTGTCACAAATAAATTTGAAAATTATATGGCCGCCTACAGCCAGATGTTCTTACAATTTATGTTTTCGGAAAATACTAAAATGCAGCGGACCCCATAACTACTCCGGAAGTGTACCATCCATAATCCCCGACTACAAAGAGGTGAATGAACATGGCTAAGGAATTCCGTCCAACAGTTGCTACAACATTTTGACATGCAAGAAAAGCCTTGCGGAGAGCAGACCAAACTAGAAATGTATCCAATTCCCCGCATAACAAAAAACGATATAATAATTCGGATGCGAAATAGTTTTCGTTTAGCTGGGCTTGCAAATGCCATTTGGGCATGCAAATTAGAATAAAATAAAATGAAATGAGAACGGTTTTCTAGCAGTGTCCATAAAGCAACTTGCGACTTTATCTTTTCTCATATTTGGTGTACAAGACACAAAAAATAAGCCAGGCACCCTGGCAGAAACTTGCAACAGACTCCCCACTCCACCCACCTCTTACCAGAATTTGAAGAAAAATAACGTGATATCCAGGTGTCTCTTACTTTGATCTACATGTGAAAAAATGACAAGCAAATGGTGTACTTTTAACACATGAAAAAAAAATGAAAGCAAGAAAGCAGGTTAAACAATTTGGCCTTACCAGAGTTACACCCCTGATCTTCGGAATAATCTAAAGCAAATGACAACATTCTCAGCGGGTGATTAAAAGTAACCATTTTGTAGTATGTCACAGTTAACATCAAACAAGCTACCAAACTAATGGCAAACAGGCCTTTATCGAAAATATAAGGAAGCACAAAATTCATTTAAAACTCAAGTCTCTTATACACCTCTGCAGCGGCTTCAAAGGTCTCACCAGCAACAAGTTCCGGTACCTCATCATCATCCTCTTCTTGTGCTATTGTAGCACTAGCACCAGCAGCAGCCCCAGTACCAGGTGCCTGCTTTTGGAACTGCTCAGCTAGTTTCTTCAAATTCTCCAAGTTATCTGGACCTGAAATTCAATTGTGATAATTCAATAGTCTGCTTCTTTTACATATCAATCAATCAAATTACTTCAGTTGAATAAGTGAAATGCATACCTAATTGGTGAATAATTTGGGGAAGAATGTCTTGCAATTCTGGGAAAAAAATAGACATATTGTAAGATGGAATTCAAAGAAAATAAAGTGGATTCCACTACTCCAGTTGTTCCATATGCCAATTGACTCGGACACACAGAGTGACAGTCTATCATCAAACAAGGAACTAGAAAATATACATAGTTTAAATAATTAGCACAACGAGAGAGAAAAGATAACTAATACTCTTAGTCTGTGGAGAACCACTTACAACCCATGTGTTTGCAGCAATGGAGGCTTGAACTAAATCGGAGAAAAGTCAGCAGTGTTTCAAAGATAATTAGACATAGACAGTTGGAAGAAAAGAAAACGCAAAACACAAGCTGCTAATGACTAATGTTACCTTTGGGGTTCATGAATTGGATAACTACATCTTCCTTGAAAATATTGACCTCTTCAATTGCTGGTATGGCATTCACTCCTATCCTTTTCAAGGTACTTTGAAGTCTTTTATCATCTGTAGTCGTTGTCTTGTGAATGGCCTTCTTCTTTCTGCAATTGAGAATAGATAACTTGGGTATCACATCACTAGTTACAAGTTTACTGAACTCCATAACTACCTTTTTATACATGGGCACTCGTAATACAAGGGTTATTGACCTATATGCCATTGCTGATAGTAATTTCACATAATGATCTTTCTTTCTGAAAATATTTCCTAATACATCCACCTCCCTACCGCCCTCTAAATAACTGTCTTCACTTTGCATCAAATATATGATTCTAATTTTTAAAACCACCCAAAAAAAAATCTAGAAAGTACAAGACAATTGGTTAAACTAAAAGTGAGAAAATATCATTACTACCAATCACAGAACAAGAGACAGATCTTCCAATCTTATATAACAATTAACAAACAATATGGCATGCTTATACCACAGATTCTTTTTTAATAACTTCCAAATATTATACAATTAACTGCTGTTTCTTAACCCAGCCAGTGAGTAGTACATACGAAGACTAAAAAAATTCTAACAAGGAATCAGAATGAAACAAACCTTCTCATGCTACCCTTCCCACCCGTGCGAACTGCACCGGCCATCTTCATTAGCTTCTCCACATTCATCTACCATAAACAAACAGACAAAATACTAGAAATGTCAACCACAACCACTCACTTTATTATCACATATATAACATAAATTTGATCAGAACACCAAAATCAGCACAATAAAACAATTCACTGAACTAGGAAAAGGCACAGCTTTCAGCAAAAAAGATTAAAGAATATAATCCCATAAAGCATAGCCTCAATAACTGACAATAATATCAATAATTGTGATAATACCACAAGATTTTCAAATAAAAATAATCCAGAAAATGACTGAAGAAAACCCCCAAACATTTCCAAACAAAACCCTAAATTGAAAGGAAAAAAAAAAAAACTTAAATCCCAAATTTCTATGAAAATGTGACCAAAAACAAATTAAACAAAAACCCTTTTCAGCAAAACAAGCGGACAATCGGATCTACCAACAAAAATCATCTGTCTCTCCCACACACAATATTAACCAACAAATATATGCATAAATAAACAAAATATTAGTCAAAAATCACCCCAAAAAAACAGAAAAAAAAAAAAAAAAACTTCAAAGAAAAAACAGCAGAGCTATGAAAAAATGGAGAAAAGCTACGGGATTTAGAAGAAGTATACCTTGGTCTGCGTGAAGTGAAGTGAAGTGAAGAGAGGAAGAAGACCCAGACAGGGAAAAGCTGGGAAAGCGAGACAGAGGAGAGAAAAAAGAGTACACAATGAGTGAAGGAAAACCCTAGAAGAGTCAAGTTACGTTAATTTAAAGGGATTCCGGATTTTTAATCGGGTTGGGTTGATATGATGATAGCTGGTTTTTTTTAATAGTTGGTCCTGAATTTTGTGAACGTATTTGTGTTATGATGAGATATGTGGCCCAAGCCCAAACTTCTAAGGTCTCTTATGAATTCAATTGAAGACCTGTTGTAATATTTCTCTCGCAAATTATACTGTTGCCCTGTGAATATTTGTTATATGTAAGCCTCTTCATAGGTTAATCGGGATATACGAGTCACATTTTAATGTATCTAAACTTAACCAATTTTAAAATAATAGAACTCAATCAAAGTCAACTCGAACATGCTCACATTTGAACTTCATATATATCCACCTAACTCTTCATTAAGTTGTGTATAAACCCATGTTGGGTTTTGTCTTTTAAACTAAATTTGTATTTGTTGCCCTTATACTCTTTGATTATGTTTCCACTAAGGAATTTCATTCATTTTCTTAGTTAAAATTGATGAATATCCTACATTTTTCCCTCTATCCTTCTGTTCTTTTTATGCATTTATATTCACATTATATAATTCAAAATAACTTAACACAATCTAGCCATCGTATAAAAACAGCTAAGCTTAGTAAAGAAAATTTTTTTTCACAATCTTAAGCCAAAAAGAGTTTCAAACAATCACAAAACTTTGTTTTTGGCTTCCCAATATGATCTGTGTTTTGTGCCAAGTTTTTTGCAAGCACAGTCTGAAAATATGTCAAACAATTTTCTCATGTAAAAAAAAGGAAAGGGAATAACAAATTAATTTGACATATGCATGTTATATTGCAAATTAGCTGAGCAGTTCCAAAAGCAGGCACCTGGTACTGGGGCTGCTGCTGGTGCTAGTGCTACAATAGCACAAGAAGAGGAGATGTGTATAAGAGACAGATATATAGTAAGGAAAACCAGTGCACACAAAAATAGTATCTTATCTTATCTTACTATATATAGGGAGAGCCAATTTGGTACGGTGGTCTCTCCCTTTGGATTCCTTTTTTATTTTAAGGAGATTAATAAATTAAAAAAAAAATATATCTATCACTAAACCTCTATTCTATTAATTTTTTACATTTACATTAGTTTTCCACTTTTTAAGTTCCACCTTTTTTTTCTTTAAACACTTTTTCTTTTATTTTGCACACGCAATGAATATGTCCTTCCCACTAGTTATTAATAAAGGGAGAGCTCTGCTTTCAAATACATGTGCGCTAAAGAATGAGTAATATTCCATGTAACCAAAATAATCCACTGCACCAATTAGTTTCAGTTTTCAAAATCGTTTTTTTTTTAAATTATTTTTTTGGTTGAAAATTCAATTATATTCCCTAATATGCTTCGTAGGCGGTATTGGTTCATTTTCGGTTATCGACTGAAAACGTAGTATTAATTCGGCAGCCAAATTAATAACTAAAAATGCTATTTTATATATTTTATATAGTAACTAGATAATTACATAATATTTATATTTACAAGTCCAAAGTAATAAATTAAACAAACTATGAATAAATATAGTTGATCACATACAATGTAACTCTAAAAGTAAATATATAGTTCAAAGCATTCAAGCAACGTTAAAATTGATAGAAGCAGTTTTTAACAAATATTAATACTAATAAAGAATTAAAGATAAATTTTGTAGATATGGTTCTATTCCTATTTCTCATACTACATAATTCTTTCAGGGCTTATAGTCCTAAATAATACTAGTACTGTGTGGTACTTCTGCACTAATTTCATAGCATTGTGAAATACACAAATGTAAATTTCATTATCTTGTAATTAAATTGTTAGTTATAACTTACATCATTTGGTCCCTAAATAGTTAATTTTTTTAGTAAATCAATTATTACTTATGAATTACGTGATATATACTCATATGTAGTTATATTGTTAGGGATCAAATTATTGATTTTGTGTTCGTGATCTAATCTTAAACATAGTTATTCATTATATAGGATTCTTTAAAGTATAGCTTATATTATTTGGTCTTACACATAGTTGTATGTGTTAGCTCTTAAATTCCTGCTCGTGTGATAATTCAGTTATCTCAGGAAATATTGCTTTGGTCACATTATTAATCACTAACAAACAAAATTATTTTATGACAGAAAAAACAAAAATATTTCATATACTACAATCAGGGAAAAAAAAAAACTTTTAAAATATATAGTCTCTTATACACATCTAGATGTGTATAAGAGACAGTCCTTAGCTAGAATTGCGTGCAAAAAAACAATTAAATTGTTAGTATTAAGTTTTTTTTTCCAAGTTTCAATGCAAAATTTACCAAATTCATTTAATTGAATAACTGATTAACTGATTGAATCTCACCCTATAAAAATAACTACTTGAAGAAAGGTAGTAATAGATATTTTGGAACTCCTATCAAAAGGAAGAACATGAGAAAACAAAGTATGATGCCAACCATTCTCCTGTCAGTTGTGTCTATTATACACATTAAACTTAATTTATTTTCTCTTACATGATTTTAAAAAAGATTATTTCCCTTTTGATAATATCTGTCACTCATTTATTTATTTTATTTTTTTTACCCAAATTATCAAGATTTAAGAATGGCGTTATGCTTATAGAACTAAACCATAGATTTTATTTCATTTTCTTCTCTAAGCAAAGTTTTGTGTTAACTTACCCCTTCAACTTTTTGTTATATTTCAAGTTGTCTAATCCACTAAATTTATGTGTTAAATTTGTAATGCTTAAACTTGCCCTCCCATAGAAAGATTGTAGTCGAACCCCTGCTTGTTCCATGCTAGAGCTCCAATGACAAAATTAGCTCTTCACTCCAACATAAAGTATAAATTCAGCATATGACCATAATGTACAAGGCTAGCACAAATGCCTCGTGCGTGAGATTGCCTGGTTGGGTAAGTAGTTGTGCATAAGTTTTTCAGTGAATTTGGAAAAGTATTGTGCAGAAGCATAAAGTTTACTGAGCTGTATATCCTATATTTCTGTGTTGTTAGTATATGTGATAGGATGAGACAGTGCATTTGGAGTTGTGTGTTATTCGTGACTTCATTATTAATTTCAAATGGCTAAACAAGTCTGATAGGCTTGAAAGACTTTATAAATGCCACTATGAATGTAACCAAATTAAGAAAAAACTCAAACATGTACCCAAATTAGGAAGAAAGCTGGACATGCAAACATGGAAACAAGACTTGATGTGTATATGATGCAGGGATATGGAAGAAACATAAAGCGGCTGTGTAACAAATGAAAGGAAACTATATCCCTCAGGGAAAGAACATAACAAAGTTTAATAACACAATTTGGAAACATGTAGCCACAAAGAAGATACAGAGACATGCCAAATTGAAGAGGGAAATTACATAGCAGTTTGATGGGAAGATTTGGAACGGAGCAAGAGACACAGATGGAACCTCAAAACTTTTGGGATTGAAGTTTGAAGCTTGCGGACACATTGAAGGCCTAAAGGTGGAAATTTTCAAAGTAAAAGTGAAATTGATGGTAAAGAAATGGAGAAAAGTTAAGTGAAATATGACTTGGGAGGTTTCATATGGTGGCAGCAAGTATCGGTGAATGCATAAGAAAGTGTTGGCTAAATGCACTAAAAGAAAGGAGTGAACACAAGTGCACGGTGTGTGGGTTAAGCTTCTTTCCAACAATGGAAGAGAACTTCTCTCTATTACACCCTATCCAGATATAATCTTAAATTGAAGCCTATCATGCCATTGCATTTATTAATTAAACCCTCTCAAACTCACTTTTGCAAGAAAAGGGGGGATGAAATGGTATTGTACAAGTGTGTTCCCCCCTTTATATAGGAAGGACACTCTCGACTACATAAATTATAATCTCTTGGTGCAAATATTACAAACTTGATAAACCACAAATAATCAAACTAACCTATGCCATTAGGGTTTTATTCAAGCTATATTACAACATTAACTTGACAAATATTTTAGGGGTTCACTATTTTATTTGTGATGATAAATTGGTTTGTCGATTTTCGTGATTTTGTTATTTTTTAAAGGGTACAATAGATATATTAGATGAAATCTTATACACGCAGTTATACTTTTGGATGAACAAATATCATATTTATGAAAAAAGGTACTTGATAATTGTGACCTTAATGTTATTTCACATTCATGTCAGTGGATTGGGAAGTTATGGCACATGATCCAAGAGCTTTAGCAAAAAGGAGGTTAAATATGCAAATTTTCAAGTCTCCAACAGGTTAGTTGGTTTTATAAATCGTAATAATTTGTGAACTATTTTTCTCAGAAATATTCATGATCATGCTTTTGCGGAGAAATATTTTTTGTATGACACGAACTACCTATATATATGTAGCTTTATGATAGCTTATCAAAATATTGGATATTAATTTTCTAATATTTAAAATAGTGGTAGTCCATAATCAAAAGAAGAACGATTTAATTAAACATATGCACGATTGAGAATGTGATTGATCAATGTTCTTTTGGAGCACTAAAAGTTCATTTTTAACCTCAAAATAAGGTCACCATACCCTTTCAAATATAAAGAGATATTATCATTCATGCATTGTCATTCTGCAAATGATTTTTTATTTCAACAATATCAATATTACGACACACTATTATGAGTTCAAAGATATTTTAAAAAGCCAAGGATTAGGACAATGATCCAAAATATGATGATCAATATTCATGCATAATCTAAATGAAAAAATTCATAAATTGAATTTCAATATTTAAATTTGTTTCTTAATTATATTTTTTGTTTATAATGCTCTACATTATATTTTTTTTCTAGTAATATTTTATTCTATGTATGTTTTTTTACAGTTGTAGTTTATATTAATTTCCTAAACAAATTATTTTTATTTGTTCACAATTAATAATATTGCTAATTAGCTAAATAAAAAAAATCACATGTTTCATATATTTAAGAGATGAACCACAGAAAGGACAAAAGGAACGTTACCCTTTGATTTGTTACTGACATTAGAATGGTTGGCATCTACTCAAGGAGGCTCATGAACTCCCTACATACAAATCTGGCATAACCTTTAGGCTCCACTGAAGATAAGAGAAAGAGGAAGAAAATTGAACTGTTTGCCTTGCTCACGTTTGCCTTGGCATGTTTGAATTTTTTTTCTCTTTGATGGCGCACGTGCACCCTTGCACATGGGATTGCTTCTTATGTTGCCTGTTCAATGCTTTCTGTGGCCCACGATGATTGTTTGCTTGTTTCCTTGTTGTAGTTAGGAAATCTAGATGTGTATAAGAGACAGTCAATAAGATGATCATTTTTATCAATACTACGGACCAAAGGTTATTAAATGTGTCCGCAAGGTTCTTGTTTCAATCCCTAATGTTTCCAAATTCACATCTTATACACATCTTGCTCCGTTCCAAGACTTCCCATCAAAGTGCTATGTAATTTCCCCCAAATTTTTAGACTTATCAACTCCGTCCAACTTGACGTTTTGCACGTCCCGGGCAAAAACAAAAGAAAAAGAGTAACACACTAACATGACCACTAACAAAAAGAAAATCCATACAAAACTAACTCTTCCCTTGTATCAATAATAAAATTTTTAATGAAAATGCAATTGAATTCCACACACACATAAGAAAATTTTGATCCATAATCCCATATCGAGCATAGCAATACAACCACTCCGCTCCTACAACATAGACGCTGTCTCTTATAACTCATCTTGACAAGACTTATATTAACTATAGTTTAACAAGTGACAATGTAATCAAACATTCAAAAGAATGTTTGCATCCCATAATCACTAATACGAATTAATCCAGACCAAAGATCAAATAGGACTTTTCGGCTTGTAATGTAGGCTAAGGGACATAGGTAGGATAAATTTAGATAAAGTAGCACAAATCACCTTAGTTACATCACTTTGACGACATTGAACCGAAATCCCAAATACATGTCTGAACCACACCACCATTTAACCAATAACTTTATCCAACAACATAGAGGTTATAACATATCCTCTTTATTCACAACAAAACAATACTTGAATTTAAATACATTTATTTTTTTTTCTTTCACTTTTTTTTTTTGAATAATAACAACAATAATAACAGTACCAACTAACTTTAGCAATAACTTTATAACCAACATGGGACTTCCCTAGTCAAATATTCTCTTTAATTTCCAGACCCAATAAACAATATATCTCAATCTTCCACCAAAAACAACTTAATAGTATTGATGTTGTCAACACCAACTAAGGTGATGGGTAGAAAAATGAGAAAATAAAACAAAAGGTTAAAATGGCTAAATAATGTGGTTACCAATGAAGAATAGGCTTATAGGCTCAAAAAGGTACATTGGGGATAATCATAAAAAGGTAGGTTTTTAGGCTCAAACGGTCCAACGAAATTGCCTAAATCATCTCTTTAGTCCAAACTTCATTCATATTTCGCAAATATGGAATGACACCGACTAATATGTCACAAGTTAAATCCAAATTGCAATAAGTGGTCAAGGATATCACTCATTTAAAAATTAACGAAATTGCCACACATATTCACACATTATCACACATTGTCATAAAAGGGTGATGTCATATTCCATGAATCAGTGGGATTAAAGAACAAAAAATTCCTATACACATGTGGATTCTAACAATTCAAAATTTTTTCAAAAATTATTGATACGAAAAGAGCCTCTTATAGTATAGAAATTCTCCTAACACACACTTTAACAAAATAAACACATCTCTTAGCACCTAATATAACCTAAAACAGCCTAGACGACGAAAACACATACATCTATATCATAAATCTCTCTCCCCAACTTGAGTGAAATATTATCCCCAATGTTTTCACAAAAGTGGAAGAAAAGAAAAACAAAAACAAACATAAATATCACTACACATAAAACGAATGAAAAAGGAAAAGAACGAAACACGAATAAATAGAAAAGAAAAAGAAAATGAAAATAGAAAACTCCTTTAGTAAAGCCATGGAGGCTTTCCAAGAATATTGAAGTCCTTTGTAAATTTGCTCCATTGAATTCCACATCCGGCACATCAAAGAACCATGGGATCTCCGGCATAAGTAATGACATGTCCCTAATGATGAATACATCCTATAAGGAGATGGTTTTGGGATAATGACTGTCTCTTATACAAATATTCCAAATGGTACCTCTTTATTGATTAATTGGGCAATCTTACACTTGTTCAAATGATTGGTTGGTGGGGCTTCTAAACAAGTGTCGAATATACCCGATTGTTGAGAATTCAAGTCCACAAGGCCCATTACATTTAGTTTGAATGGTTTCACAACCCATTGACTCCATTTGCTCTTCATATTGGTCATTACCCCCAAACTTGCATTGTTCTATCGACATTGATGATTCTTGATTTAAAGGTTCTGCATTCACTACATCATCACCATACCATTCTTTAGGGTTTGGGGTGGTCCATAGGAACATTTTGAGTCTCACCTACCTACACATCAAATTGAGGTTGAAAGTGTTGAACACGACTACTATTTTGCTCCATGTCAGTCAGTATCATCATCCCCAACCATGCATTCTCCTTTTATTCATAGGTTGGTGAGGCTTGATGTTCAGGTTGGGTGGGAATTGCCATGGGGCTCCTTGAGCTTCATCCCCCAAATATGGTCATGATTTTGGCACAATAGGCTTGTGTATTCCTCATGGATTTAGTTTGATTATCTAGGGATTTAGCTTGATTCTCCATGAAGTTATTCATCATTTTCATCATTTCTTCCAATCGTGTCTCCTCTCCTCTTTCAACAGGAAGTGGATAATGACAAGTTTGATCTTGATAACTCCAATAACAAGAATTTGGATGGCTGTACCATCCCTATCAGCGTCTAAGGAGTAGGGTGAATAACAATCAACTTGCTCATTGGTCATGGAGCTATAATCATAAGAATGATAATATCCTTGGCATGATTCACCACAATACATTCCTTCCATGTTCATTGCCAAAAACACATAAAGAGGGTGAGAAAAAAAATTAAACAGAAAAGAAAAATCTAAATTAGAAGTAATACTAAGTAGCTCGATATTTCCTAGAAATTTGACCTCGGCAACGGCGCCAAAAACTTGATTCGTGTCAAACCGTAAATTCACAAATTAACTATGTACTAACACACGTCTCCGCAAATGCAGTATCCTTAGTAGTATATAGGTAATATTGATAGTTCTCACGAGGATCTTATTAGATCAATTGTATAATACTTAGTATCGATTACTATTTAGACAACCCATATTGAAAAGAATTGTTTTTGGATTTTTTTTAAAATAAATTAAATAACAAACTAACCCTAGAAGATTACGAAAAATAAATTTGCGTATGAATTAAATGATTAAATAACTAATTTAACTAAAAATAATTTTTTGATAGAAATTCTAACTAAAAATAATTAAAGATCTAACGAAAGCACTTAAAATAAATAACGAAATTAAACTAAGAATTAATCCTAAATTAAAAGTAATTAAATAATTAAACGGCTAAATTGAAATTAAAATAACTATCTAATGAATAATAAAGCGTACTCAAACCCTCCGAAGATTGTCACAGGTTCTCCGGAGAATCCACGAATCCAAAAATCACGAATCGTAATAAATTCACGAACAACTTCCTAAAATTGAAATTTAAAAAGTACTAAATAAATTAATGCGAGAAATATAAATTTATCCAGAGAGAACCCTAGCGGCTACTCTAAAAAATACCTACAACCTAATTCTAATTCTCTCTATCTCTCTTCTTAACTTATGAGAGAAAATAGCTATTTATAGAAGTATGTGGGCTTTTCCTTTAATAATCAACTTGTGGCCCACATTGGACTCTTTTTGCTGGCTCACGCTTGCCTTGTCATGTTGGAATCTTTTTTCTCTTTGATGGCTCATGTGCACCCTTGCACATGGGATTGCTTCTTATGTTGCTTGTTCAATGCTTTCTGTGGCCCACGATGATTGTTTGCTTGTTTCCTTGCTGCAGAAGGAATTTCTGCACGGCGATGTGGCCAGGCTCAATTGAGCCTGGCTTTCTCCTTTTTTTTTTTTTTTCTCTCTCTCTATCAAACCTGTCTCTTATACACATCTTTAGATTAAAAAAAGGTTTTGAATGTATGAAAATAAACAAACTAACATTACTAACACAAATTTAACACTGAAAAATTACCAAAACACATTAAAACACACAAAACCTAATTTTAATCTAATAACCCTAAATCACACACAAAGCACATAAAATTATGGTTACAAAACATCAAATTAAGGTTCATAGTAAATAAATTATCCCCAAATTTTTAGACTTATCATGCCACAGCTTCCCTTCCAATTAAGGAAAGTTAGATGGAAGGCATGTTAAATTTTTAAAATGTCATTTTTGTCCTCAAAGAGTCAGAAGAAAAAATTAAATTGACGAATATGTCCTAGTTCAGTTCTATTTCTTTCCCAATCTTTCAAACAAAAATTTGAAGCTCTCTCCTCATATTCTATCCCTTTCTCACACAACTTAATTTTTCTTTTCTTTGATTCTTTGATGAAGAGGTTTCTCCACATTTTATTTTCTATCAGACCACAACTGAAATATTTACCTATAACCCTTAATATAAGGTAATTTTTTTGCTGGAGATTTTTCTTCAAATCTTGTTTTCCTTTATATTTGCTTCAGATCTTACATCATATGTACTTTCTCTTACATACCAAAGAGATGAACAGGAAAGGTTGAAGGATAGAGAGAAGAGAATGAGATAAAAGGGGAGAAGTGTCAATGTGTTTTGAGAGATAGGAGGTGTGTGTAAAAATAAAATGCTCGGGAATTAGAGGGGAGTTTTGTCCGAAATCTCCCAATTTATTTGGTATTAGGGAGTTCTAGTTTTGAACTTATGACTCTAAAAATTGATTCTCGTTGTAGTAACCCAAACAACATGTATGGGTTTCATTTCAATTTTTGATTTGAATATCCTCAAACCAACTAGCCCCTCAGAATATATAAAGGATTTTTGGTAAGTATTTTAGTTTCTATTTTTTTTTATATAAAGGCTGGTCATTCAAGCTAAATAAATGATAATCTGGGACCTAAATTTGTTTATAATCTTTATGAGACACAGCGGAGTTAATTTTTTTGTGTGAAATTACTATTTTATTTCTTATTATAGGTATTAAGAAGCATATATTAGAAATGAGTAAAAAAAATAATAATTGCATCCAATCGTAAGTTTGGGCTTAATATAGGTATGCTATGGTTTTTGTTTTCCATTATTAAATTTTTTGTGAAATTAGAAGATTAAAAATTGTTATAGTTATAAATATGGTTCCAAAATAGCTAGAAAAAAATATATAAAAGAGAAGCTTTTTGAATGAAAGGATTAAAGAAAGTCAACGAAAATTTTGTAAAAGTTATGTTTCTCAAAAATCTAAATTGCCTTTTATCATCACCATCTATTTCTAGTGTTTAATCAATGATGTTAAAAATTTTTGAGACTGTAACATACTTCACCTTTGGAAAGATTATTCCAATGGATCTACAAGACATTAGTGATTGATTAACAACCCTCGATGTTTGATTGCTAATTACGTGCAATGACTTATCTCCAATGAGAAAATAGATTATAATAAGAAGATTCTTAAACCTAATATAGTAATCACCAAAATGAAAAGATATTTCTCTTCTAAATTGATAGTTAAAAAATCATTACTTTTTTATTTATCATTTGTCATGTGCTTGATACGTCTATTTATAAACTAGCAAGGAAAAAAGAAATTCTTTTGATGTTGTGGAATATGAATTCATGAAAAATCATAAAATGTCACATAGGTAAAATTTAATTTTAAAATCATTATCAGCTAAATAGTGTAGCATTGTGGAAATGCTTACACTAGTATTAGAATAATATTAGGATTATAATTTTAAATATTTATGTGCATTATCGGTCTTATACCTTGAATATCAAAAGATTCAACATTAAAAACTAAAAATTTCTCTACAAACATGGGGTATAACATATGATAAAAGTTGTAATTGCAAAGAATATCTATGTTTATGCATGAAACTAATAGCTTGACACGGGAGCTTTGATGGAACTATCCTTATAAATAAGCAATATGGAGAAATAGTCTATAATTTTAGATGTATTACCTTGTCCATTCAAGTGCTTTTCAATTATGTAATCATTACTGCTATCTCTCAATATTATAGAGTCAAGATCAGTATGACACCGTAATTCTTCTCTTATTTGATCAAAACTTTTACTGTAAGTTGGATATCCTACCTTTGACCAATTTCTTTTCAATTTTTTTATTTATGATTTTTTGAATAATATAGTTGTTTGAAATTTTACTTTGTGATATTGAGCTGTTGACAAATATGACACGTCATCCTATTGCAAATAGAAAATGCCAAAAAAAAAAAATGTAATATCCGAGTTTTATCAAGAATACTTATGATTACCATTATACTTTTCTTGATGTAGTATCAGTTAGCAATGATATATGTCCAAAGTGGGAAACATAAAAAAAAAATCCAAAAAAGAAAAAAAGAATTCAATTTATGCAACACTTATTTATACTAACTTAAGGGAGCGATACTCATTACGATGCTCCGTCCCACATTGGAATTATGAGGAAATAGTGTATTATTTATAACACATTAGATTATAGGCTACTAACAACTTGATTTAAATATTTTGAACCCGTTATTTCCGCTCAAAGAGTTATTGGACTAGCCCAAACTTGAATTATTGCAGTAGGTATCAAAGCAAACCTTGTGCGATCTCTGCATGGGGTGAGACTGGGCCAATGGTATTGGGTCATGCTATGCAGTGTATGTGACATTTTATTGATGTTATTGGGCCCTAATTTACGTTTTGTGAGAATACAAAGCCTAAATGAGGGGTGAATGTGATGCATGTCCTACATCAGAAGTGGAAAGTGATATTATATTATTTATAACACCTTAATTCTTGACTACTACCAACTTAACTTAAATATTTTGAACTAGTTTTTTCCGCACAAAAGTTATTGGGCAAGGCAAACCTAGGCCTTGGGCGTTACAATTGATATCAAAGCAAACATCATGTGTTATCTGCATAAGATGAAATTGGGCCAGTGGTATTGGATCGCGCTATATATTGTATGTGACATGTTATTGATGTTATTGGACCCTGACTTGGGCTTTGTGAGGATGCAAAGCCTAAAGAAAATGTGAATGTGATAAGCCCATCACATATAAAAAATGGAAGGAATATTGTATTATTTATAACACCTTGGACTATAAGTTACTAACAACTTGAATTAAGCATTTTAAACCCGTTATTTTTGCTCAAAATTTGTTGAGCAAAACCCAGACTCGGAGTGTTACACTCATTGGCGAACTTCGTGTGGATAGAGGAATGTTTAGAATACTATGCAAGATGGCTAGAGATGTTAGGGGTTTGAAAGCTACAAGAAAAATGTCAGTAGAAGAAATTATTGCATATTTGTATTTGTATTGGCTCACCACAGAAAGAGTAGAACAATCGGCCTTATATACATACCTACCTACATATGTGTGTGTGTATATATATATTATGAAATAGAGAAACTATAAGTCATTAATTTAATCTAAGCCTTGTAACAGTTTTGAAATTGCATAATACATTGCTTAAGAAATTTGAGTATATTACGAATATTGCACAGATGACAGATGGAAATGTTTCAAGGTGTTTTTCAAATCAATATTTCTTTATAACTTGGATTATTCTCAAACAATTATAAAGCTTGTTACTCATATTATATCTTTTCAGTTTTATATATATATTAAATAATTGTTTAGATGGTAAGTCACTTACCCTATGATCTATTAATCACGGTTTTGAATCACTAAGGTATAGGGGAGAGGTGATTTTAAAAAAGAATAATTGTCTAGGTACATTAGATGGAGTATTAATTAATGCTACACAACCTAGAGAACAGAAGTAAAGGTATCAAACTAGGAAAGGAAGTATTGCAAGTAATGTACACAATAACTGGTTGTTTTCCAAATATGCAATTCATATATGTCTTACCTGGTTGAGAATGTTCGGCACATGATGATCATATGTTTCAAAATGCTATATCTAGATCTAATGGTCTTAGAGTCTCACAAGGTATATATACTAATACAATATCTGGTATAATTTAATCAATATGTATATTGTTTGAATTAGTTGATTTAGTGTCAATTTTTATGTAATTTAGTTTTGAAGGTTGCTACCAGATTACTTGGTGAATGTTGGATACTGTAATGCATGGGGATTTCTTGCCCCCTCATTAGAGGTAAAGATATTTCCTTAATGAATTTCATAGTTTCTGACCACAAACTCCAGGGAAATATTTTAACATGAAACACTCAAAACTAGAAAAGTCATTGAAAGATGTTTTGGGTTGGTTAAAAGAAGGTGAAATCCTAACACCCTTTCATTTTTAATTTTTTTTTCAATTGAAACACAAGTGTGAATAATAATGACTTGCTATCTATCACACAACTTGATATGGAACTTCATGACATTTGATGTACAAGAATCAATATCAAGTGAAGAATATGAGACCAAAAATGTGGAAAATGATGAAGATGATGAAGAATTAGAGTACATAGTAAAAATTTTACCAAGTAACTAATGGGAAAATTTTTAAAATAATTTAGGTCATGAAATGTATAACAATTATAGTATTGGAACTAATAATTAGTTGTGATATTTGAGGTACTTTGATAATAAATCTAGTTTAATTTCAACAGCATTTCAAGGAATACCTATGCTATTTTTGATTTCAATTTCAGTTGCATGAGCAATGTATATTTTTCTATGCGCTCTATGCAAATGTGTTTTATTCGGACTTGAAAGATAATGATTATGCTCTGAACAAACTTAGTTACCCGATACTTTACAATTTGTCGGCAATTAATTTGTAGTTTTGCTAAACATGCAAATCTTGTTTCAAGACTGTGAGCTCTCATAGTACTATCTCCTTTATCTTCTCATTTTTTGCTTTCGACAGTGTAACAAAATATCCTATCAACCACTTTACCATTTTTTCTGTGTAAAATTTACTTAACACCAAAGTGCTCATTTTATCACCTTCATTTATGGTTTGAAGTATGATATTGCTCATCAGAATTTTCAAATTCCAATCAACGACAAGGTGGAGGTTTTCCTTCAATGGAATCATTACTCTCCATAATCTGGAAACCAAACACAATTCAATATTCAAATTTACTATCTATATTAATTATAATATATTAATAGAGTAACAATTATGCTTAATACAGTACAATTGCATTGTTCACAGATAAATTTTGTCATGTAAATTCCACACTTACGAAGTTGACTTTAATGTATTAACCATTATGGCACACATGGATTCTTAAAAGCTCATTAAAAAAAATCAAACTTTTACTATTATTGATTATATGAAGTATGTTTACAGTATTATATATAAATTTTCTTATTTCTATTATTGACATGAATTTAAAAAAAGAAAAGAAAAAACCACATTCCCCCTATTCTTTAGTAACTCGAATCCATGACCAATATTTTATAGGGGAGTGTCTTACCACCTAACTGCACTTTATTGTCCTATTATTGATATGCATGTTTTGATGACTAATCTAATAATTTATGTACGTATTTAGGATAAATATAGTCAGAATTAGGCCCAACTCACATGAAACCATTCTATGAATTTAAAAGAGCTGCATTGAGTTCAAGGCGTTATACTATATTTTATACAACAATAATTCGGTTAAAGGCCTTATATTCGGAATCAAGCTACCTAATAATAATATGATAAGACAAAAGATGCTAGACGCTAGGCCTATTAAAAAAAAACTACTACATGAAATAAAGTTTTAAATGTGTTAGACTAGTGAATTGAGTGGATATAAATGTACTAATCAAGTTGGCGATGGCCAACAATGATCTGCTCAACTATGTGGAAACACAAAAAGTTGTTCTATATAAATATCATTTTCCATATGCACAAGGAAGAAAATAAATTCGAAAACTATATTCTCTTAAGATTACCAATTATGTATAATCAATTATATGAACAGTAGTGTGATATTTAACTAAATAACATGCTTTGTAAAACTTAAATTTACCTTAAACACGATCAAATTGTTTTCTCAAAGGAGTTTAATTCTTTGAGTGTATTATTACAGTGTCATAATATCAAAGATGTGAGAAGAGGATAAAAGAATTTGTTAGGGTTTATTGCAAAACTTTCTTTAGTAAAAGAAATTGTTACATCTAGTTGTGTTAGCATTTTTTATTGTGCGACTTTATGTTTTCCTTTTATGAAAAAGGAAAAAGTGAACCGGATTAGTTCTCTATAGTTTTATAGAAGCAGCTTATTTAGTAAAAGAAAGGCATGTGGCATCATAGCATACAAGTTTTGCTACAAAAGGTATAGAAGGGATAAGGGGAACAGATGTATGGAAATGTATTGTTATGGGCAATATATTTCCATACCTAAAACATTAATGCCACAGGTATTTTCAACAAAATAGCAAAACTGCCCTTACACCTAATCAACAGTACTTTCCTATACCAATCAAAACCTTCGTCTATCTTCTATCTCTTTTACCGATATCCTTGTTGAATCAGAATTAATTCCAGGATGTGGTAGTCCTATTGGATTCATCTTGCCAATAAACAATCAATCCTTTTTTTTTTTAGAAAAAATACTGAAAGGTGTCGATGATAGAAACAAATTTGTAAATGTTGAAGTCCTCTTGGTGGAGCAAATTCGTGAATGTCAGAGCCCTCCTGCATCAATAGTGGCAGGTCTTATCTCTGCATTGAATGTTAGAGCCCTACTATCCGGCCTTGGCCCATTTTGAGAGGTCCGATAAGGCTATTTGGAGGACCTGTGTTGATACTGAGAGGAGAAATACCAAATTTTGGAGTGATTTCATAATAGGCCACTTACAAAAACATCACTTCCTTCATCGGCTTAAAGGTTTTCGCCCATTCCTTCAAGGTCTTTAAATCCAATCTCAGCCATCAAAGGTGTACCACTTCAATTTTTTCGACCTTTGGCATCAATTTCCCACAAATACAACATTCCAAAAATCAGTTCTTTTTCTCTACAATATTTGGTTTTCCATGGGGATGGGGTGAGGAAAGACATTGATGTTGACTTTAGGGGGTAGATTTGTCATTTGGTGAAAATTTGCTGTGGCATTAAGATTTTAGCTATGGCAATATCATTGCCCTATAGTTATACACCCCTAATATATCCCTACCACTAACATTGCTGATGTCAGTATGTACTAAAGGGACATGTGGTTGGCAACAACTTAATGGACCGGTTGCTCCAAAAATTGTAAGTTTAGTCCTTTATTTTCAACTTTGTTTTCTATTGACATTTCCACTAGTTTTTAATAGTTTCTAATTTGACCCTTGTAACTTATTGAAAATTCTTTTAATTCACTCCTAATTTTTAAATGTTAACATGATTAAAGAAAATGAACAAAGTAAACAAAAATTAGGGAAAATTTCACAAAAAGGTAATAAAAATAGAATGGACTGAAAAAGGAAAAAAAAAATAAAGATTGGGGTTTGGGGTGAGTTACGGGATTGGGGATGGGAAGGGGGCTAGATGAGGTAGATCTAAATGGGATAAGTGGTGGGGGTCCTGCGGTGTTGGTGGTAGAGAGGGTAAGTGGTGGGATAGGAAGGGAATGATAGGGTTGGGGGTAAGGGGGGGCTAGGGAAGGTTGATTTGTGAGTGGTTGGGGCCTCCTGGCATGGTGGTGGATTGGGTACATAGCGAGATTAGAAGGGGGTGGGGTGGAAGGTTGGATATTGGGATTCAGAAAAGGGGTGACGGGGTTGGGGTAGGGGTAAGGGGCTAGGGTAGCTAGGTTTAGGTGGGATGAGTGGTAGAGGACTCTTGGGTGGTGGTACCAAAGGTGAGTGACAGAGGACTCCGGAGATGGTGGCAGTAGAGGATGGATGGCGGGTGGGGGTTGTTAGTGGTAGGTGTAGGAGTGGAAAGAGGGGTTGGTGAGTGAGAGAAAGAGGATGGCTATTTATTTTATTTTTAAATTTGGCCCCCAAGTTTTATTTGATTTTATTGTGTCCTTAAATTAATTTATTATAATTCAATTAGAATTCATTGAGAGGTAATTTGAGAAAAAATTATGAAAGACGCTAAAAATTTTAGAACCAAGTAACTTTTTTCACGTGTGGCATTCACACTACCGTTACTATATACATTTTTCATCCATTGGACATTTATATTGAAACCAAGAGGGATATTTGTAGGTTCTAGTACCATACGGAAGTAATAAAGAAAACAGCCAATCACAGAGGTATAGTCTAAACAATTTGCCCCTTTTTAATTATATTCTAAGTTCAAAAAGTTAACATGAGTTTAATATTAGAGTAAGGTTTAAATAGCTATTTGTTAGACTTTATTTAGCTCATTTAAGTATGTGTTAAGAGTTTTTAACTTCATTACTTTAATTAATCATTATTAGTTATATTGTTTTTTTCTTATACTTGGTTCGAGCCATTCTATGGACAAAGCGTTATTTATTTTTTTCTATTTTTTATATCATCCTTGTAAAATGTGACTTTTGTAATAATATACTAAATTTTTATCTAAGCCTTTCCAAGGAAAATTTAAGATTAAATATTTTTCCTTTACTACGTGCTATAATGGATTCAATTTTTCCTATTTATCCAATAGTTTCTTATATCAATCTTTTTCAAATACCCGATTTGAAAAATATTGTACTTCAATAATCATAGGCTTAATATACATTATTTCAATTATTAAAATTTATTATTGTCAAAATTACTACTATGTATAAGACTATGATGTTATTTAAGTCAAAATTGTTAATGGTGTATCTAAGCAGGGAATTATTCTATGTATCATAAGTAATAATTTAATAACTAGTAATTATTCTATGTTTAATTCTACCAAGTATGCTAAACTTTAAAAAGTTACAATTTAGATTCAGTACTAATCGTTATTATATGTGCATTATTTGTTTCGATTTGTAAAACAATTGTAATATATTTCACAATTTTTTTGCTACCTCGATGTTAACCCAACATGGACTTTGACCACTAATAAACATTTAAGGGTCATGAATATTTACGAACATATAGTACCAACTGCTACGATTTTGCTGTTTGATTTCTCGATTAGTTTATAATGCATTACTTATTTTTCATTATTTACTATACATTTCAATTTTATTTGTTCATCATTAGTGGGAGATAAGAAGTTAATGTTTGATTTTTCAAAATAAAATGACACCAAAAATTAAAATTGTGGACCATGTAAAAAATTTCAGGACCAAGTAATTTTCTTCATGTATGTGGCATTTAAACTATCGTTACTAGTTGCATTTTTTGTCCTTTCGACATTTAAATTTAAAGTATGGGAAATATTTGTAAGTTTTTAAACCATACGGGGGTAATGAAGAAAACAGCCAAATCACAAGAGGTGTAGTGATAATTTGCCCCTTTTTAAATATATTCTAAGTTTAGAAGGTTAACTTGAGTTAATATTTGAGTAAGATTTAATTAGCTCATTTAAGTATATATTAAGAGTTGTTAACTTCATTATTTTAATTAATTACTATTATTTATATTGTCTTTCTCTTGTACAAGACAAAAATACTAGTAAAAGTGATTAAATTAATCATAAATTACACTAAAAGTAGCAGGGTTATATAAAATAGTAATAAATATGGTAGTTCACGACTCAATAAAAAGATTAAAGTTTATTTTTAAAAAGACATTCATTAGCAATACATAACAAATGCAATTAAATTTAATCATCGACCCAAAAAAAATACACACACATTATCATCAATTATTTACCCAATGATTAGAAATATATGTATTCTTTTTGTGACAATTGTTATATACGTTAGGCCAAGTTTACCATTGGCCTTTTGGTTATATTACGTGTTAGTTGTAGATTCTAATAATGTATGCATGTGTAAAACTATAATTTACATGCAAAGTTTGCTTAGCAATGTTTTGTAGTTCATACCTACCTAACGTTGCTTTTGGTTTGTTATAAATATCAATCAGAATACATGATTGCTACTTAACTATCAATTAGACTTATTTAGCACATATGTGCACCTTGTAGCGATCATAATTATAAGTGTTCACAAACTACCGGTTGTTATATTTTTCAACCTTTTATTCACGATTTTCATTCATGTTATTATTTTTAGCTTTTAGTAAAAAAATAAAAAAAAAAATTAATGAATTTCGACATTAGGTAAATCTCTAAAAGCAAAAAATATTTAATTCTACAAAGTATGATAAATTTTAAAAAATTACAATTTAGATTAATTGCCAACCATTATTATCTGTGTATTTGAATACAACGAAGTGTAGTTCAAATTGTAAGATTATACTTCTCCTATAACTTAGGTCATAAGTTTGAGTCACTAGGAGGTAGGTGAAGATCTATTATAGATTCTCTTTGAAAAAGAAAAAAATTATCTATGTATTTTTTGTTCCGATTGGTAAATAAATTGTGATTTATTTCACCATTTTTTACTACCACCATGTTATGGGAAGAAATAAGGAGTTAGTTAGTTAAATAAGAGAGATAATGAGTAAGTGTTTGATTTTTCAAAATAAAATTACACCCAAAAAAGTATAGTTGTTAGAGTAGTACATAAATAACACCCAAAAAAAAGTTAACATGTTTACGGTGGTAAAGTGTAATTATTCCTATACTCTAGCGGGACAAAGTATTATTATCCCTATTTTTAGCATGTTTTACAAGTCCAACCCCTTAACCGGTTTAAAAAATTTGTTTCTTTCTTCCGTGTCGCTCATCCATTGTATGTGTGAGGCTTTTTGCTCTTTTATTGTTCGCATCTTCAATATAAACCCATGGGAGCATCTGCGTTCCCCTAGTTTAGGGGAGTTCTTAAGAAATTTCTATTAGATAGCAGATACAATCTATACTATATAATATAGTCAAATGGGTGTTTATGAGAAATTTGACATGTAATATATCAGATAAAAGAAAGTTTACTTAGTAAATAATAGATCCTGTCTCTTATGACATCTACTTAATAAGTAACGAAATTCAAATTAATTATCTAAATCTTATCTTTAATTATCCTTATTTTTATTTTTATTTTTAAAAATCCTTATTTTATGCATACCTCTTATAGTTATTTTTTCCCCGAAAGAGTTACAAAATTAAAATTGCATTATAAATAATCATATTAAGTATAAGATATTAACATTAAATTAAGAAAACAAATATACATTAATTATGCAAAAATTTTAACTATATATATTGTTATTAAATAAATATTTATATATATTCTAAAATATATATATTAGAAATATATATTCCTACAGGTGTCTCTTGCTCTTGTTTTGTACTTACTTATATATAATTATAAATATATATATATATATATTAAAAGGGAATTCCACAATCTATTGAGAAACCATCCTATTACTATTTAATGTCAACATATATTATTTTTACGTGATTATATAATCGTAATATATTAAAAATATTTTTAATATTATCGCTTATTATGTCTTATCAACTTTTTGGCATTGTCATATTACATATATGCTTTATATAGTGAGACCCAAAATCAATTGTTAGAAATGTTCTTCTTTTTTTTTTTTTTTCCTTTCACGTTTAGAAATTTTTTTATTATATTTTGTAAAAGTATGGCATTTTTATTTATGTAATTTTAATAAATCAAATATTTATTCCAATTTTGTTAGATATTCTTCTTTAAAATTTATTACAAGATGTTAACCTTTGTATAATTACTAAAAGAGCTTTCTTTTGTGTGTATCAATTCATAGATAAGTATCTAGTATGAAATTTTTCCAACAAAATATTATTCTCCTTTTTAAGAGATTGTATATTTTTTCTTTTTTATCTTTTTTTTGAAATATTCACATGCACATTTGGAAGTTTTTTGTTGGAAGGATTTTGTCCAGTGCAATTCTATCTACAAAGTCCTTTAAAACCTTTTATTTAATTAAAAAAATGCCAACTAATTATGGAATGTAAATAAATACTTCTTAATTGTTGTTTTTGTTGATAACTTATATCAATATAATTAAGTTAATTCGTACTACACAAAAATACTACTTTCAAATCTTTGTGTTTGTTTACCATTACAACAAAATATTATGTTCGTTTACACTTGATAAAATGAGTTTTACTTTTTATTTTCCATAGAACATGGTAGATATAAGTTTTAAAAACAATCATATATCTAAATCAAGTAATATTGTTACTATTTTTTAAAATAAAAGTCGAGAGGCTAATTTTGTAGTAATATTGCTACTGTGTGTACATATCTAATAGTTTTCAACTAAAATAAGTTATATAGTTACTTTTTAATTATTTTTAAACTACAAAAATATAAACATTTTAAATGTATACTTAATAAGGATAATTTATTTTTATTTTAATGAGTAAATGTATAAATATTATTACTTAGTATTGTTTACCTTTATATAGTTTAATTACTAAGGTTTGATGTTGTTATCATTATTTTATTAATATTAATTATTGTAAAAAATTGAACATAGTTATTAGTTCTTCTTCTATCAATAGCACGGGCATTTAACTAGTCTCCATTATGTAAAATCTTGTAGAAATATAATGCAGCAAATCCATTAGATGCTTGCTGTTGCCTTTAGTACAATATAAATTTGAACTTGGCTTGGAAGAGAACAACTGAAAAGCAAATCCATTGTCATCGAAGTGTTGGGATTGAATAAGGCTTAATTACGGTTTGCCCCTATTAATAAGGAATAGTTACAAATTGTACCTTCTATTTATTTTATATACAAATTACCTCCCAAAATTTAATGAAATGAAAATTTTCATCTAAAGAGAGTAGTAAAATATCGTAGTTAGCCTTCAATATTTTTAGTTACATTTTATAAATTTTTTTACTGAAATTCTTTTCTTAAATTTAAAAACGATAATAAACTAAATTTATTATTTTAATTTTTTTTTCCTTTTTTTCTAGGTAGCATGAGGGTATGAGTTAGATTATCAACTTGAATTTATATAATATATATTGATTATATCTCAAAGTAGTATATTTACTCAAATAATGTGATTTTTTAAATATACTTATAATGAATTAATTATTCATAATAGAGAAAATAAAAAATAATAAAACTAAAGTAATGTGATTAAATGAATAAATTACTTTATTTTAGATATAAAAATAATATTGACGGAATAAGTATGTGATGGCATGTTAAAACGGGATATGAAGAAGAAACATAAAATAGTAAACTAATTTATACAATTAACATTGAAGTGATAAACTAAAATTCAATAATTTGGACCAAAAAACGTCGTTACTTTTAAATGATAAATTGCTTATAAAATACCAAAGTATAATTCGTCCTACCTATTTTATGTTAGTTAAGACAATTAAAAAATTGAGGATAATTATGACATTTTACTACTCATTTTAGATGAAAATTTTAAGTTTATTTAACATGAGAATAATTTATAGATAAAATAAATATAAAAAATAATGTATAATTATCCTTTATTTACAAAAAATAAACTATAAATAAAATAAATATAAGGAGCAATTTCTAACTATCAATCTTCCTTTGTTCGAAGTCATATGTGATATTAATCACCCAAATCTGTAAGCACCAGGCATTCAAATGAAATCATTGGTTGTCCAAATTGAAAGGAGGAGACCATGCTAGAAAACACTGAATTTTTTTTTCGGGAAACTTAAAATTGATGTCCGGGTTTTCCGCGGAAAAGTTTTTCAAGAAAAAAGTAAAAGTGTGCTGTTTTTTAACAGTAGATTCTTCTGAAACTGTCCTTTGAACATATGTTACAAAAGATAAAAAACTGTAGGTGAATATTTAGGTAAGTTTGATTTTTAGTTATATTTATCTAAATTTTATAGTAAAAATTAAATAAAATAAAATAAGTGATACTAATTAATTTTAGTAAAATTTTACAAGATTTAATTTTAACTACAAAAATTTATGAGTAAGATTCAAAGTCAATATTTTTTTAAATTGAAGTAGGGATTATAAATGTGTATCTCCATCAGTTTCCTGGAACCAAATTCACAAAAATTACGAAAAAGAACTTCAATAAGAAGTACAAAACAAGAGCAAGAGACACCCGAGCTAATCATTGGTACAATTTTTCCATATAAGTTTCTCACAGGGAAATGAATCAAAATGTTGAAATACAATGTAAGAGCAAAATATGAATTATAAATAAGAACTATATCGATCTCATGCCATTTGGCTTAGTGACAAAATAGTTTAAACAAATTATAGACAAATTATATTTACACAAAAAAAAAAAAATTTGAAGACAAATAAAAAAATAAAAAAATGGTGATCGGAGTATTTTAATTATTTAACTAACTTTTCTTCGTAGTGTTAACTATATGGAAAAATTGTACCAATGATTAGCCCAAATGTTTCTTGCTCTTGTTTTGTACCTGTCTCTTATACACATCTTTCCTTGAATTTCAAAAAATGTCCTTACTATCAAGAGCCGAAAATTTTCTTAATGGATTCGGTAACAAAGTTAAAATTTTCCCGCAATTTTCAAAACCCATTTGCACAAAAGCTAATTTAGACCATTTAAGAATGGCTAATAACCTCATCTCAATCTTCACCAAGAGACCTTTAATCCTTGAAAGCCAAGAACTGAAAGATTTGGGTTCGAAACTTACTACTGAACTAGTTGAAACCGTTTTGAGGGGCTTCAAGAATTGGAGAAGTGCTGAAATGTTCTTTAAATGGGCTTCAAATCAATGTGATTTCAGGCACAATTGCTATACTTACAATGCCATAGCTTTAGTCCTATCACGTGCTCGACAAAATGCCTCACTGAGGGATTTAGCTAGAGAGATGGTGAATTCTAGGTGTTATATGACACCAGGTGCTTTGGGTTACTTTTTAAGGTGTTTGGGAAGTCTAGGGCTTGTTCAAGAAGCTAATGTCTTGTTTGATGAGGTGAAAAGATGGAATCTTTGTGTGCTTAATAGTTATAGCTATACACATCTTATGGAGGCGTATAAGAGACCGGTAATGTTGATTTGCTTGAGTTGAGACTGAGTGAGATGAGGGATTTCGGGCAGCTCGATAAGTACGCTTTGACTCCGACATTGCAGTGTTATTGCAATGCTGGGAAGTTTCAACACTAATTCGATGTTTCTTAATGAAATGCATGGCAAATAACTTTCATGCTAATCTTTAATATGTTTTGGTGGTTTCTTTTAGCAAGTTGGGTGAGGTATACATAAAGCATTTGAGCTGATTGAAAGGATGGAGAATCTTCAGATTAGCTTGAACTGAGAAGACATTTTATGTTTTAATTCATGGGTTTGTGAGGGAAGGAAGAGTAGACAAGGCCCTGCAGCTATTGGATAGGATGCAGAAACTGGGTATTAGTCCAGACATTTCGATATATGATGTGCTAATTAGAGGTCTGTGCAAGAATAAAGATATTGGCATGGCTCTACAGTTGTACTCACAAATGATTGAGTTAGGAATTCACCCTGATGTTAAAATACTTCCAAGAGCTTGTATCATGTAAACCTGAGGAGTGAGAGATGACTGGTTACTGGATAAAGGCCACAAGATTTATTACTAGAGATTCTACTGTTAGATCTAATTCTCTTTTAAAAGTTTCTTGTTATACTTCCTCAATTATGAAACAGTACTTCTGTTGGCCGTATTAACTGAGCAATGTTGGGGACTTCAATGTTAATTGTATACACATCTAATTAGCTATTTTAGATCAGATGTATGCACATCTAAAAGTGTATCAGTTATATTCATATGGTGAAACAGTTGTACTTCTGTTGGCCGTGAGAAGTAAACTGATGCAAATAAACAACTACAAGGTCAAAACACATCCGTAGTGTGTCTATCATCCAATCACATGATTGATTTCAATATATTATGCTGATAGGTTGATTGAATGTTATGAACTCCTGGATGTGATGAAGGACATTAGGATTTCATCCGACGCATTTCACATACAACTCAATATTTGGATGCTTTTGCAGACGATTAGATGTTATGGGGGCACTTCAAGTTGTCAGAGATATGCGTGCAAATTGTCATGAGCCTTGGATAAAAAATTATACACTTCTTATCAAGAAACTGTGTAAACATGGGAGAGCAGTTGAAGCTTGCAACTTTCTTGATGAAATGGTTCAAGAAGGCTTCCTTCCTGATATGGTTGCATATTCTGCAGCTATTGATGGTTTTTTGAAGATCAAAGAAATAGACCGAGCTTTGCAGTTATTTAAAGACATTTGTGAACGTGGATATTGCCCTGATGTGGTTGCCTACAACATGCCATGTAATAAATGGGCTTTGTAAGGCCCAAAGGTTGCCTGAAGCCCAGGACCTTCTGAATGACATGCTTGAGAAAGGGCTTGTTCCATCCGTTGTTACCTACAACTTGATTATTGATGGATGGTGCAAGACATATGATGTTGATCAGGCCAATTTATGTCTATTGAGCATGGTCGAGTGCTAGCTGAAATCAAATCTAATTCACACTTCATAAGTGATGCTGTCTCTTATACCATTCAATGATTATGGAGTTTTCCGAGAGAAATGATAGCATTATCCGGTGCATGTTACCTCTAACTGTGGCTCCTGCTTCAGACATTTGCTTCATCTATTATTATGAGCTCCATTATCAGAATCTGAGGTATTGGTAAGAAGTTTCTTTCATTTATTCTTATGTGATTTTAACTTCATTTTCATAACAGCAACATTTAAAACACACAGCCAGTGCCCCCTTACCATTTCTTTTTATTATTACCTTCTTCTTTTTTCACGGTCTTCTACCAAGTATTTATTAACATTAACTCACTTGAGAAAGATGCCAAATTAGAATCATTTATTATAGAACTAGCAATAAAAAATATATTTCGATTGGTAATATATTTATTATTGCTAGTTCTATAATAAATGATACTAATTTTTTAGTCCATGAAGCCAACCATATTAATCCCCTGTTAATATTCCTTGCATTTTATATTCTTCAGTTTACTTATATTGGTTCTTAGTGTTTATTGGTTTAGTGAATAATAAATGGCTTTTAGTTGGAATAAATGTGTCGTTGAAAATGTAGGAAATGACTGAGAGTTGTTGAAGCTATCAAAAGTAGAGTCGAATTGCTGAGAAGCCGAGTAGACTATTTTAGAAACTCTAGTGGTAGAGAATGTTAGGTCTAGTGGGGACAAGGAAAAGTATCATTGGCATTATTATTATTATTTTGGAGTATTTTCTGCTAGAGTATTATTTTCATATTCCAAATCTGCGCGAGTGATACGGGAAATTTATCTAGTTAAACAATTTATATTAACTTAATTAACTAGATAATGCATTGAAAGTGTATTGATTTCAATAGTAAAAGCAGAATGCCATCAATCAAACAGTATTCAGATGCAGGTTCGTACTAAATCTTTTTGACTCTAGATGTGTATAAGAGACAGTCTCTCTAGCTGAGGCACATGTGATCTAATCTAAGGATTAAAACTATCATTAATCTAAAAAGCAATTAAATTACTTTAGTATTAATCTATGAAAGCACTGAATTGAAGGCATGGATGAACAATTGTAAACCCTAGAAAGCATTTAAAAGG